>VZSE01010481.1:21421-88024 GCA_013398275.1 Promerops cafer
TGGAAGGAGCATGTCACGATGGCAGAGTTTCTCCGGGCGGTGCCATGTGTGACAAGGAAACATGGG
The DNA here is from genome assembly GCA_013398275.1 of Promerops cafer. Taxonomy (NCBI): domain Eukaryota; kingdom Metazoa; phylum Chordata; class Aves; order Passeriformes; family Nectariniidae; genus Promerops; species Promerops cafer. Next base: position 21,488 of record VZSE01010481.1, read on the forward strand.
GAGTTTCAACCCTGTTTCGTGAGGAGGACTGTGGTACAAGAGAGACTCCTCTCTCCCCTGATGGACTGAGAATTGATTACTTGAGTGTTGGTAACTTGATCAGGACTCCAGGATTTTTGTCTCACTGTGCTTTGGTGAATTTGGGTGGGAGGAGGAGGAATGGTTTAAAAAGTTTTCATTCTGTTTTCCTGTGTGTTTTTGATTTTAGTTTGTAGTTTAATAAAATTATTGTTTTTCTCTCTTTTTCTAAGTTTAAGCCTGCTCTGCTCTGTTCCTGGTCACATCTCACAGCAGTTAGTTAAAGAAAATACATCTTCATGGAGGCACTGGCTTTGGGCCAGCACCAAACCATGACATTGGTTTAATGGCTTAAGATGATTCAAGAGTTATACAATGCATTCTCAGGAAATACATTGCTTTGGTCTTGTGGACAGATGACCATAGGATAGGCAGTTCAACTTTATAGTACAATAAAATGTAGGTGTAGAAGATACCGATAAATGGCTTATTTACTTACTGTGATTCCATATGACCATGAGTAATCTCATAGTCTGTTTTGTATGCAATAAATTAAATGTTTGTCAGTTGCTGTGCATGTGGCCTTTGACTGAGAAAAGATAAGACATTCTTCTGAATAAGCTAAAAAGTACACTTTTTTCCTTTTTGCTATTGCTTTTCACTTCTCTTTTTATGAGATTAAAACATTTCTAACTTTGCTCACAGAAACAGCTTACTAGGAGAAGACATGGGTTTATAATCAGGAAGTTTCATAGTTAGCTTAATAAACCCTCTAATTTCAATAAAATAGAATAGTTATTTGTAAAACCACTTTACCACTTTAGATGTAGTAAAAGCACTAATAATTTCATCTGTATAGCTTTTTAAAAACTTAGCTATGGTAGCTGGGGTACTGTTAAGGGCAAGAAGTGGTGACAACTCTGGTCACACTTCACAAAAAAGAAACCCCAAATAAACCCTTTTGTGAATAGATTTGAAGAGATTATTCAGAAGACATTTAATTTAAGAGTAAGAAATATCAAAACCTAATCACCAGTCAGTGAACCTGTACTCTCTTTTGGTGTCAGAAACAGAAGAAAATTATTAATAACTATGGTAGAAATGCACATTTTGCCCATTATATTCAAAAAGTTCGTAACTAATTTTTTTGACCGATAAAATGCCAGCAGTGTATAAACATGTGGGTTTGGGTTTAGTTAAAAACAAACAAACAAATAACACAATGATGCTCTTAAAATAAATCTCTGTTTCTACCATTCACTCTGATCTTTCTTTCTGGAACAAAGCTTCTCTGAGATTTGCAGATAAGCAGCTGTAGAGTCCTTTCATTTTGCTTTAGATCTAAGTATGAAATGAAATTTAGTTAGCTCATGCTGATTGAAGATTGAAGTTCTATAGTAAGATGCCAGATGACCATGCTGATTTTCCTACGTCTATCAACAGCTTTTTGGAGTTCATTAACCAGGAGCTTTTGTTGAGCTAACTTCCATCTCTGAAGGGGGTGAACTGATGCTGGCTAGCATGTCACAGCTTTTTCTTCTACAGAGCTGCAGATAGCAAAGATATTCAGTCATGCTCTCGCACTCAAGGATTTCAGTTCCTTGTCTTCGATGCCTTCTATGAGAAAGAAGAGGGTTTAGGCCAGTTCAAGGCCACTCGTCAGTCCACAAAGTGGGAATCAGTAATGTCTGGAGAGTCTGCTTGTATCCAGTGCATTCTTTAAAATGGAGAGTGTTTGCATTTTGCCTGTATGTCATGAACATGTGAGGGAGACAGAGCACAGACAGAGCATGAAAAGATCACTTTTTCAGGGCAGGATAAATATTGTCTTTGAGTTTGTGCGAGCTGTAGCCATCTTGCTGAGAACTGCTAAAGAAATGTTGAAAGTGACAACTCTCTCCAGATGCTCCTTGATATAATCACCTTGTTCAGTCTTTGTACCATCATGCATTTCCAAGGGCAACATTTGTTTCTGTGCTTGTCTGTGATCTTTATCATCTCAGTTCATCTTTTCTTTTATGACTGTTATAGAAGTGACCGCTGTTCAGCCTTTACATCTGCATGAGAAAGCACATATGGAAGGATCATGATGAAGCCATAAATACTTACGTGAGAATGGATGTGTGAGAGTGTTTGCCACAAGAGCAGGAAACATCCTGCTCTGACATTTGTTTGCATGTTGGTTAGTGGTTCGTGTCCTGCCTGTCTGCACAGTTTTGATCCTAAATTGTAAACAGCAAAACATATAAAAAGCTCACTTCATAAAGCATAAGAAAATGATTCTGTTGCACTATAACAGGGCCCGTGTCTTCACTCACTACAACTGTTTGTAGATCTTCACTAGAGGTATCCAGACTTCTCATTGGTTATATAAAATTCATTTTGTCTCTAGGCACTTTTCAAAGCCAGTTTGAAATACCATTTTTGTACAGATGTTTTCTTTTTCTTAAAATATTTTAATTAAAAAAAAATGCATTGATGAATCTGGAAAAAATTTTATCCTGGAACAAAGCACCTAATCAGACATAGATTCTGTCATGCACTGCTCCTGAATGAACTAGAATAACTAGCTAACCCTACCGGAAATCTATCTTTATTTTTTTAGCAACAGAGTTTATAAAATCCTCCCATAGATGTAGATTTTTTAGGAATATTTTGCATAACTATTTATCTGTAAATTATGGACACATTCCCATAAAATTATTTCTTTGTCTTTAGTTTTAGTCCCATGTTTAGTGAATGACGATGAATGCCATGAGACACATTTCAGAGAAATCAAAGCTAGAATTACAGTTTTTAAATTGTAGGTCTGAAGAGCATTGAGAAACAAAAAACACCACATAAAGTGAATCATCCGTGGTTTATATCAACAAGACCTGGCAGATGCAAAATGTAAACTACCTTATGAAAATGTATGAGTGTGTTGCAGGTGCTCCCTTGGGAATATTATTGGTTTTGTTTTTTTATTTTAATAACATTCTGCTGAAAGATATAATGGACACTGATGCAGCATCTTCTATATCTTCCATTCCGGCAAGTATTGAGGGAATGTAAAGACCAGAGGCAAACTGTTTCACATCCTCCTTTTGTTCCTTTCAGAACTGTTTTCCTCTAAACTTCATAAACATAAATTAAATCAATGCGAAGGCTTCATGTGGAAATCTGCTGAAATATTTTCAATTTGAAAAGTGAGGGAGAAGTGCAGACAGCCTGACTTAGTTTATTTTCACAGATTGTGGGATAAATGCACTGTCATTAAAAAGATATATACTTCTGTGGAAGAACAGTTTTTCAAAACTTATATTTACTAGGCAGTTCTGTTTCAAATATTGCGTGGTCTGAAGATGTTGTTCCCTTTTGGTTTTGGTTAAGCTCAGGGCAGCTGGGTTTTATATTTCTGAGGATAGTTTTGGTTGTTGTTTTTTAGCCAGCAAGTATAAGGCAAGTTGATCTTTGTGAATATAAACCTCCCATCTTCCATGCATGAATCACTGCATACAGTCAGCAACACAAACCTACATAAAACTTGTGTTATGTAAATTACTGCCATTCAGGAATCTCTCTCCATTTAACAAGAAAATAGTTAGCTTTGGTGTGTTTTCTATCTATATTATAGTAGAGAAGAAACTATTCTTTCATGACGCCACAACCAATAAGCAATTGCCTTGAAATACAGAACAGTCTAAATGGTTACTAAAATTGGTGTCATCTTACATAGTGCAGAGAGAGCTTCAAAAGACTGTAAGAAAATAATCAGTAGTCACCCTGAAAGAACTGCATTACAAGGTCATTTCAGTTTTTGTTAATTTTTTTTGTTTTTCTTTCTTGCATGCAAAATAAATATGTTTTAGAAATAGGAAGAAAACCTGTAAGTATGTAGGAGGGTACTCCTGCTTTTGTCATTCCCATTTAAAGGATATTAAAATCCTTTAAAGGATTTTTGAAAATATAAATATTTACCCTTTAAATCATTACCCTTTGCAGTACTGATATTTCTACTACAGGTGGGACTGTATTACTAACAATATGTAAAGCAGAGATTAATTTCCATTCAAAATATAGAGTAACAGAATCACAGAATCATAGAATAGTTTGGGTTTGAGACGACCTTAAAGATCATCTAAATCCAGCTCCCCTGCCATGGACATGGACACCTTTCAGGTTTCTTGGAGCTCCATCCAACCTGGCCTTGAACATTTCCAGGAACGGGGCATCCACAACTTCCCTGGGCAACCTGTGCCAGTGCCTCACCACCCTCACAGGGAAGAATTTCTTCCAAACAAAACCTATGCTTTCAGTTTGAAGCCATTCCCCCTTGTTCTGTCACTCCAGGCCCTTATAAATAGTGTCTCTCTCCCTCTTTCCTACAGACTCCCTTCAGGTACTGGAAGACCAAAGCCTGCTCTTCTCCAGGCCAAACAATCCCAGTTCTCTCAGCCTTTTCTCCCAGCAGAGCTGCTCCATCCCTCTGATCACCTTGGTGGCCTCCTCTGGCCTGGCTCCAACAGGTCCCTGTCCTTCCTGTGCTGGGACCCCAGAGCTGGATGCAGCCCTGCAGGTGGGGTCTCACCAGAGCAGGGCAGAGGGGCAGAATCCCCTCCCTCCCCTGCTGCCCATGGGGTTTTGGATGCATCCCCAGGACATGACTGGCTTTCATAAATGGTTTGTTATCTATCACAAGAAAAAGGAATTTACACTGAAATACTACAGCCATTTGGTTTCAGGAATATCATAAAAATGATTGGCATGAATGGGGAGTAGACAAACTAACTTGCCTTGTCTGACAAAAATAAAAGGCTGAATAGAAAATCAGTGATCTATATGGATGTATCCTTATGGCAAATGTTTGAAGGAAAGATAACTTGGAGGCACAACTGCAAATGAGAGAAGTTTTTCAGTGAATAAATTTAGTTTGGAAAGTAAAGAAAATTTCTAGCAATCAGTGAAGCGAGGATCTGGAACAGCCTAGAGAAACTCCAACAAGGGTCAGCAGCCAGAAACCTACTTGATTTAAGATAGACCTCCATATATTCTTGTAAGTGGCTATGTGAGCCATTTACGCATAATAAGCAGGGTGCTCAATTCAGTGACTCAAAACATTTTGTCTCATTTAGAGGTTATTAGTCATATAACAGCTGATCTTTTTTTTTCAAAGACGCGCTACAAATGCATTATCTAATTCCCCAATTCAGTGGAAAGCAGAGAGGATTTAAGACTGAAATGAAGCAGCAAAACTGGATAGAATTTTAGTTGGCTTTTATACAAGGTACCATCTTTAATGTGTGGGTTTTTTTGAAGAACACTTTTCTAGTCTTGCACAAGATGCACTTTGTAAGTCACAGAGGTCACTTTCAAAATCTGTTTAGGATTGTTTGTTAATATGCATTTCAAAATCTGCTGCATCTTTTATCAATGTATGACACTTCTACTTTCAAGGGTTTAAAAAAAAACAAACTAGGTAGTATATAATCTTAAAAAAAAAAGGCATTTAATTTTATAATGGAAAGGTACGCATTTTTCAAACTTATTTCCTTTCTTGATATGTAATAATGTTGAGATTAATTTAATCTAAACTTTTTGTACTGGTAGATTTTCAAAATGTTATTTCCTAATGACTTCTCACTATCATGAACAAAGTTAATCTGAATCACAGAGACATTAATTGCAATGAAACTTACAGACACCTTTGGTCTGATATGTAGTGTATTATTAATAATAGTCCTTTCCCACTCATTTAAAGAATAAAAATGAGCATATTACATATAAGATTATTTTTCAGGACCAATATTATATTTTTCCTCTTTCATTCAAGCTTGCTTGTTTTCTTTTGACCCATTGAGGAAAAAAAAAAAAATTAAAGAAAATTAAAAAAAATTAAAAAGATAATTTTCTTTAAATTATGACACAACATATAACTGGTCTCAACTAAGTGTTCACAGCAGGGAGCTTTGTAACTCAAACTTTCAATAGTGAAGAAGCGTTTTAAATATTCAGACTAGTAAGGTAAGGAAATAAGCCAAGACTGCAGAGACTGTTTTAGAATGCTGGTTTATGGTCAATAACCTGAATCCCAGCAGTAATTTACTGTCTTGAAAGTACAAGGGATGCCCTTCTCTCTTTTTATTTTCCTGCAATCTGAGCGCAAACAAAATATACTTATCAAAAATGTCTTAATAATAAAACTTAAATTTTCTGTTTCTCTGTATGTCTGTAAAAAAATTTATAGATTTCAGTTATTCTTGTTTTGCTTTAAATGAGTTGATAGCTAATTTTTTGGGGCAATTCATATTTTCCTCCTTTCAAAACTGATGGCAGTGACCTGAAGTCTTCATAAATCTCGGAAAGAACAAAGATTTTAGTTTCTGATAAGTCTCTGCTCAAATCCTGCAGATATTATTTGTATTTATAACAGGCATTCTTTATGTATATTTAATAGTTCCACTGTGTGTATGAGCCACAATGAACCCTGGCAAAGTATCAGGCTTAGAGTGCTTTACGTCAGTGCTCTTTTGTTACCTTCAATAAGTGTCCAGCATGACACAGTCATTCAGTTTCTGTTTTCTAAATTGGTCAATTGACTTTTATTGATGTAACAACCTGCTCAAAGAAAAACTAGCAAAACTTTCCTATCCTAAGTTTTCCCATTTATTTCTCTCTCCACACTTACTATCTTCAGTTTTTTACAGTTCAGGAATTATCAATCAAGAGAATAATTATGAACCTTTTCTCATGATCCACAGAAGTAATAGATTTATTCTGGGGCTACTGAGGCTTCAGTATGACTGTCCTTTGGCCACATGCATGAGTTTGATCAGCTCTTGGAATTAGTCATAGAAAGGAGACCTTGCTGTATAGAGAAGATAAACAGCTTTTGACCTTGAAAATCAACTTGCGAGTATTTTTCATGGCTTGCAGAGTTGTACTTCTTCAGAGGAATCAAAATGGTAGTGGTAATTTCCTCAATTATTGCCATGCTCTTTCCACATTATTTCTAGCTAATTTATGTTACGGTAAGGGTTTCTTTTGTTTAGTTTTATTTCCTTGATTAAAGACATAATGCAGGTTTTAAAAAGACTTATTCAAAGTGTATTTTAACAGAACATATTGTGATGCTTTAAATACACAAAAAATGTAAAGTCAATATTTGAAATATAAATCTTTGCCATCTTCACTGATATGCTCCTAATACTTTGTGCTACTCTTGAGAAACACAAAGCAACAAACTAAGTTATTTTAATAATAGCATGTACTTACAGAACAACACAAAACTTTTACAAATTTGAGTTCCTGATAACTGCAATTAATAATATTTAAATTGAGTAAATTGGTGCAACAGATTATTTTTGAAAATCAGTTGTTGGTGTCCTGGGGTTGTTTTTCTCCTCCCTCTAATTTTCATAATCATCTGTTGCTGGAGGTTGATGCAGCTTCATTTTTGGTTTGCTGCTCTCTCCGGCTGCACTTAATGGTTGCATTACACTAATCTGCAGATAAATACTGTGTTATCCCACTTCTGCAGATTAAGTTAGGAAACTGTGCATCTGACAAACTGAGCCAGTATCACCAGAGATAGTGTCTCTGTCCTCGGTCTTCGTGTCAGTTTAAGGTGTCCATTTGTCTGGAGTGAATCTGATCATATTCGCATAGAATTTATTGAAAAGAAAATTTGGCATTATCTTCATTTCAAACCCTCCCAGACCCTCCATGATTCTCCTTTAACAATGAAACATCATCACTGGAAATCCTTCATCTGCAAGGAATGTTGTCTCAGCATTTTGTGTGATAACTAAGCAATCTGGAGCTCATTATTTCCTCCTTTGCTCTGTACACTCATGCAGCGACCATGCTCCATCAAGCATACAAACCTTCTTCATCTTCATTAATATAGCTCTTTTTGCACACTTTACTGGAATTTGTAAAGCAGATTCCCTCTCCCACAGTAGTTTTTCATCATCCAGTCCTGTCTTCCTTACCTTTAATTATTAAGTATCCACCAGGATTTGTTCTTGGAGGGTAGGGGTTTTAACAGAGCTGTGTCCACTTAATTAAATACAATAAAGCATTACATTTTATGGGGAGTAGCATCCCTTGGCAACCCCAAATGGGTGCCATGGGAGGAGACTACTGTGTAGTCTCCCCCAGCTCCTCCCTCGGTAGCTCTCCGCCCCCAGTTATGTAATCCCTGTCCCTCCCTTCCTTCCCGAACCGTCTCTTCTCCAATGTACATCACTCTTTAATCTTCCCTTCAATTATTCCTTGTCCCTTCCCAAGTTCCAGAAAGTTCAATGTTTCTTGTATCCTGGTTGGCCCTCAGATTCATGTACCTCCTCCCCTTCACCCCAGCTGGGTGAAGCCCTTTGTCTCCTCCCATGTTCCTCCCCTGTAGCCTTCAACCATCGGCCCCTGATCCCTTGGACACTCCTACCCTGGCCTGTTTAAAACCCTGGACCCGCCTCAGATCCCTGCTCTTGAGCCCTTGCTCTTGAGCCTTTGTTAGCCCTGTTAATTTGTGCTCTTTGGTCTCTGTCGCCTACTGAGTAATAAACTCCTAGTATGTCAAGCTGGAGAGCCTCTGCCTGCCTCTGTTTCCCCGGTGGATACTTGTTGAAGCATCACAGCAACTATCCGGCAGCCTCTCGAAGAGACACTCTCTGAGAAGACAGCAGGGTTGGCCCTCTTGTTGGCCAGGCTCAACCCCCATCACTGCAATGGAGAAATCAGGGATACAGGACAGTAGAATAAAACATATATCCTATAAAATATGGGTTAAGAGTTTTGCCAACAACAAAGATTGTTTCTGTAAAAAGTGTCTACAGTCATGTCTGGTGAAAAAAAAAGGATAATTATATTGATTTCAACTGCAGTTTCAACTGCAGTTACTATTTTAAAAGCACAAGACAGGCATGTCCTGGATTCTCAGAAATGTAATTTCATTCTCTTGTATCTGAACATACCTCTGTGAGGCCATATCTGTTTAGTCTGTATCTTCTATGATGCAAACCAAAGTTTCCTGAAAGTGGTATGTCTAATGGTAGTACTTAGACAAACAAGACTACACTAGAATTGAATGGAATATTTTCAGTTGAAAGGGACCTTGATCATCTTGAAGGGAAAAAAGTAATCTATTCTACCTGCTAATTTAGTTTCCATTCCATCTTATATTTATTGTACTTGCTACTTTAGTAGCAAGTTGGAGTTTTTTTAATGCACCTATCTATCTGAAATTATTTATTATATGTATTTGTATATATTGTGGAATAATGTCCTTGTTCGTTTAAACATCTAGACGTGTGCTCAAATTTTGTTGACTTTGCATAAGAATATGGGATGAAAATGTATAAAGAAAGTAAAATACTTATTTTTCATGCATGGATGAATGAACTACGTATGACCATGGTGGATGGGTGGTGGATATGAACAAACAGACAGCAGTGCTTACAAGTGTTATTAAATAACTCGAGTGATCAAACCCATATCCAGACTCTTTCAGAAATGTATGAAGCCCTGAGACATCCCCAGCACCCGTGCAAGGTTGCAGTTTCCTATACATGGTTTCCAGAATGTAGAAATCAGGTGGTACCTACAAGAACATTGATCTGGGCTCTACATGTCTTATGTGCATAATGGTCATGTTATTAAATTCTATTTCATTATCTCAAAATTGGTTAAAGACATACCTTATGAGTATATTCGTATTATTTGGTAAAATTCCTTGCATAAAAATAAATTGTCAAAAATATTTGAAGAATTTTTTCCACTCAACACCCATATTCAGAAGAAAACACTGTAAACCTGTACGTAATCAATCTTATTAATATACACTTTTCTTTGGGGGGATACAAGTGTCTTAATAAATTGCAAATGCATGTAGTTAAGTTAAATAAAATATTTCCAGTGTGCAGTAATTTGGCTGTAAACAGAACCATATTATTATAAATCAGCCCTAATATTCATGGCATTTTCATTAATGTGCTTATAATAAATATGGTAAGGGAGACATAAACACATTAATAATACATGTTGCACTTAATAGCTTTTGCCCTTGGAAATTCTTATCTAGCTCCTACAAAAGTCAACGGAAACTTTGCACTTGAATGCACTTAAAGAAAACTTGAGCCAATCTATGAAAAAGCACATTCAACATAAAAGAGTTTAACTACTGAACTATTGCTCTTCCTTCTCTTCACTGCCTTTTGTTTCAACACCATGACAGATTTGTTCTTGTTGCAGAGGCTTAATAAAAATAACAAGAATTATACAGTTTGTAATTCAGATGTGATACCTAATGAGGAATTCTCTTTAAAAATACATAAATACCAAGTTTGTTCTCTGAGGTGTGCTTCAGGGACATAGAGTAACAACTGATGGAAAATGCCTATATCAAATGATTTGACCAACTAAAAGCAGCTATATTTGGTATCTGTCCAATTTTTAAAAGTTAGTAATATTTATTTTAGCACAATCTCTGAATAAATTTTTACTTTATTTTCTGTGTAAGCTTAAAAATTTCTTTTTGCAGATATGGTCTCTACAAGAGCACACTCCCCCCTTCCCCCCTCTCCCCCACCTTTCCATAATTTAGCAGTTTTCCTAGTGGTATTGCATAGGCTCCAGCATTTATTTCTATAACATTCTGCTTTTTGTAACAGCTGTTAAGAACATTTCTTAATAGGAATGTGTACAATTAGATAGGGTGGATTAAAAGTTCTAGTAGTTAAGAACTACCTAGGTGTTCAGTAAGTGCTTGTGTATCTTATGGAAATTGCATGGAAATTGCTGCCATTATCATGTCTTCATCAAGGCAACTAAGGGACATTTTAATCATACCTCTTTTTCCTCTTCATAAAGGGTTACTGTGACCAGCAGCAATGTGACAAGGAGAAATTTCAAAAAGAAAATGCATTACTTTCCAGAAGAAAATGAGAGCTGGAAACCTGAAAAAAAGGTGACCCAATTTTTTTCCCTGGAGGAAACAGGGCAACAAATAAGAACTCAAGCCCTAACTTTAAACCCTTGTGAACTCTAAATGAATTTCCTTTTGAGCCACATTTATGTTTATCTTGCCCTCTGGATGCAGACAGAAGGATGTTCTTATTCTCAATGATAACTGCCTGAAGTAAGAAAACACTATAATATGATTCATTTCATACCTCATTGACCTTGAATAAGACAGGACACTACATAAATATAATGTAAATTTATTCCAGTGTTTGACACCTACTAACTCAAGTTTACTGGAGGGCAGGGGAATCATATACAAGAATATCCTTTGCTGTCACAAGGCAAGAAATATAAACAAGTTGAAGGAAGTACATCTGAGGAGTTTTGGTGTCAAGTATCAAATGACGATAGCAACAACAGAGCTGGAAGCTGACACAAAAAACATAGATTTCATATAGAACAACAGAAATGTGAACAGCTTATCCTGATTGTTTGCATAGGATTTCAAAGCATGCTAAAGAGCTTTTCTTGCAGAAAGGAAGATATTTGCTTATTTTTACCATGTGTAATTGTTTTTGTAAAAACAAGCTCTGTCAGAAATTAACTTTACAGCAAAATAATGCTAGATTTATGTTAGACCATACTAATAAGTCTCTTGCCTAAAAAGGAGAACAAACAAAAAATAGAGGCATTTTTTAGAGAAATCATACTCATTTTTACTGAGAGAGGACAAGGGGCTAAAGAGCCTATGAACACTGGCAAAAGAAACAACAAATAAAGAAGCTGTGTGAAAATAAGGAGTCACTTGCAAAGAATATACCTTTAAGTTGTTTAACCCATGATCTGTACTGTAGGAAAGCAGGAGGATGAGCCTTGCAAGAAGCCAGGCAAGTCCAGCAGTGACCACACGCCATCTCTCCTGTCCTGAGCACCTGCCATAAGAGATGGAACCCAAATCATGGGCTGAATGGGCTCTGGACATTCTATGGATATTTTTCAGGGGTGACTGAGGCATTGATATCTGTGTGTATATCAAAAGATGAGGTGGGAGAAGGTGTTTAATGAGGGTGTATTGAGTAGTATAAGTCCCACTAGTGCGCACAACATAAATGGTATAGAATAAGGGGAGAGGATACTACCAGGTTTGTCTGTGATGGAGTTAATTTTCTTCACTGGGGCTGTGCTTTTGGTTTGTGACTAAAACACCAATGGTTGATAACACACTGGTGTTGATTGTTGAACAGCCCCCACAGCAAGTAGGGTGGTGGTATGAAAGACTTTCAGAAGGGATACAGGCAGGACAACAGACCCAAACTGACCACGTGGATGGTGTGGTGATGGTTTATTTATTTTGAGGAAATATTATCAGTTTTGTTGGGTGGAGATTTTCTGGGAGAGAGGGAGAGGTGTTGGCTGTTCAAAGATGTGAAGTTTCTTTCAGATGTGCCACCTGTTGCAGAAACAAAATATTCTTCCATGCTGTGAACCTTATTGTTTTAGTAAACTTCATTTTTTTCATTAATTTCTGCAGTTGTTAAACTATGCTGAGAGTAATTTTCCAATCTCTTTACAGGTGATCTAGGTTTGTGATAGAAAATTATCAAAATATTAATGATCACTTTTTATATGAACTGTATGAGGAGACAGGTGAATTTGAATGCTGACATTGGAAAGACACTGCTGCAGGAACTAGCAAGTTTGAGCTTAAATTAAGTCAAGTGTCATACGTGAATATTGACACTCTTTCTGAAAGAGCTTTTTTTACCCTAAAATTAACAGACAAGACAAACCATAGCAATCTGCATAATTAAAGGCATAAGAGAAAATGGAAGAAAGCAGGCAGAGCTACGGTAGAGTTTAGAGAGAAAAATAAAATACAACAGATGTGACATTAATATGAGATATTAATGTTAGATCTCTGTTCTTACTGTGAATTTACCAACAGGTTTTACCATCTACTGTTTTCTATATGGCATCATTTTCTATTCAACCAGTTTTAGAGGTGAAAATGTAAAAATCTTGAGTTGAAATAACTGAGAAAGGACTAAAAGTACTACATTGCAATTTGTCAGTTAAGTTTTTAGTTTATATGTTTTTTAGGCAGAAATGGTACAAAGGGCTTTGCTAGGAGAAAAAGATTATGTGAAAGTGTAGGTCAAAATATTACATCCAATCCAAGAAATATATACTCTCTTGAAAAATATTTCTATTTGTAAAAATATCCAACTGAGCAAATCTGTCTGCTGATCTACTTAGACATACCATTTTTTTTACCTCCATATGATTAATTGCTATGCTTATCATCTTTACTATAGAAAAGTGCAATTAAAAAGGAAAACAATTCTGTTTTCTGAATTTGTGCAAAATGTGGTGATTTAGTTTTTTTTAATTTAATTTGTAAAATAGCTTATTCATGTTGACCTAGATCTAAATCCTACACATAGGAAAAATCAAATATACCAAAATCAAACCTAAAGACTGAATTACTTTCCTAAACTGCAACTCCCTTTCCATCAACATATCCATACCAGAGTACATAATTTTAATACAATATAGTCATACTGTGTAAATGGTGTTCATGGAAAATGTAAATGTAAATGTATAACATTAGTGGTTTTGTTGAAAAAATATCAGTTAGCTTGTTTTTAGTGTTACTGCATAATATTGAAAAATGAAAAACAGGGAAATATATAACAAGTAAAAGATGTTCTCAATTTAATTAAATATTCTTATATTTCTAAATCTGCACATATTTCTCTTATGGTAAAAATTTTTAAACGAAAACAGTGGTCTAATGTAATATCTGCTAGGCAGCAATGAAAAATAAAGGAAGAGAAGTGTTTGTCGATAGTTCCACAGAAGTGTCTGTCTTTAATCCCAAATGGATTAGTCTGTACAAGTTTGTCCAGCCAAATAAAATTTCTGATTCCTGAGCCAAATAAATGTTTTTAATTTTTATATCCCCTTGAGGATAGGAGTTGCAAACTCTCTAGAAATACTGCTATTTTTGTTGGGAAATTCCTGCCTGTTAGTTTCATTTGTTTCATTTGAGATTCTGTATAAGGAAAAAAACCATTCTTCATACCCTCAAAGATTTAGGAGAGCAAAACTATGCTATGCTAATGTTTGCTTGCTTCTGATAAAAAATATGAGTTTTTTTTTTTTTTTACCTACTCTTTTTCCACATTAAGACACTCCTTCTTTTCTTCTGTCAATTTTCTTTTGCTGAGGGATGCTGCCGAGAGCTTACAGGGACCTACCACAGCAGAGCCCCCTCTTATTTGCACCTTTGCTGGCAGAAGCCTCCAAAGACCATGTCTCCCTGAATTTTGTGGCCTCTCTACCCTTTGCTAAGCCTGTTTTTACTTTCCCCTAGTCCTATTTAGCCAAGTGATCGTTACTTCCATTCTTTATAACATCTGCCACTAATTTACCAATTTATTGGTGATTTGTTCACAATGTATCCTTGGGTTCATTTTAAATAATGATGTTATTATATGAAAATAATAATGGTGTTTTCCTCATTAAACCTGCCCTTTCAGTCCAGAGGGCATCTTAGTTATGTGTTGACGTGATGGCTATGTTATTGCGACATATTACGGCATACTACAATAAAAATTAAAACATAAAGTACACACAGACTATAAATTCATAAATGTATGATTGAATATGTATTATCTATAATAGCAAGATATATTGTAATGTTCAGGGTAAGTTTGTACTCTACTATATCTGTTTCACAGTCACTGCGAAATCTTGGTGGGGGAGTTTTCCTGCCCTTTACTTCTAAGACTTCCAGTTTGTGTGTAAAAGAATTTGACTAGAACTATATTTTTTTGAGCACATGTTACAATATTTTTCCCTCTTGAACCAAAGAAATGCTTATCTGACTCAGGAAGGTGGAATGTGCTCCAGCCTGAACTTTGTCTATGTGAGCAAATCCTTTCAGTGTAGCAACAGTGAAACAAAACTCCCTAGTGTATGTAGCCTTCAACAGGTGGGTAACACCAAGTGGACTTACATGATTTTTGAAGCAGAGTATGTATTTTGTCGTACATGGACAGTAGTGATTTGTTCCCTACTTTAAAATGAGAATAATAATATTTCCAATCTCACCAACCTTTTATGTCACAGTAAATGAATGAATGTTTAATGCACTCAGATGCTACAGTAAAATATTCTCATCTTCTGGCTGCAAATAACCTGACTTGGAGAACACAATTTGCTAATTAGGTGAAATTATACTTCCTGTAGGAAATTTGTACAACAAATCTTCCTTGATGCCACTGTGCGGTGAAAAGTGCTGATCTCTTGCCCATGACTTTTTACTTCATTAAAAGAAAGAATCACAAAGTACATGGTCACATTGAGTACTTTTGGAGGCATTTCTGGATGTAAATGTCTCCAATACTGACAGTTTAAAATCTCTGTACTGGTTTTAACTGTGTGTGGTGGTTTCAGTGCTGGTTAACTATAAGTGCACTCACTAGGATGTACTTACTTATTTCTTGCTGTAAAATGGGATTAGGAGAAAGGCAAAGCAGGCTCAAAACTTTAAAAGAGTATAAAGAAAGGTTTATTGACAGTAACTAAAAGAAAAAAAAGAGAAAAATTAAAACAAACTCTTCAGAACCCTCCCCTCCCCCTACAATTTTTTTTTCTCACAATGAGAATGTAAAGAAATAAAACTTAATATTTTCAGTTAGTTTACCACTTTTAGAATAGTCTTTTATTAGTCTACTTGGGGAGAGAAGTTCCTTTTGTAAATGTTATGGTGGTTTTTTTACAAGAAAAGTTTTCTTGTGGTTTCTAACTCTCACAAATAGCAGCCGCCCGGGGAAACTTGCAATCATGAAGTCTTTTTTTCTTTTTACACAGCCTTCCCACAGCTGTGTGTATGGGCTATGTTAACTTATCAGTTTAAAGATGAACTATTCAAAAGCAAAGGTTCTTTTCATTTATCTATAAGATTATCTTCATTACTGGGAACAGGGGTTGTCTCTTTTTTCTTTGGGAGCACAGAATCTTCATCACACTCATCTCTCTTTCTCATTCTCTTTCTGTTCAAACTTCTTATGGAATCACATAGAGGTTTTTGCTAAGCAAAATTATCTTTCTATACTTCTTTCATGCGTTACAGGGAAAAAAGTCTTTTTCCATAGCTTTACAGGAGGATTTTGGCCTCCAGATTAAGGCATCTTCTTATCTCTCTTATCAGGGGCTTAGCTTCTTCGTTACTGACCTCAGTATCTCTAGTTGTTCTTCTACATGCTAGTATTTTTTTGCTCTTTTCTCTCACTTGAGAGAGGATCAAAGCACTGAAAGAGTTAACATGTCGCTTAGGGCCTGCAAATAGTCACCTGACCGTGGTGAGAGCTGTGGTCAGAGTCAAAAGTGGCCACGCTGGTGGGGGAGGGCCAGCTTGGACACAACAAAAGCACGGCCGGGGGCCGATGGCTTCTCCTTTCCCCCCACTGCCTGATGGCTGTAGTTTTTCTATGGTGTTTTTTACAAGTTTTTCTATGGTGGTTGAATCTTAGCCAAGCTGGCCTGGGCCAGGGCTGCTCTTAGGGTTCTGTGGCCTCTGGCCAAGCATGAGCTGGCGGCCGAGAGGAGGAGGCCAGGGCTAAGATGTTAGCAATCGCAGCTGTAGCCACAGCCCCGCCCTGTCTGTCTCTGCGGCCCCCTCCCCTTTCCCAGCAACCAATGGGGGAAGGGGGCCCAGTCCCACGGCAGGAGCCACCTGGCCCGGCCTCTTTTTACTTCTTTCCTGGCCAGAAACAAAAGAAAGCTTTCCCAGAATTTTTCGTCTTTAACATAAGTATTCACAAAGGTGTATCATCTTTCTCAGTGATGTAACGGATTATCAATTCTTAAAGCTAGTTACTGATTAGTTTTTTGTCAGACACAGAAAAAACTGTTAACAGCTTCCCTTTGCATTACTTCCAAAAGTGCTTCCTGTCTAAACTAGGACACTGTGTTAGAGTTAACTTTCTTCAGAGGAGTTTATAGGGTGCTGTGTTTTAGATCTGTGACTAAAACAGTGTTGATAGCACAAGGGGTTTTAGATATTGCTGAGCAGAGCTAATACGGAATCAAGGGCTTTTCTGCTTTTCACACCACCCTGACAGCGAGTAGGCTGAGTGGTATGCAGGAAATTGGGAGGGGACACAGCCAGGACAGCCACCCGAAGTGATCAAAGGAATATTCCATAGCATATGACATCATGCTCAGTATATAAAGCAGATAGAAGGAGGAGGAAGGGAGGGTGTTTGGAGTCATGGCATTTGTCTTCCCAAGTCACAGTTATATATGATGGGGCCCTGCTCTCCCAGGGATGCTGAACACCTGCCTGCCCATGGGAAACAGTGAATTAATTCCTTGTTTTGCTTTGCTTGTATGCACAGGTTTTGATTTCTCTATTAAATTGTCTTTTTCTAAGTCCACTAGTTTTCACACTCCTGCCATTCTGATTCTCTTCTTGATCCTGCTTCTGCAGCGGTGGTGGGTGAACAAGCATACAGCTGAGATGTCTGCATGGGTTAAACAAAGATGGTCTATTTAAAAGAAAGTGAGGAACAGAAAAACTAATTGTCACTACTTCTTTGCTATCACAGTGCTCCTATAGAATATGCAAAACCCAGAAAGTGATGAATTTATAGGTTTTTTTTGCCAGCAGTTATCCTGTTGAAATATTGAGAAAACAATCAGTGATATTTTTAAAGACTTATTTTATTTGCCATCCACAACTATATGGCTTAGGGGATTCACACAGGATTTTTGTAGGTCAACTTTGTATGGAAAGATATTCTTACAATGTCATGGGAAATGTAGCAAATATTGGTGGAATCAAATGTCAGAGGTTAGTCCTGAGCCCATTTTTTTTTTTAATCTGTACTCAGAGATAATCAAAAGCCCAGATCTGTTCCAGTTACACATAAGCTGAAAGTAAAAATTGGGAATAAGGAATCTGAAATGCAATTTAAACTTCTTTTAATCTCACAGTTTACAATAAAGCCTCTTCAGATACTCGGTATTTTGGATTCTGAAGTCTTCTTTTTAATGCTAGAGCTTTGAGGTATACATAAAAGATTCCCTTCCAAATAAAAGGCTTATTTCTCTACATGAATTATATAGCATTGGACACTGTACAAAGTGTAGCTTCTCTGTAAAAAACAGCAATGAAAGCTAAAAGTCCTTTTCTGGCTGAAAAATAATAATTCACATCCGTGATAAAAGCAAGCATGAGTTGTATCATTTGACTTGTATTCAGCAGACAGAAGGAATTTTTAATTCTATTGTATTAAGAACTGATTGACCTAATTTTGAACCCTGCAGAGTTTTGATTGGCTGTTTTCAAGAATAATTAACTCTTATCGAAACAAGAAATTGCTTCAAGGATCACCAAGAGAAAGAAGAGTGTATATGATAGAAAAATATGCTGGCATTCTTTAATTAATCCAGTATGTTGCAGAGAATCTTGGTTATTTTGTATATGTCCAATGGGGCATGGTAGGAATGTGATGCACACTCCACGGAGGAAGATCAAAGTCATGCTGGCAGAAAAAAAGATGGATAGAAATTGATTTCAACTAAGTTCTGTTTGGGCACTAGAAGGAAATGCCTAGAAAGTAGAGCAGCATGTTTCTGCAGATTCAGTCAAATTAAAAGGTCGTGGAGAATAACAGAAAAAATTCAAAATTATTTTCAAAGTGGAGGCTGTAACACTAAGAAATGTAGTCTTACAACACACCAACCACATGGACCTGGAGGCCTCCCAGTCCTGTGTTTCCATGGGTTTTTACAGCTCTTCTTTCTTTGTTCTTGTGCAATTCATATATGTGCACACACAAGAACATTTATCTATAAAGAGGCTTGTTTGTCAAATTTATTATTTTTTAAAAATAATGTTTGTCTAGACTAGTGGAATAGAGAATTCCTCTGTAGAAGATGACCTCAATTTGGGAAAGTGTTGAAACACAAATATTACCTAAATCTTATAAATAAGTCTTATATATTCCAATGTTACCTTGTGTCGAAACAGAAGTGTGTGCATTTGCAATTTCTTCTCTGAGACCAGCATAGCACAGGTATTACATGAGTGCATAAGAGAAGCTTATTGCAGTAGAAGGGAAAACCAGAAACTGTTTGTATTTTTGTCTGTAATTTTGCATTTTCTTCTGTATACCTGGGCTTATGGTTATGGTTTTATTTTCATAAGCTTATGGTGACTTTTGTTGTTTGTTTTTAATTATACATCCTTAGAAAGACTGTTTTCTTGAATTATCAGAATTTATTCTTCTACCTTTAACTTCGGGGAAAAAAATACAATTTTTTCTCGTGGGACAATAATTACTATGTTTTTTAATGTAGAAACATTTTTTTAGGGTCTTACTGGCTTTACTGTTATGGCGTAGAGAAAACAATGCAAATATAAATACTATTGAACTCTACAGGCTTGGAAGAGCTTTCAACACTTCAGACACTGCAGGAATGCAGGAATGTTTCCCTTGTCAAAAAAAGAACATTATTTTTGTTTTTAATGTTACTGATACAGAAAGATGTTGTCTCTTTTTAAGCAGTTTTCTCTATAGAATCAAGATATCATTGTATCTAAATATTGTCTGCATGGGTTGAGTTCATGACAAAAATTATCCCAAGACAGGGAGGACACTTACCAGTTGCCACCATGGGCAAACAGGACTCAGCTTGGGAAATTGAGTTTAGTTTATTGCCCCTTAAATGTAGAGTTGGATGGTGAGAAACAAAGACAAAAGCTAAAATTACTTTGCCCCACAACCCTCTTCTCAGGCTGAACTTCATTCCTTCACCCACAACTCCTCTACTTTCTTCCATCCAAATGGAGCAGGAGAACTGGGAATAGGGGGATCTGCTCAATCAACAACAGTTGCTCTTTGCTGCCCTTCCTGCCTGCAATTTTTCCCGTCAAATGTGAGCTCTCTCCATGAGATACAATTTGGGAAAAGACTCCTAGCACAGGCCCTTCGTGGGCCACAGTTTCTGCCAGAAAAGCTGTTCCTGCGTGAGATCCTCTCCACAAGCTGCAGTTTCTGTCAGGGGACTTAAATTACAGTCAGGAGCAGGTTCTGCACATGCCTCAGCTTCCTTCAGGAAGTATCCACCTGCTCCTGTGCAGGGCTCCTAGACGGCTGGAGCACATACGTCTGCTCCTCCTGTGCTGGAAGCACCTCTGCAATCTCTTCTTCTTCCACCTTGGTGTCCCACTTAGCTGTTTTCCCATCCTTCTTGTCCTCACTGTTGTGCAGTCTTTTAATTTTTCTTGTATATTTCTTCTCAGAGGTGCCACCATTCAAAGCTGACAGGCTCAGCTGTGTCCTGCAGTGGGTTTGCTGTAGATGACTGACATGGACCAGCCCTTGGACTCTTTTCATGGAAGCCAGTTCTGCCATCCTCTGCTGCCAGCCAGCTCTTTGAAACCTATATCCAACACATAAGTGTATTTATGGTTTAGTTTTCAAAATAATCTTGATGGTTTATTCTTAAAAAAGTTGTATTTCTTATGGATTAATTCATATCATAGTATAGATAAAGCTAAATTACTTTGGTGGGGAAGCTCCTATTCCTAAAGCATGGATGCAAGTGACTTAGATATGGCCCCACTATAAATGTGAAGAAAATAACACAGTTTGGTTTGAACAATATGGAAATTCTGTTGAGAAAGTAAGTCTAAGATATAAATTGAACACAGAATGAAATCTAAATTCTGTCAAACTGATTATGATTACTACTTGTATGAGTAAGTTCCTCTTTGGATAAATTTATACCAAAAAAGACAACATTGATGGAATTTTTTGATGAATTTGCCAATATGTCTGAAATTTTGAAAAGAATTGTATTTCTTTTAAAAAGGAAATCCCACCACTAAGGATGATTTGGTTCGAACAAAGTGGAATTTGAACAAACACAATTTATATGACACAATTTCAGTAAGAATTAGTATTGACTTTTAAAAGTTAGTGGATTCCAGTTTGACCAGGCAAATCCTTACTTTGTACAGTCTGTGTTTTATCATGTTTCCTGTTGATAGGACACAGCTTTACTTGCAGAGGTAAACCCTGCATTGCCACAACAAACAACAGTAATGATCAAAGGACACTGTCACTGTGAAGGTCTTACTAATGTTGGGATGTATCTTGCAGGCTCACATTGCCACCTTTCCTTTCATGAGCCCACAATGTGACCAGTTCTTCAATAGACCAAAGAAGTATTGAGAACTGCTTTACGTCAGTTGCTCTTCTCTAAGATCAGCAATGTCACTGAGCCACAGTGGCTGTTTATTTACGGGATAATGAGCTCATCTTGAAAAGCCAAGAATAGCTAATCACAAACATGTAATTTGGGTCTTCTGACTCACATCCTTACCCCTACCTATTGGATCCACATGTTAACTTCACATCAACAGGAAGAACAGCCTGTTTTTCAAGTCAGGTTTCTTTATTCAAACAATGCAAAGTGAACCTCAGTCCTAGAAAATCAGTTCGTAGTTAGAGTTCAATAATACATGGCACTGCTGTAAGCCAAATGGCTAAAATTTTTTCACTGCATTCTGACATTTAGTGGTATATGAAACTGAAAATCCCTATTATCACCCACTGGAGAAGAACCTGCTCTCGGAAAATATGCAAATACTAATGCTGGGAAAAATTTGTTAAACAAACAATTAAAATACTTCTAGGTTGCACTGTTGAAAGAGTTATATAGTTCATGTACAAGATGCATTTCTACAGCTTCTTTTCCTGAGTACCTTCTAAAGCATTTTCATGCTGTGAGTTCAGCAGAAAAGGTGATGTTTCATAAATGCAGTATGTAGAGTAGGATAGTTAATATTTTGAGACGTTTTCTTTAAGACTAATTATGGTGCTGCTAGTATGCTTCACATTCTTTTTAAACATTAGTTTATGGAATTCAATATTTTAAAATGAATGGTAATGTTTATAAAATATGATGAATACATTAGACCATATATTCAGATGGTCTGTGTTGACAGATCTGCCCTGAGCTCTAGGTAGAACAGTAGTTTAAAATAAGCTATTTTATAAAAGACAAAAGTATTCACTCACACGTCTTTTGTCTACAAATCAGTTCTTTTCTGCAATAAGGATATCAACCCGTGCAGACCATTTGAATTTTTCAAGAGCTGAATCTCCTTGAGATTTCATTTTATAGATCGCTGACTAAGCACCTTAGCTCCTGTAATGGTTAAAAATTTACAGGCTTAAGAAAGTCCTTGGTAAAACCTGGCATAAAGTATCAATGAAAATGACAGTTGTTCACTTTAGCTCCACAGAGTCATGACCATATAAGCTCCTTTGGGCCAGTCATCATTACCTTTGAGTGCACAGATGTATCTAAAGGCTGTTAATCAGAGGTGTGAAGTGAACCATGTGGGTGTACTCCCAGTATTTGTCTTTTACCTGTCTGTCTTCAGCTGTCAGGGCCTGGAGGGCACAAGCAGACCTGAACTGACCACCCAGCCCTGCTGCCCTCTCCCAGACTCTGGAGAGGCTCAGCCTTCAGCACCTGGTCCTTTCAAATGCTGTTTTGAGAGAGTACTTATTCTCATCCCTAGCGCTGGCCCTGCTTTCTGTATGGGTTTGGTCTCCAGATGTCTTTGTCCCTGTGCCCTCTGCAACATCCAAGCCCCAACTTCAACTTTCTCGACTTGCTTTTCCAAGTTTTTTATTCAGTAATGGAAGTCAGAGGCAAATCACCTGCAGTCCACACTTACCTGGTGGCTGTGGTGTGTGATCAATGAATTTGAGCTTGGTATTGATATTAAAAGGCAGACATATTGAGTATGTTAGAATGAAAGATTTATAAATTTTTGCTGTGTTTATGTCTTCATTGTTTTCCTTCCAGTGTTTCTTATGCATAATTGTCTTTGCATTTTAATGCACTTCTAAGTAGTGCTTTGCCCTTGTGTGGAAGTTGCACTAGTATAAGTTTTTTTGACCTTGTGGCTTGAGGGTCCTAATTTTAGGAGTACTTGGCTATTTTTCTTTTGCTATCTTTAAAAGCATATATTAAAAAGAAGAAAAAGGGATGTACTTTTTTTATGTTGCAATTATTGTCTGAAAATTAAATTTATCATGTACATACAAAAGACCGCAGAAGTCTTTTCCTCAATTTACTGTAGTCAGCCTTTGTGAGGTAAGACTTTGATATCTACTCATATATTGATTTGAAAAAAATGGGGTAATACCGTTCTGTTTTGAAATAACAGTGCTTTTCATGGTTACCAAAGTGGTTTTGGTACTATCTTCATTTCACTGAGTCACTCTAGCAGGTTAACTTCAACAACAGAAGAAAACAAGAAACATGAATGGAAAAATAAACTAAAGCTAAACTATGCTATACAGTATCCTCAAAATATTTTTAACTCGAGAACCAGAGTGAAAAATATAAAGATATTAATTACAATCTGATGTTTAATTGTGCTGGGATAAGGTTCTTAAAATATGGATTGGTTGTTCAAAAGCAGTAGAGAGATTTAATGAATGTCCTGTTAAAACCACTACTTTCCGGGAAGTATCACTGACATTTTACACTGAACGAAAGCCAGGTTATATTTTCTATAGTACAATGTAGTTTCAAAAGAGGCAAACAACAATTTGTGGTAGCCATTTTTCAAGATAGAAAATCATAAGATGAAATTACTTTCTGGGGTTAGACTTTCAAGTTTTTTCTGGGCATACTCATGGAAAAAGCAAGAATCATATCTAAGACTGGTTGCATGGACCTGCAACTAGTAAAAATATGTAAATATCCAATGAGGATTTGTAATTCCTTATGAAGTCAAGTACTGTTTCATAACTGAACCCCTGGTACAGTTTGAGAACCTATTTGTTTGGAAAAATTTCATAACAGATTTTAAATCCACAGTGGCCCTAAAGTGAATCATCTCATTTCTTGTGGAAAAAAAAAAAGGATTTGAAAAGTCAGGTAATGTAAGAAAATGACTGTATCAATCAAAAGTGCAAAACAGTCTAGAAAAAAATAGCATCTGTCTTAAGTATTGGATGTGAAATAGTGTAACGAACATATAGTCAGAAGCCATGATAAGGCCAAAGATAATGTTCTTACGTAGTCATCCTATACTATATAAAACAAGTATTAGTACTTCAGATTGTAGAAACTTTTACCCTTTTACAGATTTTTATTGGCTTCAGAATAATATCAATTTCTATTTTTTCAAGAAGAAATGCACAGTATTTTAGAAAGGCTTTATATGGACACTCAGGACAATTTTTAATGAAAATGGATAAAATTAACCATGTACATATGCAACTTGATTATAATGAACATATTTAAATGTGGAAATACCAAGTTCTGAAAATCTCTTAGACATATTCTGTTTTAACAAAACATCCCAAGCTAAACAGAGCCAGAGATGATGGTATCTTGTGCTAGATGTAACACTGGGCTTCAACCAGCGCATCAATAATTCTCATTTCAAAGAAAGAATCTCCATTAGGTTTGCTTTGTTTCTCTTCCAGCCACTGAAGTGCTATTTAGAGACAGATTTTTTTCGTATGTTGCCTTCATTAGAGAAGGTGCTAACACAGTTGTTAGGAAAAAGAACAAGACAAAATATCTGATAAACTATTTCAGAAAGCAACTGCAATTTGATACAATTGATGTATTGGTAGGATAAACTAACGACCCCAACTGATACTGAGGAGATCTGAGAAACAAAAGAAACTAATAACTTAACAACTGTATAGGTTATTTATTGTTTGGTTTGTGTGAACAGGTACAGGCTATAAAGGAGGCACAGAGCCAGGTGTTGAGCTTGTCCTGTTTCCTGTTGCCAGGGCCAGGCTGTTATCAGAACCAGAAGTAGCTTCTCAGAATTCACTTATAGTTTGTCTGTATCACACATAAACAAAGATATCCCTTTGTGAAATGCATTGCTATGCTCTGCAAGCATGGGCATAATGAATGCATCACCAATCAAAAATGTTTTGGCTCTGTTTTCCCAACAGAAAAAGATTATTTATAAACTTCCAAGACCAATTTTTTCATGCTAATCTTTTGAAAATTATGATTGTGACTGGCTACTTTAATTGCAAGTTTGTGATTACCCTTGCTGGTGATTAGCTTTTAGAAGTGATTATCACTACAGGTGAAAATACACGTTTATTCTAAATTAGAAGCATTTAAAAATACTGTATAAACAAACTTGCATACACTGTCTAAAATTTCTAATATTAAAATGTAAATGAGGGAAATTAAACCAGAATCATCCTACGGATATAGTAGTGCTCAAGAATTTCAATCGTTCATATCCTTTTTGTGTAAACTTTGTACTAAAATGCTTTGATAATGCACAAAGCTGTAAAATACCAAAGGCTCATTTTGTAACTATTCAATGTTATTAAAAATGTTTCACTATAGCAAAACCAGGGCTACAGGAATATAATAGAAAGGAGAAATCACACTGTAATGTTTCAGTTTGCATATGCAAACTCAACCCATGGGGGGTTATTTAAAAGGCTGGGGTACTGTGAATCCATTCATCCCTCAGAAATCACCCACAAAGGTGTAGCTCTTCTTTGGAACTGCTTTCATTCAAGCCAGAAATCTTTTCCTGGACTGTAGGATTTTTAGACATACTGTGGAAACAAAGAAACTTCTGTATTTTCTGTCTGCTGTCACATACAATACTGTTGTAAAATGACAAAGCACTCCACATTCATATCATAAGGCTTGTCATATTTTTTTTTGACATTCAGAGAGAATTTTATTGATGATCTCATGAAATACCAGTTTGCATTCATCCTGTTATATCCAAGCATTGAAACTTCATCAAAGACACCTACATGTTATATTTTTATAAAGTTAGTTTTGTCACTAGTGTAAGTCTGAACAGGTAATCCATTATCAAAGCCATTTAAACACTGGGGAAAATGGAAAGGGTTTTTGCAATTCAATCTAGCAATTCACATTTTGTATTTCTGCATGGTCCAGCAGGGATACAGACGTTACTTTTCTAAGACAGTGCCAGTCTTGGCAGACACAAAAAACCACTTAGTACAAGAGAATCCAACAAAAATTATTTATACATTTCTTCTCACAGTATCCTAGAAATACTATCCAGCACCATCACCACTGTATTCCGTTTTCGTCAAATTATCTTCTGCAATAATAAGCAGAACAGAAATTTTTAAGAATATTAAAAGGTCTTTAAACCTGTTGTAGTGGGTTTAGTGTTGGATAAAGGCTAGTGCACTTATTAGAATATTTACAAATTTCTAGCTGTGAAATAGGAGGAGAGCAAAGTAGGTTCAAAATTTGAAGGGTATAAAGGAAACTTTATTAATAGAACTAAAAAAATAATGAAAAATTATTTAGAATACTTCTCTTTTTTAAACTTTTCTTCCATTTTCTCACTGGCAATGTAAAGAGACAAATTTGATATTTTCAGTTAGTTTACTACTTTAGAATAGTCTTTTAGTTTTTTAGGGAGAGGAGTCTCTTATATTATGGAGACTTTTTTACAAGAACCGATTTTCTCGTGGCTTTTAATTTTTTCGAATAGTAGCTTTTTGGAAATCTGCAATCATGAAATCCCTCTTATCTTTTGCAGCTTTCTCACAGCTGCTTTTATGGGCTATGTTAACTTATGAGGGTGCTATTTTAAGATGAGCTGTTTAAAAGCAAAGGTTCTCTTTATTTATTTTTGAGATAATTTTTATCTCTGGGAATAGAAGTTTTCTTTTTCTTTCTTTGAGGGTAAAGGGTCTTCATTACTCTTATCTCTCTTTTGTTTAAGCTTCTCATTTAAATTACAGCTACTTTAGCTTTAACATGCATGCTTTTGCTCATGTCTATAGTTTGAACACTTAATCTCTCCATGCTTTTTCATGAATTAAAGGGATATTCTAGTGTATTATTGTTTATCACTATGGGTTTACTAAAAGAATTTTAGCTTAAGACTAAGGCATCTCTTTATTCTCCTCTTATTTGGGATTTGACTGTTTCTTTACTGACCTTGGTGTCTTTATGTTGTTTTCCTATGTGTCTACTTTGTCTTTTTCTTTCACTTGAGAGAGGATTGATGCTTTGCAAGTTTCATCTGGGTAGTGAAAGAGTTAATATCTCGCTTAGGCTTGTGGGTTGTCACCTGATTCTCTGCTGGAGCTGTTTATGTTGGAAGATTCTTTGGGGTTGTGCTGATGTGCTTGTTTTCAGTCCCCTCCAATATCAGAGATCGTCTTTAAAGGGCAGGTGAGTCCATCAGGACTCACTGAAGGAGTATATGTAATAAATCTAGGATAGCTTGAAGATGTCATTGAAGACTGATGAAGCTGGATGAAGGTCAAAAGTAGAGGTATTTTTCTCTCCCCTTAATCCCACTTTTTATGACACACCTTACCCCCATTACATGCATTCAGACACACAGTAGAAAAGTGTCCTCCAGACATTGCATATTCTTGATTATTTTTCCCCCTTTCTTCAGAATATGCATAATACCTTGTGGGTGGAAAAGCATGGATTTGCTCTTTGATTTCCAAGACAGAAGACAGTTGAGATTAGGGATGACAAAGCAGTCAAATATGTATACACTAATTTTGGAGGGAACCGACTGTCATCCTCACTTGCCTGCGCTTCATGCAACTAGAACCATAGTGTATTCCTCTCTAAGCAAATTCAGAGATGCTTTTTTTGACTTCAGAAGGAGAATATAGAATATGAGATAATTTTAACAGTTTGGAGCCTCTCAGCAGTTTCCACAGATTCTCAGGGCCATGTAGAACTCCAGTTTCAGTAAAACTGAGCTCAAATTCAAGGAGTTATTTGTATCAAAGAGTAAAAAAAAAAAAAAAAAAAAGCAAGCCATGATTTCTAGAAATCCAGAACAATCACCAAAATAATGACTAAGAAATAAAATACCTCTGTGTCTTCTCTTGGGATGTGAATTAATTTGTGAGTACTTGATGGATTAGTTTAATATGGTAAATCTGCCTTGTTGTTGAGTCCTTAATAGGACTCTGCATACAATACTTCAGCATAGTTGTTATTTGTGTATGTTCATCCATAGCTAGTATATCTCCTTAAGATATATGATCTACCTAAAATATTAGGTAATAACTATACTCAGAAGTTTAAGCTTGACAAGTTATTAAATAAAAAATACACTAAAAATACTTTTTTTCTCTATTTTACTTTTCCTAATATCTAATTTTAGAGCAATAATACATTACATATTTCACGTGACACATTTTAGTCATTCAGTGCAAACAGTATCACTTAAGAAAAATACAGAAAAAATATTAAAGCAGAATACAGATTCAAAAAAATTGTGACACTTTTCTCATTACTACGTAGCTTCACATAGCTAATTATTTACACAAAAAATATTGTGTTAACCCTTAATGTAACTACGTTTTTGTAGGAATTAAATCAGGCGAGACTCCCATTTTCTTCACGCGGAAAAAAGCCCATTCTTTATGCACATAATTCATTTTATACGGTTTTTACAGACCTTGTGTGCAACTTTAACTGGTTAATAGCTTTCTTGCCAATTACTCTATTGGTTAGTAAAAGCTATTTTACTTGTCCATCAAATCTCTTGGTTTCTGGATTGTTTGCATACTTTCTTTATTGATTTCTTTATTGATATGGAATAAATCTATTACTTATGCAGGTACCAATTATTTTTCTCCCCAAGAATAGATTGTTGTGCAAACGGATTCTCCTCCTCAAGATATTTTCACATGGGAACTTAGCTAGGTGCTTAGCTGCACTTAGAAACCAAGTGACAGGCTAGCTGGTAATTTAGCAGAGCAAGGCCTGGTTTTATGAGAACTTTCTTCTATAATTCTTTTAGCTGTCACAACACTTTTTATTGGTCCATTAATGTTCATTAGCAGTGAACACACACTTATCTAATTTCCTTATTTAATAATTTAAAGCCAGTAATACACTAAGGCATATATTACTCTTGTATTTGTGTTAATAACTTCCAAGTTCTCTCAAATATATTTGTATGTACTATACAAAAATTGTAAAAAATTATATGAGTTTTCTTGTTAAAGTAACCCAGTGTAAAAGGGATCTGATAATGGAATTCGTTGCTCATGGAGCATGAACAACGTGGAAGCATTTGAGAGAAATTCAATATTTCATGAGTATTATTCATTATACTTCATGGACTGATTTGTCACAAGACTTGTAATCAGGTAGCTACCCAGTTTACACAATATTGATATTCATTATGTGCAAGATAGGCAGTGAAATATTATGACAATAAATTATCCAGTTGACGTTTTAAGTTAAGCAGAAGGTAGTACTTTTCAACATAGTACTTCTACATAATTTCATAGTAAATGTGCAACTTACTGGCACAGTGGACTGTGGGTGATAGAAATACAAATTTTTAATTGCCAAAATGAGGGAAATTCTGGGAAAAGAAAAGCTGGGGAAAGACTGTTACACACACTGGTAGGGGTATGACCCTGTGTACAAGAAATGTCCGTGTTGAAAATGCTATAAATACAGAGGAATAATGAGAAGAATAATGATATATATACCTTGTTATACTTCTAGCTCCTGACCCTGCCAGGGACAGGATAAAGGGCTGGCCAGACCTTCAGCCTGACCCAGTATAATTATCGGTGTGCCTAGTTCACCTAGAAAATATTGTATTTTCCAAAAGACATAGCCTCATGTTTAGAACAGTGTAGGTTAAATAATACTAGGAGAAGAAAATAAGATCTAGAAATCTGATGTTCTCGATGTATTGAAAATAAAAAGCAACAGTTAAAATCAGTAATGCTGCAACAATATAGAAGTGAAAAGTAGGGCATAATGACACTGCATACTTACTTTGCTTTTACTGTTTTTCAGGCTGAGAGAGACCAATCCATTTATGCCTCAACATACATTACACATGAGAGGTAAAAGATTCCTATAAAAACTGTACTGGCATCTCTGTCCCTTGAGAGGCTTCACCTAGCAGCCAATCAGGGCAGAGAAAGCCTCCACGATCGCCAGTGGGGCAAATGCCCAGCAAGAATGCCCAGATGCCCTCAAAATCAAGTTGTGGGAGGAATCTTAGCAGATAAAAGCAGCTATCTGCAACACAACTGGAGCCATTTTGCTTTGGGTATCTTGAAGAGAGCTGGGGCCTGCCTATAGGGTCCACTTGGCCCCCCTCTCCCCCTTACCTTTTCCTCCCTGTGGATCTGCTTAATCCTTCCTGTAAACGAGTTTATCATTGTGACGATCTCATGCTCTGCGGCCTCCCAGACAGAGCAAGTGCCGCTGCAGCCAGCCGTCCCTGTCGTGCTTCCTGGGCACAGCCATCGCTGCCCACCTGCACCAGCTGGCCGTAGGACTAGCCCGTAGCGACCAGCTTGCCACTGCTGCTTGTACTCGATCGTGCCTGTAGCCACTGTGCCTTGACCCTGGGAACCTGCTGCTGTTCCAGGACTGTGCCCGTGGCCACAACAGCCTGTTCCCTGCTGACAGAAGGAACACACAGCCTGCTACTGTTTGGAAATTGTGCCCAGCCCTCCACGGGATCTACGCAAATGTACCGCGGTTCACAGCATGCAAGCTCTGCCTGCTAGGCTGATGCCGACAAAGAGCTGGGGTTCTCGTGGTAACGCTGTCCCCTGCCTTCTGTTTCTTCCCTCTCTCTCTCTTTTTCCTCTTTCTGCTCCTTTTCCTATCCCTCTTTAGTAGGAACACTTACCACCTTTTATTTTTTAATCAATAAACAGTTCTCAGATATAATATTGCCGCATTGGCACTTTATTTTCCTCCAAAAAAATCTATTAAAAGAATCCTCCCCCAATCCCACTTTTACAGTGGAACAGGACACAGGTGTGGATATTTGTTTGGGGCTTTTGGAGGGGAGAAAGTATTTTGGGTCTAGTTTTTGGTTTGTTTGTTTCTTTTATGGGCCATATAAAAGAAATTAGACTTCGTACAGATATGTTCAATCTCTTTGTCCTGATTTGCATACAAAGCCTGTATTTTTATCAGATCAAAAATACACTTTTTGCTTATTATTTTTCCATGTTTCCCACTGAAATGCAAATTTGGTTTGTTATGCACAGTTTCAAAATGGTGTCTTGTAACGAAAGATTTCTTTTTCAAAGAGAGAGTCCTACTACCTGGAGTAGCATGTTTGCACTCTGAAGCCCTGATGCATTTCTTTTCATCCTCAGAGTGTAAAAGATCTGTCCACAGTGAAATCTAGTTCTAGAATATTGGACAAATGTGCTGGTGTTGGAAGCAGATGTATGATATTTTTCATTAGAAAATACAAAGAAGAACAAACATCTACTATAAAGCAAATAAGAACAGAAGATCTAATTGGAAAAATCTGCATTATTTTTAAATCTAATTTTAAAAACTGATCTCCTACTTGCAGGCCTCAGGTCTCTATGGCTATAACTACCTGGGTGAAAACTTATATTTTATATTACTTAATAAACATAATTTAAAAGTATATCTTATGTTGATTTATGTATTTATAAAAAAAAAAACTCCAACTGGTCTGCAGTTCTTAAAATCTGATACATTCATATATTGAAACATTACTCACCTAAGATATCAGCCACAAACATGTTATGTCTGGAGTCACTAGCTTGAAGGATGTTGCATCCCATGGGAGGCCCCACAGACCTCAGGCAGAGGTGGACTGGGCCCCATGGTGTGAGAGTAGATAGAGTATAACCCAAAACAGGCCGCAGACTGTTCTAGAAATCCAGTGATGTAATCCCTAGTTGTCAGTTCCTCCCCTTTCTCCCTCTCTCTCCAAGTTGCTTGACCCTTCAATCATCCCTTCCATCATTCCTTCTTCATACCCCCAGTTCTAGAAGTTTCTGTTGTCCCTCATACCCCATTGGGTCTCCAAACAATGTATCCCCTCCCCTTCACCCCTGTTGGGTGAAGGCCCTTTATTCTTCCCTTCAACCCTTATCCCATTGGACCCTGAACCTTAAACTCCTCCCTGAGCTGTCCCNTTACCTTTTCCTCCCTGTGGATCTGCTTAATCCTTCCTGTAAACGAGTTTATCATTGTGACGATCTCATGCTCTGCGGCCTCCCAGACAGAGCAAGTGCCGCTGCAGCCAGCCGTCCCTGTCGTGCTTCCTGGGCACAGCCATCGCTGCCCACCTGCACCAGCTGGCCGTAGGACTAGCCCGTAGCGACCAGCTTGCCACTGCTGCTTGTACTCGATCGTGCCTGTAGCCACTGTGCCTTGACCCTGGGAACCTGCTGCTGTTCCAGGACTGTGCCCGTGGCCACAACAGCCTGTTCCCTGCTGACAGAAGGAACACACAGCCTGCTACTGTTTGGAAATTGTGCCCAGCCCTCCACGGGATCTACGCAAATGTACCGCGGTTCACAGCATGCAAGCTCTGCCTGCTAGGCTGATGCCGACAAAGAGCTGGGGTTCTCGTGGTAACGCTGTCCCCTGCCTTCTGTTTCTTCCCTCTCTCTCTCTTTTTCCTCTTTCTGCTCCTTTTCCTATCCCTCTTTAGTAGGAACACTTACCACCTTTTATTTTTTAATCAATAAACAGTTCTCAGATATAATATTGCCGCATTGGCACTTTATTTTCCTCCAAAAAAATCTATTAAAAGAATCCTCCCCCAATCCCACTTTTACAGTGGAACAGAGACAGGTGTGGATATTTGTTTGGGGCTTTTGGAGGGGAGAAAGTATTTTGGGTCTAGTTTTTGGTTTGTTTGTTTCTTTTATGGGCCATATAAAAGAAATTAGACTTCGTACAGATATGTTCAATCTCTTTGTCCTGATTTGCATACAAAGCCTGTATTTTTATCAGATCAAAAATACACTTTTTGCTTATTATTTTTCCATGTTTCCCACTGAAATGCAAATTTGGTTTGTTATGCACAGTTTCAAAATGGTGTCTTGTAACGAAAGATTTCTTTTTCAAAGAGAGAGTCCTACTACCTGGAGTAGCATGTTTGCACTCTGAAGCCCTGATGCATTTCTTTTCATCCTCAGAGTGTAAAAGATCTGTCCACAGTGAAATCTAGTTCTAGAATATTGGACAAATGTGCTGGTGTTGGAAGCAGATGTATGATATTTTTCATTAGAAAATACAAAGAAGAACAAACATCTACTATAAAGCAAATAAGAACAGAAGATCTAATTGGAAAAATCTGCATTATTTTTAAATCTAATTTTAAAAACTGATCTCCTACTTGCAGGCCTCAGGTCTCTATGGCTGTAACTACCTGGGTGAAAACTTATATTTTATATTACTTAATAAACATAATTTAAAAGTATATCTTATGTTGATTTATGTATTTATAAAAAAAAAAACTCCAACTGGTCTGCAGTTCTTAAAATCTGATACATTCATATTCTGAAACATTACTCACCTAAGATATCAGCCACAAACATGTTATGTCTGGAGTCACTAGCTTGAAGGATGTTGCATCCCATGGGAGGCCGCACAGACCTCAGGCAGAGGTGGACTGGGCCCCATGGTGTGAGAGTAGATAGAGTATAACCCAAAACAGGCCGCAGACTGTTCTAGAAATCCAGTGATGTAATCCCTAGTTGTCAGTTCCTCCCCTTTCTCCCTCTCTCTCCAAGTTGCTTGACCCTTCAATCATCCCTTCCATCATTCCTTCTTCATACCCCCAGTTCTAGAAGTTTCTGTTGTCCCTCATACCCCATTGGGTCTCCAAACAATGTATCCCCTCCCCTTCACCCCTGTTGGGTGAAGGCCCTTTATTCTTCCCTTCAACCCTTATCCCATTGGACCCTGAACCTTAAACTCCTCCCTGAGCTGTCCCCTTAAAATCCCTGGACCCTCTACACTCTTGGTCTTCAGACCCTGAGTCCTGTGTGCCTCAATAAAGCCACTGAGACCCAGCCTGGAGACTCTCTCTTGCTTCTTTCCTGCTGCCAACTTCCATATAAATTTCCTCTGAGCTATCCCATCCCAGAAGGGAACGTTCTTGGGAAGGGGGCTGTCCCGAGCCTCTCCGGCCATAGTCAGCCTCAGAAGGAGTCTCCTTAATTCCTTTCTGGGCCCTTTTCAGTGCTATAGAGAGCAGATAACTGTACTGTACTTGCCAGCATCATTATCTCTTGGTATGGACTCCAATAACTGAACACTAACATGAATCAGGATCTCACTTTTCCCCTCATATTCTGTAGTGCAAAAGTCACACAAGAGATTAGTCACTTGGGATTTAGTAGGTGGATCGATAAATAAGCACAGAAAAAATACAACATGAAAGCCTCAAAATATTAAACCATAAGGATTTTCCTTATGAAGAGCAAAGTCAATTACGTCTTTGACCTCAGTGTTGGAATGGACTATGTGCCAAGAGTTTTTGACTGACTGCCTTAGTTGCTTTAACACATATTTCCCACTTAGCTACTATCTGGAAATAGTACTTGATTGATGTAAATTGATCAGGCAGCCTGAAATGAAAGAGTATTTTTATTATGATATAGTCTTTTGAGTGATACTGTTCTCTTATCTTCGTCATATATGTCACATGGCAGATAAGACATGACAATTCTTTACTGTGGGGGTGGTGAGGCACTGGCATAGAGAAGTTGTGGATGCCCCATCCCTGGAAGTGTTCAAGGCCAGATTAGATGGAGTTCTGACCAACATGGTGGAATGTGTCCCTGTCCATGGCAGGGAGGTTGGATTTAGAAGATCTTTAAGGTCCCTTCCAACCCAAACTGTTCTATTCCATGATTTTATAATTCTGACAAAAATAAATAGTTGTGTGCACCCACTGGGTCAAGTCTTGAAAATTAAGAAGACACATTAACTTGGGTATATACTAATATTAAATGTGGAGAACACCTTAAAAAAGAGTTTTTGAATAATCCTAATTCAGATCTTGACAGTTCTTTTGGCAAGTAATAACATCACCAACTCTGAAAGCATTAGGAAAAATCTACGCATCCTCTTCTTCTGGCAATTATTCAATGTGAATTGACACTACAATTTTGAGGTCCAAGTCTATGGGTATTTTCAATGGAATACTGGTCATAAGCACCCTTGCTAATACCTCTTAATCATACGGAGAACCTTTAAAACTGTGAAGCACTGATATTGCTGCTGTGTGCCACTGTGCCACCAGGCTCTTCAGGTCTGAATTTAAAATATGTAAGTGAATAAAAAATCATTGCACATTGTAGCACAAAATAGCCAGAGAGCACTGAAAGAGTCTGTTATGCTCCAGTGAAAAACACACACACATTAGCTATCGCACTTCGTACCTACACTGAGATAAAAAGCTCTATCTCAGAAACTAACATTATTTCTAGAGTTTGTTAAACCAGTGGCTTAAATGGGCAAAGAAGTATTTTCAAGTTTCAGATAACTCTTCCAAAGTTCTTTGAGATGTGTTCTAAGAAAACATGAAAAGTGAAAATCAGTGTTTAGTTTTGCTTTTATCACATCAGAAAAATGTCACATTCTTGTTATACACAGAGTATAGTAATTGGCTCATGCAAATGAGAGGAAGTTATCAGTTATGTTGAAAGAAGTTTTGTTAAATTTTGGGGTTCTTTTAATATGTTCTTTTGTTGTTTCAGTTTGGTTTTGAACTGTTTTCTGTTCTCCCTTCAATCCTCCCCTCCCCTGTGTGGTTGCTGCCTAGCAGCTCTGGCCGACAGAGCTGTCAAAACATGTGGGGGGAGGGTGTCTGCTTGCCTTTTGCAAGGGGCAGCAGGCAGTGGGAAACACTTGCTGCTGGGAGGCTTGGCATAGTAATATCTCACCACTAATCAAGATACGAGAAGGGCTCTACCAATGAAGGACCCGGAGGAGCTGACGGACAGGCATTGGGAAGGGCCAAGTCTACATATATGGATGAGGCCACAGACTTTGGGAGGTGCCAAGTCTACATATATTTATAAGTCTACTGCTTATAAATATTGATGAGGCTGATGCAATCTGAGGCATATAAAAGGCCGAGACACCATGTTGTGAGCTGAGGCTCAGGTAGACAGGAGGAGTCCTGCGAAGCTCGGAGTGTGGCCCCGCCTTTGCTTTGTGTTTTTAAGTGGTTCTTAATAAAATTTTTATTGCTCACTCTTGCCTGGGCTGTGAGTTGTTCATAACAATCTGTTTCCTCTTTGGTTCTTGCAAAACAGTTGAGAAACTAATAAAAGGAAAAAGGAAAGCAGAGTAAGTGTCTGTGTTCGTACTGCAAGATAATTCTAGGTCAAAAACTTGCTAAATAATTGTGAACAGGATTTGGCATTTGGGGAAAGTGTTTAACTGCATGCTACTGATTGCCAAAACTGTGCAGAAGCAAAGTACTGTAATAGGCACTCTCAATATTATTTTGATAAAGTAAGAAAAATGCAAAAAATTTCATACAGTGTTTCAAGGATAGCTAGCATAGAATTACCTGATACAGCTCCTCTGGATCAAAACTGTATTCAATTCATTTGGGGAAAATTTTTCTGATGTTTTATGAGTACAGCAGAGATCACTTGGCTGTGGTACTTGTGAAAAGGGAGAGGGCCCTATTAGTTAGGCATCAATCAAGTTTTCTTTGTCTTTACAGTGAGGTGATAATGGAATTTTATTTGATCCTGCCAACCACTCAACCTGTTTGTGTCCTAATACACCTTATAACAAGGACGTTTCATATTGTTTATCTAAATGCCTATTTAAGAGCATTTTCTTGTATACTACTGTAGCCCAAATTTGAGATGAAGCCCTATTTCTAGGGAATCAAACCGGGTAAAATTTGCCTGAGATGCCATCAGTATTATCCAAGCCTTGCAAATTTGTATTTCATCAGTCTGATTACCCATTTTTAACTAGCAGCATCAGCTAACATAATTGTTTAAATTTGTGCTGTTACTTGCATTGTACAAAGGAGTGAGTAGAATGTAGGGAATCCATAACAAGGCAGACCAGCTAGGAATCATTTCCCTTTGAGCCACGTGTGTAACTGCCAGGTTTCACCAGAAACAGAAAGGAAAGAATAATTTCTTTTGCTGTGAGGTATAAGGCATTTTTTTCTGAAAAATTAATGAACAGGGGAACACTTCAGGCATGTGTTTTGAGCTGTATATTTTGCTAATTACCTCTGCGTTGCTCAGTTAGGATGATCAGCAGGAATAGGTGAATACTTTGTTAACTTTGAGAGCTCTGCTAATGCCTTTTTCTTTTCCTTCTGTTACCAGCACATCTTTTTATTTCAACACCTTCCAGCTGCTTCTTCCTTCCTCTCTATTCTGGTCTCTGACTCTTTTTTCTTCTAATTAATTTTGAATAAGTCAAGCTTGCAAAATTTTGTTAATGAAAAAGGTTGAATTCATTAGAATCCGTTGAAAACAAAATCTTTGGAGATTTCCAGTAGGATATAATGCTGTTCTTCTGGAACAAAGACATAAGGCTAGTTAAAGCATGCACTTTTCTCAGGATGGGACACTCTTTATTGGCTTAAGTTGACTACTTAATGTTGATAGTTTCCAAATGAATTCATGAGGCATTTTCATTTAATATTTTTTAATCCTTTCTCCTGAAGTCAGGTTTCTTTTTTTT
Source organism: Promerops cafer (assembly GCA_013398275.1). Taxonomy (NCBI): domain Eukaryota; kingdom Metazoa; phylum Chordata; class Aves; order Passeriformes; family Nectariniidae; genus Promerops; species Promerops cafer. The sequence goes on from VZSE01010481.1 coordinate 59,021, forward strand.
TTTTTTTTTTCTTACAACTTCTAGCAGTGATTGCTAATAAGCTTAAATGAGAAAATTTGTGGAAAACTGAGCTGAACAAATTTTCTGGAACTTAAAATGTCTATGTCAATATGTGAAAGTATAGTAGGCATTCATTTTACTAGTAGTTCTGATATTTTTGTAGTATTAATCCAAAATGGGAAGAAAGGAAATGATGTATTTAGTCTTCACAATTGTTGCCGAACAGTCTTTTTCCTCTTAGTTGTTGTTGTTTTTGGTTGGTTGGTTGGTTGGTTGGTTGGTTGGTTGGTTGGTTAGTTTTTTGGTTTGTTTTTTTTGGTAAGTTGTCAGTTAAAATTGCCACTCACTAGTTTACAAAGCCATCATTGTCACTCTACCAAGACATGCAAATAGTAATTGCTGTTCCATTTGCTGGCTGTACATCAATGAAAAAAAATTAAGATTGTTTCACTGAGGTAGCCCACAGCATTTTAGTAAGTCAGCACTTCTGAACCTACAAAAAAGGCCACACCCCACATCCCCCCATTTAAAATGTAGGTAACTTTATTGTTTAATTATTATTGTAGGTTATTTTATTGTTGAATTATTATTGAAAATTATGAATATTTTATTCAAAATGATCAGAAGAAGCAATTTGATAAAGTCAGATTATGTTGTCACCAGATACTGTGCAGTACAACTGGATTTAAAAAGGAAAATTCAAAGCAGATCCAAGATTTTGAAAGCAAGGAGCTGAATTCTACTTAATGGATGATTGACAGAGTGTTCTAAATGGCTGCATTAGAACTGAGCTCTCTCCTAATCATCTACTAGTGGTAACTGTCAGAATGCAGTTGGAGAGGCAGGAGGATATCAGGGCTGTGCCCACATTATTTTCCCAGCGTGGTGCAGTAGAACTGGATCTGCAAACTGAAGCAGCTGATGCTGTGTTGCCTAAATGTAACCCATGAGAATTATTAGGGATTTATGACTGACTCCATTTGGAATGTTCTGAAATACGGAATACTCTTTGATACTCAACGTTCAAAGTGTCCGAAGGAAAATTCTCCCATAGGCTTCTGTTTTCCTGATGGTGGGTCCTGTGAAGGCCACCTCCAGAATGCCTGATGACTATTTACCACCGACTTCATGCCAACAACTTTAGCATTGCCACAAGGACTCAGAGGCCTGGTTTCAGTTCTTGCTTCTCTTTCCCCTTGTCCTGTTCCTTCTAATTTTCAAGTGACATCATGATGCCTGCAGCCTAAACTGCCTCTGAATTGGTCATTGGTGTGGACAGATTCACTGTAAGGGAGAGTGGAGGGCTTAACACTGCAGCTGCAGCAGTTACCATGTGTGGACATGCCAAAAATCACTCTGTCTCTCTTAGACTGTTTATTCATTCACACCTTTGTTGAACTCTTTGTCATTGCAATTACATATCTCTAGCTCAGCTGGAAGCTTTAGGCCTGATAAAGAAATGTGGACCGATAGTCCAGTGCTGCCTTCGGGGTGCTGCACAACCCACAGTGGCTCCAAAATTTTTAGATGTGAAGGGATGAAATAGAGATTGGTATTGACAGCTGATGTCCTCATGTTGTCATGTTTATGTCGAATTTTGTGAATATAAATCCATGTTCAAGAGACTGACCATTGCATGATAACCTCTTGATTCTCTCCATAAATGGCTTATTAGCATGGTGTGGGTAAATCTATCAAGGGCAAAGCTGTGATTAAGGCTACCAAGCCTATTCACAAAATTCTCGAGCAGAGCAAGTGGAAAACAAATAAAAAAAAAAACAGGCTGAGCTAGGCAGGGGTGGCCAGTGGGTGCCTCAGTCCTTTCTGGAGCATCCACCTTGCTACTGCAGTTTTGTAAACCATGTAAACAACTTGTGACAGACAAGCCTCAACATACCAAGGAGGAATAATTTAGAACCTCTTATCAGGCTTCTCTAAAGGAAACATCTTACTGTTTTCCACATCTCTGACCTCAACCTCACAGAGAGCACTTGAACAGAGAGAGTAATGTGTTATACTGGGGTCCTGATCACACTGAGTCACAGGGGAGCACCCTGATAATGAAAAAACCTGGCTTAACTGTACCCAAATATTAAAAAAAGTCTCTTGATTCCACAGGAATATTATAGTGGAAAATAAAGAGACTTCTGCATGGCTTTAAGATTTGACTTTCTCTTAAAATGAGCTTTTGGTACAGTATCTTCTGCAAATATCTCTAAAGTTCCATGCAATGCTGCACAGAGATGGATAAACTAAATCTGATGAGAGTTCACTCAGGTTTCAGAGCAGTATTACATTTGCACATATCTCTGCTTGAAATAAAAGTTCCTCATGTTAGGAGTCACTAGCAAACCAGCAAATCAAGTTCTTCTCTTATATTTTTGCTCATGCAACTTGGATGAAATCAAATTTGTCACCAATACAGTTAAAAATCTTGGAAGATGTAATTCCATTAAAAAGTTGGGTTTTTTGCTATTGCTTTCTTCCAAATGTAATCACTATCATCAAAAAAATTATTTTTAAAAAATTCTCTATAAGCAAAAGCTTCCTAGATTTTTTTTTCTGGTATTCCTTTTATTTGTCATGAAATTACATGAATGACAAAAGTAATACTCTGACCCCCACCTGGGCATTGAAATAAAGCATTCTGGGTTTTTTGCTTCATAAAAAATGTGACTTTTTACTAAGAACAGATGAAAGAACTGATATTTCAGTACAAATATTTCTCTAGTGAAGTTTAATGTAAAAAGAGAGAATGACCTAGAGAATTTAGAGACACTGTTCAAATACCACCTTCCAGTCCTCCCAAAATAAAGACAATGAAAGATATGCTTTGTTCCATCAGACGTGAAAGTACTTTTTAACTATTTTATCTTTGAACAAATATGTTCATCTAAGGTGGCATCTAAAATAGTTTTAGCATCTTCTCAAGATTTGAGGTATCATATCCTATGCAATTGAAATAAATGTCAAAATATTCATTGACTTCCATAGAAATAAAGCTTGTATTAATTCTGCTAAGATTTTAGTTTTCTTCTCCCATGTCCAACAGGTTCCAAGGAAGATTTTCCTTTTATTTAAAGGAATTATGATTAGAAATGCAAGTAAATAAAAAATTACTTCATTTAGGATATGTAGGGAGAAATTGATCGCGCTGCAGAGCATCAACATGACTTTTGCACTCTGTTAACATAAAGTTTAATCAGTGTGTGAGTGATCCAGACATCCTGAACTGTAACTGCGTGGAGAAGAATTGAATTCTTATGGAATTAGTGTGTCAATATTAAATCTGTTTTAAACAGAAAATAGCAAGAAAACAGAGAAACAGCTCTAGAAGCAAATCGTTTATATAGGTACATGATAATATATTTGATCTCCTTTGAAAGTATGATAAAAAATTAAAATATAGTTAACTTTATTTTTACTTTCCTGAGTCATTCTAATAACAGAAACCTTACCCAAATTCGTGACAATGATTAGTGTGAAATAAAAGGTCTTTTCAAAACCCTATGATTTTTTTTTTACATGCACACATATATATAAATTCAAAGCTTTAGTGTATTTTTCTATAGAAGTAAGCTTTACATAGTCTTGCTTTCTGTGCGTGTAACAACTGATATCCATCAGACCAATATGAACTGGATTTAATAAAAGAGCAGAAGTCCCAAAGGTAATTACATTTCTGGAAATGTGATGAAGTAAGTGGATGCAAAGGGGGGAAAGACTCAGCAAGGGCCCAATGTGAGCTTTCACCATATTAGACATGAAATGATCCAAATGGAAGAAAATCTCAGACAAAAATGAAGCTCTGGAAAGCTCTGAGAGCCTCTTAGTTATCAAAATAATCAACCACAAGATATAAAAGTGTCAGAATAATTAACTCTGATAGGTCTTTTTGTTTCTTCATTAGCAACAGCCTGATGAAGAAGAGGACACAACAGTTTAGGAACTGAGCAGGGATCTTCAGTATATTTTAGCAGAGCTTCATTTGAGAGAGACAGTCACGCTAAGCAAATGAAATAGAAGCCGGAACCTCACCATCTCTTGCAGGAATAAGTATATAAAACATTATTTTATGTTGACTTGAGCCTTTCGTAACACCTTCTGTTGAAACAGTCATGGCTGGAGATTCTTATGTTCTATTTTCCTTTTTTATCATTTTCATTGTCCTGTCAGTCTTAATAAATACTGAGACATTGTTTCAAAGCTTAAAAAAGACCTCCAAACAGCTGAGTATTATAAAAACCCTGATTAGACATGTGAGAATGGAAGTGCTACTGGCAAAGTTACTAACCAAGTTTATTTTGTATTGATGTAATTTCTTACTGACATAATTTTCTATTCAGAAAAATTTACAGTATATTCTACTCTTTCTACGCCATGATGTCATGATTTTGGCCAGATGCAGTTATTAATTCTTGACACTGCAAAGTTATGCTATGCTAGGCCTAAAGTTACTCAAACTGAGATGCTTTAATGTCAATATCTATAGAGGTTTGTAGATTCTCATAATTGTTCTATAGATTCTCTGGAAATTGGTCTTTCTTGACATGAAAGTCCAGAAAAGGCCTTACCTGTTTTGGGTATGACTGTGATGATGAATTTACATATCAGGGTGGGTATGTAGCTCAGAAACACTTTCTTTGTTTGCTCATTTTGTAATCAAATTGGAGTGTTCAAGCTTTTACTATATACATTTTATTTAATTAACTGTTCTTGTCATGTATTCAGATAATTTCTTTTCCAATTTACTGAGGTAATTTTGAACTCCAGTCCTGCCCGCTAGTATAAAATAATTCCCACTTTGTTATGTTTTAAAAATAGAAAACATAGCTACACATTTTTCCAGATAATTAAGAAGGGAAAAGTGAAATGGTAATGCAGACAAATCACATCAGAACTGTATTTGGTGACATCCTCCTTTTTTTTTATAATGAACTAACCATAACTGTTCTCTGAGTGTACTTTACCAATGAATTTAGCATCTACTTGTTAGTCAGTCACTGCTGTGCCGCGAGCTCCCAGCTCCACACGGCTGTTCCTGCAGAGTGACTCAGGACACTGACCCAGAGAGTAGTTAGCAGACAGCACTGGTGGCTCTGTGTTGGCAAGTGGTGGCAGGATTCAAGAGGGGGAGAGAACGAGGCATCTTGGCACAACCAGCTTTATGGCACGGAGGGTCAGGAGCCAAAAAGCCCCAAACAAAGGAGGGTCCAGGATTATATACTGGGAAAAGTAGGTGTGGTTTAGGGAAAGGGAGCCAATGGGGAGATACACAGAAGGAGGGACACTGGAGGAGCAAGGGGCCCCGTGTCCTATCAGGACACAGTGGGAGGAATACATAAACAGGGGGCCAACCAGGGAGTGAACTGGGGAGAACATTCTGGAACTGGGGAGTGAACTAAGGATGATTGAGGGAAGGATTGACATGTACCAGGGAAGGATCTAGAAGGGAAGGTGGGAAGGGATGATGTAACTGGGGGAGGAGAGCAGCTGTCAGGGGAGGAGGAGACTACACGGTAGTCTCCTTCCACAGCACCCATTCAGGGTTGCTGTGGGATACTACAAGTCACCTACAGTGGTCTAACCAGATACATTTCTAATTAAACTGTGCTATTTTCTTTCATGCTTAAAACCAAAAATCTATTATTTTTACAAAAATATTTCAGGGAATTTAAACGATTCCTCAAAATGTGATTTCTTTCTTTTCAGCTAAATAAAAGTTACCATTATGGGCNCTAAGCCTGTGAGGCAGCATTTTGACTGTGAGGTACTGTTTTGTGTGTGTGGCACTAAACATCCCTGCTGCAGCTCTGGTGTCCTCAACATGAGATAACATGCTTGGAATATTTGTGTCATGAGTGCTTCAGGCTTGAAAAGGAGTGCAGACAACTCTCCTCAGTTCTACCTGGGTCTCTGAGAGCACTAGAAACCTTGGATTAGCCTTATAGACTGGTGATATTGGGGTGATATTCACAGAATTCCAGAGTGGGTCAGGTTGGAAGGGACCACAGTGAGTCATCTGTCCAACCTCCCTGCTCAAGTAGGATCATCCTGAGCAAAAGGCACAAGATTGTGTCCAGATGGTTCTGAAATATCTCCAGTGAGGGAAATTCCACAATGTCTCTGGGCAATCTATTCCACTACTTGGTCACTTCTCAGGAAAGACGTTCTTCTCCATGTTCAGGTGGAACTTCCTGTGCACAGATTTCTGCCCCTTGTCTTATTGCTGGGCACCACTGAGCAGAGCCTGGTCCATCTTGGATGGATGTTCTACATATCTTTAAACCCTAGGGTTTTTTTCAGTGAAATATCTAATATATATATTTTCAAAAATCATAGCCAATATGCAGAAGCTCATAAACTGGGGGATTAAAATATGGAATCTATTTTTTTAGCCAAATGTGAAGGTAGGACATGAAGCCTCAGGGCTTTTGGACAGTGTGAAGGAGAAAGGAAAGTGCTGGACATAATACAAAGAGGTTTTGGTTTCTCAGAAAGAAGATGACAGGCACATGTGATGTAGTAGGTGTGGGTGCCCATGAAAGAACTCACACAGTGGTTCAGTCCAGACTTTTCTCTTGAACTAGTCATAAATGGGCTCCCCTCCCCCCCCCAAAAATGGCCCCCATTTTTGTAGGATGGGAAAGATATTTTTGTTTCCAGGAATCAGAGAAAAGTACATGTTTGAGGAGAAGGGAGGAGAAAGATGCCATTGGTGGCTCTAAGAGAGGTAGTGTTATCTCACAAGTCATGAAGAACCACTCTGTGGATGGTGGAGAGAGCAGGACAATAGCTCTGAGCCCAACTGGAGAAGACAGCCTCATGTCATGGTTTGATGCTGGCCCAATGCCAGTGCCCCCATGAAAATATATTTTCCTCAAATAACTGCTGCAAGATGTGACCAAGAACAGAGAGAGCAGGCCCAAGCTTAGAAATAGAGGGGAAACACTTTATTAACCTACACTAAAATAACAGGAACACACAGGAAACAGAATGAAAACCTTCCAAACATTCCTCCTCCTCCCACCCAATTTCCACCAAAACACAGTGAGATAAAACCTTGGATTCCCGATCAAGTTACCACCACTCAGATAATCAATTCTCAGTCCATCAGGGCAGAGAGGAGTCTCTCTTGTACCATAGTCCTCCACACAAAACACAGTTGAAACCTCCCATGTGTCCATGTCACACATGACACCGCCCGGAGAAAATCTGCCATCGTGACATTTGTTGTGTTGAGTTCTGTTTCTTCCACAAAGTTTAAAAATGGTTTGTCCCTTTGTTATATGTACCCACCCGATTCCCCCTGTTAATTATTGTAGCCCCACCCTTTGTTCCCAAATGTTCCCCTTCAATCATTGTAGCCCTTCCCTCCCCAACCTGCTTGTCACCTGTAACCCCTCCCCTTGTTCTAGAAAGTTCTGTGTTCCTCGATCCCCCATTGGATTGTTTGCCCCCTTCCTCCTCCCCTCAATTCCCCATTGGTCCCCATTTTGTGAATCCCTCCTCTAAATCCTCCCCTGGATTTGTCCCATTGGTCTATGAGTTGTATCCCCCCCCCGATTCCTCCCCCTTTTTAAACCCATGCACGGAGGTGTTCGGGGCTGTTCTGGTCCCTGAACCTTCCAGGCAGTATCTCCTTCTACCCTTGTCCCTTCAATAAATATTGTCCTGGAACCTCAAACCAGCAGTCTCCTCGCTTCCTTCACCTTCTCCTTGACTACGAGTATCTCTGCTTTCCCCAACCCACTGTAGGATTGGCAGTCTACGAATTATCCAGCTGTCAGTGTGTGGGGACACACAGCACGCCGCCTGCGTGATCGTGACCACCCATGTGGCATACCCAGCTAGTTGGGAAGCAGGCTCCGTGTCAGCCATCCTCCTTCCATGTACAGTGCTCTCGCCACTGTCCATGGACCGAGACTGCTCATAGGGTTCTTTAAGGATGCTTTGCTAAGTGCCAAAACACGACCATTTCTCATTTTTGGGACAACAGTCCCCCCCATCTTCTCATCCTCTGGGGCCGAGGGTCTTGAGAGCAGAGCTCTTCTTCTCCCTGAAGACAGAAGGCACCACCACACCCTCTTCATCTTCCTCTGTTCACTCCACTCCTTTATATGGTGTCATTACTGCAGGTCACTCTCTTGGCTCAAGCCATCACATCACCCTCAATGCAGTCTCACGTATTACAGGCCACTTGGTTTAGTCTATGGCTATACAAGAAAAGTCCAGCAAAGAGGCACTCCATCATCTCCTCCCACCTAGGATTCTTCCCATCTTCCTCTAACATTTCAGGTCCCAGACTGTCTTTCTTCTCTTTTAGACCACCAACCAGGAGGACCAGTGTTTCATAAAAAGTTTTCTTCACCCAGGAAAGGGTTAAAAGTCCGAGCTCCGCTGCCCTCAGGAGACTGAAATGTCATGACAGCTGACTCCCACACGGGGCACCTTTCCCCCCCCCTNTTCCCCCCCCCCCCCGCCTTCTCTGCCAGCACGGGCTTTCTCTCTCTCTCTCTCTTCCTCTTGGCTGGGGGGGAACAAATGATATCTTATCTCTGCTTTTAACCCCCTGTGTTCTCAGAGGCAATCCATGTCTTCAGTGGTCACACCAGGTGTCAATATTCAAATCTGATCACTGATTGGTGTGACCATAACTTCCCAAAAAACTCACTTCCTCTCAAACCAAGACACCTCATCCTAAGTATAGCATCTATAACATTTTTCCCACATTCCATATGAGTGCTAAGAGCTAAGTAGTAGTCACTGAGTTGCTCAATCCACCACTCCTTAGCATGAGTAGCATCAGAGTAGACTTTTTAGAGGGTGGCTTCTGCTTGATATTGCTATTAGACAATGTCTTTCTATAGTATAAAAAGCCATCACACTGTTCAAATCAGCATAAACCCACTGAAATAGATCAGTTAGCCTTCCCACAGGGGGCAAACTGGAAATCTGTGCCACAGTATAGTTGAGGCCAGAATGCTGAGTGGGTCTTCATGGCTGGGGGCAGAGCACATGAACAACTGTTTCCTGAGACAAAAAGGCAGGATGGGTCTAGGGAATTACAGACACTATGCCCTAATGCAAAGCCATGTGGTCAGGCTAATTGATTCAGCAAACCTGAGACTGAAATCAGGGGCACCCATGACGTCCAATATAAAATCAGACAGTATGGGTCTTCATAAATCTGTGGCCACATTCCACACCAAACTCTGTATTTTACTTTTTCTTCTTACAACTGCCCCCTTACTTGAGGCACATGTTCTACCTTTTAAGTCATTATTTGTTTTGAATATTTGCCCACAACATTTAGGGAAAAAAATAAGTATACCTGCAGCATTATTTATGCTTTTTCAGTGCTTTCAACTGAGTCGCAGACATCTTTTTTTCTCAATATTCTTTCCTCTTTTTTTCTTCATGCATTTTCCTGTTCCTGCTTGCTCTTACTACTTTCTTCTTTCTGCACCTTTGAAATTTAGGTTATGTTTCTACCTTTTATATGATTATTTATTTACATCTACGCATTTTTGTTTCCTCCATATTGTTTTATAATGTTGTATTGTGAAAAAGACACAGTAATTCTTGCATTTGTTTGAAAAATAATTTCTTGTATTTGTATGAAAAATATATTCAAAGAAAGAAAAATAAAATGGAATAAGCCATCAAGCACCTTCCAGACATGTCTTTCCCTGACAGGATGAGATTATAAAGACCCTTCTTTCCTCAGTTTTGTATTGTCTGTGATATGGTTTGCTTGATGTTATCTATCCCCTCACCCCTCCATGACAGGGTAAATGGAAAAGTGTAAATTCATTACTGACGAATATAGGAGTTGTTGAGGCACAATATAAAGTTTCCTGTACTATAATACTCCGTTAAAAAAGCATTTGGTTTATGATCAATATTCTTATGTGTACTGGGGAGAGGGGTCTGAGTCCAGGAAGGGAGCTGAGCCTGGGGAAGGAGATGTATTTTCCCTAAATGAGTAAATATTTGTTTCTTTTGTTGTTGTTTTTGTTTCCCTATACCCAAAAGAATAATTTGCTATTTGTTTCATATGGCAAGTTAATATTCCCAAGTCAAGTGTCTTTTGCCTGCAACAGTACCCATTAAGAGATCCTCCTGTCTCAACACAAGAGTTCTTTCATTCTCATGTTTCCTCATGTTCTTCCTCATTCTGAGGAGGAGGGCATAGGCAGTGAGCGACTGTGTGGGACCATGGCTGCCAGCTGGGACCAACCCATCATATCATGCAATGAATGTTTTAACATTCCCTGAAATGTCACACAAAATGATGACATACCTGATTACTGAGCACATGCATTTTCAGGTCTTATGTCATGAAGAGTGATTCTTTTCTTTTTGCTTTCTTAATGTGTTTCCTAATCAGACATATGCAATATTATCTAGAAAATTTAAATCTGTTCTGCATTTCTCAGCTAGTGCTCCTGTAGTTATGTTGTGTATGTTTTTGAAAAGATGCTCTCTAGTTTCACAGGAACATTTAAAAGACATAAAGAAGGATCTTACACTGATGAAATATTCATTGCCACTCAATACCTTTGGTTGTCTGTATCTCAGCACATTATGTGGGAGATGATTTAAGATACATTTTTGTGCAGTAAGTAATTATAAATTATTGAAGTAGATGAGAGCACAATTCATAAGGGTCACGCAGAGCTGGGAGAAACAATTTGCAACTTCTTGTGAGATATTCCTTTTTCATGATGGTTATTAAGGTTTACCTGCCTTCCAAAGATTCTGTCTCATAGTTTATAATAAACAGTGTGAACCTATGAATCCAAATCCTCTGGGCTTGAAGAACTTCAGTTATTGAAAGATGGTACTAAAAGTCAAAGCGGGCAATTTTCAAGCATTTTATAAAATTATGTGTCCAACCTTTTCTTGACATGAACTGGGAATTGTGGTTAAGAGCGTATTTTACCAAATGAGAATGAAACATACAGCCCTAAATTTCTTCAGCAGTTTTGAAATTCCAGGTCATAAGGGACATTGGTCTTTTATGGAGCTCAGATACTAAATATTGCATGTGATCAATAGTCATTGCATTTTCATACAAACCACGGGGATGTTTTTACTATTTCCTTTTTCTACAATGTATTTACAAACAATTTTCAAATATTTCTTAAACTTGGACTTAAGAATATATGGGTGTTCTTGCAGAGGTTAAGGCCAGGGATGGCCTTCAAGGGGAAGCACAGCTAAGACATGAGTTTAAGAAGATTTCAACAGGCCTTTGTCTTCTCATACTCTCTTGTATTTAATTGGTCTTTCACACATGGGAATAAGTGATGACTATTGTATTCCGATACAGGAAGATGTGATCCCTATATGGTGACAAAAAGTGAAGCGATCCAAGAAATTGACTAAATTAATTGCCATAAGCTTTTCCCTTGCATCTATGATATTCCTTAAGATTTTCTTATGCCAGTAACTCATTAAAAAAACAAACAAACAAACAAAAAAACAACCCAGCAAATGTTTTCCATGGTCAACTATCATAAGGAAAAACAAATGTCTTTTTCTTCCTGTGAAGTTTGTCCAGATTAGGAGTAAGAATAAAATAAACCTCCAATTGCTTGTCAGACTTTTCTTCAGCTTCAGAGCAGGAATCAGAAATGCAGAATATCTCATTAAAATAGAAATGTCAAGCCTAAGATGAGTTCTGAAGGACAGCAAAAGGTAAAGATTCCTCTTAAATACCATGGCCCTGCTAATTCATTAAGTTGGGGCTAGAATTGCTAACAATGTTGTCAACTGGTACTGAGAAGGAATTACACTGAAACAGCACTTTGATAGAATCACTGGGTGCAATGATTTAAATACCATCTTTTTGTACCTAATGAGAATTAGATTGTGAACAAAATGTCCCAAAATGTCACCAGAACATGTGCTGTTGAGAATTTTTTCAGGAGGCAAGTAGAGGGACCAATTAATTTTTCTAATACTATAGAAAGGTCCTCTTCAGATGGTCTTTAAGGGATATAACAAGAAAATGTGGTGAAAAAAATCATTGAGGAACCATCAATTGCATGATCCAAATTACAGGATTCTTCTCTGAGTTAGGAACCCATTCTCTGTTATTTAATTCATCTGCAATCAGTCCTTCTGTGTTTTAGTTCCTGACATATACATGGTAACAACAGCAGAACTAATTAGGTAAGTTATTTCTGGGGTATGATGTTTTTGATTTAAAAATATTTTTTCCTATTAATTTCAATGATGAACTAAGTATTTTTATTCAAAAAAATTGCTAGATAAAACTGTTTTGAGATTTTGCATTTTATTGTATTCTACCTGGTTTCTTTTTATTTAATAATTTTGTAAAAAGAATTAATAACAGCCCATTGATCTATGAAGCATTAAAGTTAAAAGTGATGAACTCCCTAGTATTCTGAAACGATTTTTCCTTGCAACTTAAATTACATCAAACCCTATACAATTTTAATACAAAAAATATGTTGAACAATATTTGCTACATATTTCATCAGTTTGTCTATGAGGATATTATGGGAGACAGTGACAAAAGCCTTATTAAAGTCAAGATTAACATTCACTTCCTGATCAGCTGTGCTACTTTTTTCATTGTAGAAGATTATCAGGTTGGTTAGGATGATTTCCTCTTCATAAATCGATACTTACTATACCTAGGCACTTTCTTGTCCTTCCTACATTTGGGAATGGTTTGCAGGACTATTTCCTCATGGGATCAGTGTGAGCCTGACTGGCCTGTAGTTCTCTGGATCTTCCATCTTAACACTCTTGAAGGTAGAGCTGATCCTTTCTTTTTTCCATTTGCTATGGTCTTTCAAATATGACTGATAGTGGCCTTACAGTACTAGTGTCCATCTCCACAGCACTCGCTGGAGTACCCTGTTGGATCCCAGGAACTATATATTCAGACTGATTAGGTGTTCCTTAACTGGATCTTCTGCTGAGAGCAAGTGCTCCTCACTGAAGACTTTCCTGTTGGTGTAAGGTACCCAAGATTCCTTGTACCTAAGATTTCTGAATTTCTTTACTTACGAGTAAAGACTGAGACAAATAAGGTATTGGATATGTTTTCTGTGTCTTTTGTTGCCAGTTCCCCTGCCTCATTCAGCACTGGGGCCACAGTTTTCCACGTCTTTGTTTTGCTACTGATAAACCTGTAGAAACACTTCTTGACCTGCATATTTCCCTTATTACATTCAACTTCAAGTGCCCAGACAGTATCCTTGTTTATTCAAACAGGCTTCCTACTACCTTGGGCTTGCTCTACATGGGGTTGGACCCTCCTTGGGTATGGAGGAGGTTATCCTGGACCCCTCTTCTATACAGAACCATATTCTACGGGGTCTTTCCAAATGTGTCTCTGAATAAGCCAAAGCCATCTCCTCAAATGCAGGGAAATCATGCTTGTTGGTTTTTTCCCCTCCTGAATACTACCATCCCACGGTCATTGAAGTCATGGCTGCCAACCCTAACCTTCAATCCCCAGCCACTTCTTTCTTGTTTCTAATTATAAACTCTGGCAGTTCATGTCTCCTCAAGTGTTACTTAATGACCTGTGCCAGTCTAGAAGCTATCATCAATACACTCCTGAAACCTCATTGTTTTCTTACGCCCTGCTGAGTTCAAGGTGGTTCAGGTCCTCCATAAGGACAAGAGCCTGCAAAGGCAAGACTCCCTCCAGTTATCTGCAGAAGGTCTTAGCTGCATCTTCTTCCTGTTTAAGCTGTCAGTAGCACACCAGTCTTGTATACATTGTCTTGTTCTCTAATCCTGATCCCTCCCTCTCAATGATCTCATCACTCCCAGGGTGCATTCCCACTGCTCTCTCACACACCTAAAGGATGACTTCCAGTAAATCCTAAAAGCCCTAAAAGACACTCTTGCTGGCATCAATTGACTTGTTCTAGCCACCTGTGATGACAGTGAGACAGTATATATATGATATACAAAGTCACACAAACATTTTGGTGAGCAACAAATTATCTTTATAGGGTAGAACAAGACATCTCCATGCAATCTTTCATGAAGACAATATTGGGAGTGTATTAAACATTTTTAACACAAAATGTAGTCTTGGGTACAGGACAGTAGAAAGAACCCATTTCCAAACTCACAAATGGGGCACATTCAGTGTCATATGTGCAGCATTTGTTTTGGGGTGTTTGCCAGTACGATGATCGTAAATCCACATGTCAGCTTCTGAAAATGAGTAGTCACGCCCAGCACCTTTGGAAAAGTTTTGTGAAACAAGCTGAAACCAGATCTAGTGGCTTGTGCAGTAAGTTGTGTGATTCAACATATGGACAGCACATACAACCATCACCGTTTCACACTTCCTCTTGGTTAAACAGATTGTAATGCTGAAGCACTTTTTATCATAGTCTTTTTTATTAATCAATTCGGTTTCACTCTCCCCTGTCACAAGGGGTGTAAATTATTTTCTTAATATTTGTTTTTAGTTGTGAATAATTATATCTATTTAATAAAAAGTATTTTCACTTAGTTCACGTCTCTGTACTGCTCTTAGTTTTCTATTTGATTTCTGCTATTACTTGTAAGTGCAAGAGACTAATGTATAAGTAGTACATAATCATATTGAGCTATTATTATGGATGAATAATGCATAAGTCTAACAACAATATTTTGCTATCATCTGTGAGTGATTAAAAGTGAATAGCTATTGTAGTTGCCAAGATATGTATCTGTTGTTTTCTATAGCTTTTTAAAATTATGCTTGTTTTCAACTCTAATTGTTGAAACTGTTTTGAAACTGTTTTGAAACTGTTTTTCATTAACATATATTTGGATATACCAATATAAAACACAGAGGAAGAATAATGAAGGACTTTGTTTCATCAAAACAATAGAAATTAACAGTATCTTCTGACATTTTAAAATTAAACAAATAATTGAATGCCTATCCCATGGCTTCAAACAATAATTAAACCTGTTTTGCAAATTCTGACTAGTAAAAGCAGAAAAAAATATATCTTATTTCTTCATTCTTCTCCACTTTATGCATTTCACTACTGTAAATACACTAACTGATTTAGCAGGGGAAATCAGAAGAGTTTTTAAGATATTTTACTGTTGTAATTAATAGAACTTTACTGTCTGGTGGCCCAGAACAACCAGAAACTCTAATGAGGAAAATGAGTCTTTTCTCTTTTCCAAAACCCTGAGTGCCTACTGAATCATCTCTTATCCCTTTTCAACCTCTAAATATTATTATGTATGAAAAGGAGACACAATATGTAAAGCCAAGCATTTATTTTTAGTATAGCTGAAATCTTAACAGTTTAGTCAGAGAATTATGAGCAGTCCAGATTTATCTCACCCTTCCAGTGCTCTGAGACCTCATCTCTGTAACTTCAGTCTTAACTCTGTAACTTCAGGTGATGAAAAGACAATCCTTTTATTATAGACATGCTTATGCCTGAATTAAGGTGCGAACAAGATCATATACTGGTCAGTTGTATGGGTTTTATTTAATGGTAAGTTTGAGGGGGAGAGAGGGAGACAGAAAGAAAGAAAGAGGGAGAAGATAAGGGTGTGGAGGAAGGACAGAGAATGACAGAGAATTTGTGGTGATGGTCCCATGAAACACAGAATTCAATGGGTTAATGTACATTCAGGTTTACATGGGAATGCCTAGGTAACTCCCCTGGGTGGGTGGGGGATGTTTTATGCTGTCTTTTGCAACACTGTGGATCTTGTGCAAGGTCCCAGAAATTAGTCGGGGGGCACTTTGTGGATCTTTGATGGTTTATGACTCCTTCTAAGATATGACAGCTGCATCTCATGTCAGTGGAGTTGAGCCAGTTGTGCCCCATCCAAAGGGATGGAAACCCTCTGGCTTATGTGAGAATGTCAATGTCCCATGGGATTGTGAATGTCCAGTGGGAATGTGACCTTTTCAAGAGAAAATGGGGAGTTTCACAACTAAGCCAGTTTGTGTAAGCGGGGACAACTGTCATGATAAAAAGCCACATCCAATCTTGGCATGGTCTGCTTCTTATCTGTCCCAAAACTTAGCTTGTAGCCTCTGGTGGTGGGTGTTCTACCCCTCTGTCTCATGTGGACAGAAGCTTTGACAACACACACTCAAAAACTCTTCCTCCCTCTTGGCTGGGGGGACAGTGTGCAAACTTGGCCTCAGCTAATGAGTCTGTGGGGTATGGCCTCCGCCAGCCTTGTTTACCTCTCCTTAGATCTGAGATAATTAGACAATAGTACTACCTTTGTCTTACCTCAGTTTCTCATCACGTGGCTTAACTCACAGTCTAAACTCCTAAAATCCACGAGGAATGTATGGGGGTGAGGTGGGCTTTGGTGGTCACAGGTTCCTTGTGCAGCTTGCTATAGTGGGCAAAATCCTTTGGTGATCTTAACAGATTTAAGGCAATTATGATTTTTAAGTCTTTTCCAGATGACAGAGGCAGATGGGATCTATGCTGAGTTGGCAGCATTTGGAGTCCTCTCCCAAGACCTCTACCATGAGGAATATGATATTAATGTTGGTCATTTCTTCTTCTTTGCCCCTTCTTCCTCCCTTTTGCCTTTTCTTCATACATTATTTTATTTTTGTATGTTTTCTCACACACTTTTGCACGTTTTTTTAATCCAGTGATCTGCAACTCCATTTTAATTCCAAGTTTTGCATGTTAGATTCTACATTTTTGTGCTCCTTCTTTTGTCTACAAACAGGTTTCTCCAGCTTCATATCTGCATTTTTTTAACTGAGCACAGCTGAATTTTATATAGCAGGGGGAAGAGGGCAGGAGCAGGCATTCATCACTTCTGATGTCATGCATGTATTCTTACACAGGTATCCTGTGTCCCCACTTCTCCAGATCTCTGTACTGTTCGGTTACAGGATTGCACAAAATGTCACTCTACTTTTTGCAATTATAATCACTGAGGCAGAAAACTTTAAAGTTTGACATCATTCAGAAAGTATTTCAAATTCTCTTAATTCCCATGGCCTGTTCTCTAATAGCGCAATGTCTGTGATTTTAACCCAAATCTATGCCTTTAAGCTGTAAAACTTTTATTGTTTAAAATGTCATATAAAATGGTTTATTGCTCTAAAGTGATTTTGCCATAATGAATCTATTATTTTGAGAAAAATTTTATTTAAATATTTCATTGTGTATCTTTGAAGTATGATTCATAATGTTAAAGGGCATGGAGCTAGGTGCATGAAATTTCTAACTGTAGCCAGAAATACTGAGAAGAACCCTATAGGCAAAATAGTTACTGCAGAAGTTCATATTAGTGGATACACTTGCCAGAAATCCGTTTCATTATTATTAATCCACTTTTACTTGTTAACAGTGAGTTGAAAATTACCAAGTTTCTGACTTTGTTTTTCACTATCTCTTTTACAAAACCTTCCATGCAAGTTACAATTGGGAACTTATTGCCATTTAGAATACACCATACACTAATACCTGAAACAAGAAAAAAATATTGAACTATTTTGTTTAAATAAAACAGAATTAACTTGGCGGTAGTTACAGACATAGTCTGATTACTGATATACTATTTAGAAAGCTTCTGTTAAAGATAAGACTTTCTATTCTAGGAGCATTAAAAATATTATCGTAGCTACCTTTGATCTGACAATAATATTAAGAAAGACAAAAATTCTTAACTGATTAAATTAGTATCCACTCTGTAAAAAATTCTTATACTTTAAAACTTGTTTTGCTTTAAGCAAGGACAGGAAGTCATAATGTCAGCTATAACAAAATGAAATTTTTTAAACAGTTCATTAAGAAGCCATCACAGCCATTTGTTATTTTTGAAATATTTCTCGTGATTTTAATGAGCTTGAAACATATTTCAATGAGGAGAGAACATTTCCTTTAGATATATGACATTAGAAGTTCTCTATTTTCATTAAAACATGCTTGGCTTGGTTTACCAATGCAACTTTTGTTTGTTTGCCTGCATTGAAAAAACTTTAACTGTCTTTGGTGCCGAAAACTAGACTAAGTTTGCTTATTTGTGGCTTAAAGGAATATATGCATATGATTAAAATTGTCTCACCATGAAATGAAGAAATCCATTAACAGTCAGAAATGTGGTAATTAAGAAGGTGTCAAGCATGGAACAATTGCAATAACTAGAAGGGAAGTTTGTGGCCTTTTGGCTTTAGGAGGTAATAATTTAGCTCTCTTGCTCTGCACCTTAAAAGCAGTTCTAGGTGGCTAATACATGCTGACTTCTTTCAGAAAGTTGTCTTTGATGTTGATTGATGTTTTCACTGGAGATAAAGGGGTTTTGAGGGCTTGCTTCAAGTGATTTTCATGAAGGAGATTGGTTCAATCAGAAACTTTATCTTGTGCTGCAGTTCTTGACCTGTGAAATAGGGGACGTGAAAACCTAATGAGAAGTTACTTTCAAGGAATCTATGGAAAAGATAAATTTATGACAGTATTCTAGGAAATTTGAACAACACTACTTAGATAATGATTAGCCACTTTTGGCCCATCTAATGGGCTAAAATAAAGCAGGGAATATTAGTAATTAGTAGAGACACCTTGGTGGGTTTTGGCAGCATTTATAAGCATAGAAATATGTAGTGCTTTTTAAGGTTGAGAAGGACAACCCCAATAATTACTCATGAATATTCCCATAAGCAGGACTCCACCCTGATAGGGTGTGGAGAGACTTTTACAAAGTCTCCTTGTATGTCCACAGGGATGGGCCCTGCCTGGTAGATTCAGCAATAGGCCTGGGCCCTAGGTAAGTAGATGAACTTCTAAGGTGCATTGCACAGCGCATTCTTTCTTCTTCACCTGAACAGCCTCCTACATCTCTTAAATTTTCATGTGCAGTAGATTTATTTAGTTCATAAAACTCATGAATTTATCATGATTCATAGTTCATGTTTCATAATCCATTGTAGAAATAAAGTTGCCACTGACATTTAACACTTCGAAATGTTTTCGCTTAAAGGTCACCTTTACAAATAAGTACTCTTTTACTTGAGGGAAGCATTTTAACAAAACAGATTGCGGTTTTTTTCAGTTTGATAATTCTCATCATTATAGTTCAAACTCCAAGAATTCTTAAAAGAAAACCTAGGTAGACCTAGGTTCACCTTAGTAGCCTAGGTAGACCAAGTGAGAAATGCTTGATATCAGTATTATGTGCATCTAAAATCTTCTCTGGAAGTTTCTGAAAGGTTATGAATGCAAAGCATGAAGACTGCTGATCTTCAGGAGTATGTTTTTATAATGCCAGATAAGAAAGTTTATAAGATATCTCAGTTTACAAGATTTGTGCCTCTCAGAACATACACCACTTTGAAATACATTTTCATGGTCTCTTTCTGCCACAAAGTCTAGAGGGACATAAAACATGACATTAAGCAAGTTGAGTACTATTTTTTTCCATAGCGAGAAAAAAAACCTGTTAAAATTGAAGCAGAAATGTGGATTTCTTTTATGTAAGATGAAAAACTTATTCTTTCAAGCCTGAAGAATGCAACACTAAACCCAAACTCTTGAGTAGACACCAGAAGGAATTGAGTCACATTCCAAAGAAATACGTTCTTGAGAGATCTCAGTAAAAATAGCACAACTCAAAAAGAACAGGGAGGTCACTCATTAGTGCTTCCTTTAACTGTTACCTGTGCAAAACACAGCGGTAGTGTTTGCCTGTATGCCATGACTGCAATTCTCTGCCCTTTCAGTTCCTGAGGGTTGTCATGAGGAAATGAAGGGATAGACAATGAAATGGGGAAGATTAGTCAGTGACTACCAAAAACCTGGAAACTGCTGAGGTAACTAGAATACTGTGGTGTCCAGGGTCAGTGGGTGTACTGATGACTGTAGTAAGAATGATTTAGAGGGTAAAATCCTCCATCTAGCTTGTATCCAACACAGGCAAGATTCATCCAGAAAAACAAAAATAATATTAAAAAAAGCAAAAAAAAACCTAACCCAAAAAGTAGTTGTCCTAGGGCGACCTTATGATGCTGTGTATCTGTTTACTGTCTGGTCTGTGTCCAGAAATGGGTCCCATAGCTTTAAATTAGGTCCGGAGAAGGGCAGAAGCGGTGAAATTTTTTGCAGCCTGTGCTCAAAATCACAGAGATAAGGCTCTCAGTTTCATTCCAGCTCTTAAGCTTTTTTCCTCTGCTTCTCGGGAGAGAGACAAAGGGTTTTTCCTTGCTTTTAGTGGCTTCTTTTTGTTAGCTAGGCCAAGAAGTTTTTCCTGGGACTGCAGCTTCTTCTTCTGGAACTGTTCAGCTTTTCTGTGATCTGAGACACCAGAACATCACTAGGGGATCCCTCCATGGATCAGAGGCCGGTTCCGGATTCAGAGAGACTGAGCCATACCTACAGAAGGACTCTGAATTTACCATCTCTTCAGAGCAGAGCAGCAAGAGGTTTCATTATTTAACACTGTTCATTCCTTTAATAGCTGTGGACATCCTGCCTGCTGAATAAACACTTCTTTTTTCCCTTTCTCCATGGGAATCTTCTCTTAATTGATGGGGAGGGGTTGCTGGAATCTGCTTTTTTCAAGAGGAGATACCCCTTCTGGGCGTTTCCTCCTAAATTTGTCTCAAACCAGGACAGTACTCTAATTTGACTGTGTTGAAACCAAAATCCTTATATAATGAAACCCACAACACAGCAGTATAATTACAATAAGAACTTGTACTTGTGTTATTAGAAATTTCTTAGATGGGTCAGGTGTTACCATCCAGTTCAAACCCAGAAGAGCAAAGAAAATTAAGTCTCTGTGTATAAAACAGAAAGATCTTTGAAGGTTCAAAATATACCCAAAAACGAGATGACAACCAAACGAGGTTAGATGTTGGTGCCAAAAATTGATATATTTTATTTAATAATAATAAGAGTCCAAGACAAAAAAGGAGAAAAGTAAGTAAGAAAAAAATAGAAAAAGAAGTATATGTGGGGGGTGGGGGCACAGGGAGAGAGTGACAGGGGTTCGGTGGAAGCACATCACCCATCCAAGGGTCCCAACAATGTCTCACTGCTCTCCTTCATCTGGTCTTCTTGGTGGCGAGGGTTACCCGTCACTGCTGCCACCACGCCATGCCATGCCATGACAAAGAGTATAGAATCCCATGGATTAATATACACTTTGGGCAAGTGGGAATGCCACATGCCTCCCTTGCAGGGGGCCAGTTTGACACTGTCCCTTGCAGCACTGAGGGTCTGTTGCATCATCTGCTGTGCTCTGGTGCAGGGTCCGGGGCGGGCCTTTGATGGGCCATGACACCCCCTGCTGCTGTGGATAAGCTTTTACCCAGGTGAAGGGGCCTCTCAGCTGGGCTCCTCTGCACAGCGGAGGATGGGCAGTCACTGCGCCTCTGACCAGACGCCTTTCCAACACACACCCAAAGTCTTTTTCCTCCCCACCCTTTGGTGCGATGGTCTGTGTGAGCTTGAGCCTGGCAGTTGATAGCCCCGGGGCTGTGGTCTCCACCCTGAAGGTTCTGGGCTTCTGCTTTGTAAATGTCCCCAGCCCTGAGCAGTTACTTTATCTTATCTTCATTGAGCTGTGTAAGGTCTCAGTCAGGCAGCCTATTTAGGGTATGGTGGTCTTCTCTGCCACTTTTGTAATCCAGTTTTAAAAGTCCTTCATGAAAATAGTTTGTCATAAACTGTAATATTTCAGTTTCTGACAGTCAGCTACTACCCAAAAATGGGATGGCAATTGCTCTGAGGTTGCTTGTCAATGCAACCCAAATTAGTTAAATAATTTGATCTGAAAATAAATTCTTTAGGACCTAATTTTTTTCTAAAGTGATGTGGAGAATTTTTCTGCCTGTTCTTTTTGCTGGTCACACACAAAATTTTGAAGTCTTAATTCAAAACCCTTTCCTTTTGAAATAATTTGAATCAAACTTTTCTTTCCTCCGCCTGGGAAACTATCAGCCATGAACTGGTGGCCTGTCTCCCTAATCAAATATTTTTTAATTCTTCATGCATTTCTATCTTCTTGCAGTAACAAAACCAAGAAAACCTTTTGACGTGGGATGCTGAATTCAGTCCACTACTTTAGGGTTTGATTAATAATTTATATAATTTTGTAGAGCATCAAAAGGATTCATTCATAGTGCTGCACTTAAATGTACCTTAATCATAGCCATTAGGCCATTATTCCTTGCAGAGTTCACATCTCCCAGGAAATTAAATAACTCCCAAGATGGAAGTATTCACTTCAATTTTTTTCTTTACAACTTTTGGATAAAAGAAAAGAGCTGCACTAGCCTTTCCTGCTGAGCTAATTTTTAATTTCCAGTTACCTTCACACAGATACATGTACAAACCCCAAGGGACATTCTGGTTGACTTGAAAGTAGAGGTATTTTCTTTCCATTTTCTCTGAAAGTTTGTAGATATTTGTTGGCTTCATCTGAGCTGAAATTTTGTCATTGTATAAATAAGGGGGGAAAATGCAATAATTCCATGATATATTAACTTTCAGGAACTCCTAGTACCTGAAAATTAATATATCAGTGTCCTTCATGAACTAGATTTTCAACACTGAGAGCCAACACTTACTGATATCATAATTTTTAGCATTTTCTCAATATGTTTTTCAATGACAGTTCCTTAAACTTGTTTCTCCTGTGCCTTATGAAGCACTGCAAGCTACTGTTACCTCTTCATCTTTTACCTGCTTACAGCAGAGTATAATGTTGTAGTATACTAGCAATAACAGTGCTGAAAATTGTGGAAAATGCATTTGTAGATGCTACAGGACAAATCTGCTTTAATTATTATTACCTGGCTGATAACTTATGACCTAGATGCCCTTTACTTTCTTTTCTATTTAATGCAGGAAAGGGCTACAAACCTTGTGAGGTATCAAATCAGTCTAAACGATGAAATTCTTACCTTTGGGCTTTTTTGATAGATAAATCTAGAACAAAGATAACTAAGAACCAGGATATTTAGTGGCTGGGCAAAAAGTTTCAGCAGTGAAATGAGTAGCATTCAGTTCTGAAAAACAGGACTTTTGGACTTTTCCTTGGTATTTTAACTATTGCTCTACTCCTAAAACACAAAGTGCTGATTTCTTGGGCATATTTCTACAAGCTTTCAAAAAGGAAAAAAACATTCCAATCAAGCAGCAAATCCATGTGGGACAAGGGTAAGGTAAAATTCTCATTCTTTTTTCTCCCCGCTGAGTTCTTTGGATTGCTAGCAAAACAAGCAAGCAATACATTTCACTGTCAATCACTTGGAAAAGACATTACTTTTCCTTATATCTTTTCAAGATCTTTCAGTATGTATGCCTAGATGCTTTTCTTTATTATGTATTTGCTCAAAATATGCTGAACTATTTGAAACAGCTTTGGTAGGAGCACAAAGGCCATAAAAGCAGCATCTTGATGAATTCTTCTTTCGCACTGTGTGCTATTCATGTAGAACAGTAGAAAAATAATGTGGAAAGTTTCGAAATTCACGATGATAAAGAAACTTCCAAAAAAACATTTTTGGGTCCTCTTGATTTATGAGCCTGCGTTTGTGCCAAGAACAGTAACTAACTGAGATGTTTCAAACACTTAATCACCCATCTTTCTAGTATTGTGGCTGTAGCACCACAAGGCAGAGTAGCCTTTGATGTAAGGACTGACAGTAAGACATTGGATGACCTACTTAACTCTGCAGGGAATTTAACCTCTGAAATAGTATAACCAGATACCAGGTGTCAAAACACACGTCTTACATAAAGCTTATGAAGATCAGGTAGTTACTGCTTTCAGTGCATGTGTTGTCTATCTTCTAGTCCCAGGAAAAAAACTGCTGAATTTCACTTACATTTTCACTTCGTAGATTTTTTTTTATTATGTCAACTTATAGGAAATAATAAAAATAATTGTGGATAGAATACATTAAAATTTAAAAAAACCCCACAGCAACATACTGGAGGCATTGGTTATCCATTTCCTATTTTTGGTTCTGTGGAACAAAATAGTTGATTCTGTAAATTAATCTACTTGTACTCTTAACACTTTGTCTCAGTTTGAGAGGAAGTGAGTTTGTTTGGAAAGTTATTGTCAAACCAATCAGTGGTCAGATTTGAATATTGACACCTGGTGTGGCCACTGAAGACATTGATCGCCTCTGAGAACACATGGGGTTAAAAGCAGAGCATTCCCAGAGTTTGCTCTGTTTTGTTCCAGCCGCAGGAGAGTGCACATCTCCTCTGCCCAGCCACAGGCTGGGTGGGGGAGGGGNGGAAACTTTATGAAACATTAGTCCTCCTGGCTGGTGGTTTGAGAGAGAAGAGAGACAGTCTGGGACCTGAGATAATAAGAGGAAGATGTGGAGAGGCCGAAGTGAGAGAAGATGATGGAGTGTCTTTTTGCTGGACTTTTCTTGTATAGCCATAGACTGAACGAAGTGGCCTGTAATACATGAAACTGCATTGAGGCGGATGCGATGGCTTGAGCCAAGAGAGTGACCTGCTGTAATGACACCATATAAAGGAGTGGAGTGAACAGAGGAAGATGAAGAGGGTGTGGTGGTGCCTTCTGTCTTCAGGGAGAAGAAGAGCTCTGTTCTTGAGACCCTCAGCCCCAGGGGATGAGAAAATGAAGGGGACTGTTGTCCCAAAAATGAGAAATGGTTGTTTTTTGGCACTTGGCAAAGCATCCTTGAAGGAACCCTATGAGCAGTCTTGGTCCATGGACAGTGGTGAGAGCATTGTACATGGAAGGAAGATGTCACGATGGTAGATCTTCTCCGGGCGATGCCATGTGTGACATGGAAACATGGGAGGTTTCAACTGTGTTTCATGTGGAGGACTATGGTACAAGAGAGACTCCTCTCTCCCCTGATGGACTGAGAATTGATTATCTGAGTGGTGGTAACTTGATCAGGCTTCCAAGGTTTTGTCTCACTGTGTTTTGGTGGAAATTGGGTGGGAGGAGGAGGAATGTTTGGAAAGTATTCATTCTGTTTCCTGTGTGTTCCTGTTATTTTAGTGTAGGTTCATAAAGTGTTTCCCCTCTCTTTCTAAGCTTGAGCCTGCTCTGCTGTGTTCCTGGTCACATCTTGCAGCAGTTAGTTGAAGAAAATATATTCTCATGGGGGCACTGGCATTGGGCCAGCGTCAAACCGTGACACACTTATTAGTCCACATCGATTTGAACTAATGCAAAGCACAGGAAGTTGAGAAAGTAACTTTAAGAATTCTGAAATCTGTTTCCATTTTTTCCAATTAATGAATCAGAGTTTTAAAAATATGTTTTAATTTAATGCTTTTGATTATTTATATTTATCTTGAAGGCAAAATCCATTCTAGACTCTTAGAAACAAGAAGAGGATATGCTATTTCCTAAATTGATTAAAAAGGCCCAATCCAAATTCTTGAACCAGAAATCAAAGTGTGGGGACTTGTCGGTCCCCCATGATCCCGAGCCCATGGACCCAATTTAGAGTTTAGTTATATATCTCATGAATATGTTAATGTTTGTGTTCTGGTTGGCCCTGTTGGCATGTCAGTTATAAGTCACTTGTAATATTTCTAGAAGTTTTCTCCTGTTCTGTACCCCAGTTGGTCAAATTTTGACGCAGTGTCCAGTCCACCCCTCTTCCCTAATTGGACCCATGTTATGTAACCCTCAACCTCATTGGATCCTGACCCTCAGCTCCGCCCCTGGACCCTCACCTTAAAACCCTGCGTTCCCTCAGACTCTCCGCCTTTGTTGTGGCACCCTCTGGCTCCCTAACTTCTCCATGTTCTCTCTCCTGAATAAATCTTGTTCTGCCAGAAAGCTGCTCAGAGGTCCATCTCTCGCGCCACCTGCGACGTCGGTTCTGCGCTGCTGCGCGCCCTAGAACTTGCTCGCTCCTTCGGGATTTCGCGCGCCTGCCCATCTGGGCTGACAAGGCAGGGCGACGCGAGATCAAAGTATTTTAGAAAACCTGAACAAGAAAACTCAAGATACAGTTTATAAGAGAGGTTTTTTTTCCTGCATCAGGACAACCTTTTTGTATTATGAAACAATGGAATAATCTTGTGAACCATTTGAGATAAATTCTTATTCCCACTAATCTTCCTAGTTTTGATAATATTTCCAAAAATACGGAGTTTTGTCTCAGCAGTGCTAAAGGTTTAAACCATCCTACATGTTTCTACAAACATTCTTAAAAGAGCATAGCTTCTGTTTTACCAGTGTCTCACTCAATTTCTTTGACAGTGCCTTACATTTATCTTTCATTTTATATACTTGGAAGCTGGGAAAAAAGTACAAGTTTATTTTAAAAAGGGTAGATCATTCCAAAGAAACATGTTACCTAAAAAAATACAACTAACTTTCTGTAGAAAAGGACATAGGGTAGCTCAAATTTACCCAAGCCTAATTTTCCATGAAACCTCGTGTGAAATTATTAAATCAAAATTGAGGACAATGTGATGCAGTTTTAGAAGGGTGGGATGGATAAGGCAAATTTATAAACTGACTAAAAAGGTTTCACTTCAAGAGATAGAATAATGTTTGTACTGAAAGGTAAACAACATGGAGAGCTTTATAAGTGGAGTACCACAGACTGCTCCTAAACTGTATTTAATATTTTAATTTTAAAATTTGGCACACAAGCTGAAAAAAAGAATTTAGAAAATGACAAAAATCTATTAAAGTAATTCAGCAAGAAGTGAATAAAATTCATGAAGTAGAAATGATAGAGACCAAAACCACGAATTTTTTATGTACAGTGCTGTGTTCTTTTTCTGAAAGTGACAGAAGGAAGGAGATGTAGTAACATGTCACAGACTGTGGGATTCATTTTTACCTTTTCTATTCAACTGATGACAAGCAAGACTGATTATACTGATTGTTACATGGTGCCAGCGCAGACACATTGGTTCTATCTTTCCATATAATACTGCATAAATGTTCCAGATCACTCAGTTTGGGCATCTTTATGTCTTCTCTCACGCATCATAATTTCAGCTGAGGAGGATGTGATTGCAGTTTACGTATGGGATTGCAGTTCATCTAACAGATAAGAACAAAATTACATTATTGGCATAAGAAGAAATGGACCCATTTTACTGTTAAACCTGAAATTGAAGACAAAACTTTTTTTTTTTTTTTTTTTTTAGAAGCATGTCTAGGACAAGAAATTGAATAGTTAGAAGACTGATTCTGACATTTATCATCAGACAATGAGCTCAATGAAATAATAGTAAATTTCTAGTCACCTATTTTTCTATTACATTGGATCTGTAATTTCCATGAGACAATATGATATCATTTGAATCAGATTATATTAAGTT
Source organism: Promerops cafer (assembly GCA_013398275.1). NCBI lineage: Eukaryota > Metazoa > Chordata > Aves > Passeriformes > Nectariniidae > Promerops > Promerops cafer. The sequence continues at coordinate 86,323 of VZSE01010481.1, forward strand.
CTGTAGAAACTTAAATAACTGAGGGATGAGAATTTTATGGTTTTATAGGTTGAGCCTCCTGAGTAAAAACAGAAGGTGAAGAATAATTTCTATGATGTGCTAGCTATTCCTTCCTACAAAGCTGCAGGAATGTTGCTTTTAAGTCATTGACTGAATTTCAGTTTTATCATAATTTTTGAGCTTTTTATTCCATGGAAAGATTTATTTTTCCATTACTTTTAAATGGAACATTTTTATAATCTCACAATTAAAATATGATAGAAGAATAATAAAGACTAACAAAGTAACAGAAATTTTCCAGTAAAACTTAAAAAAAATTAGGAGAGAGAAATCTAGCATGGGTGGATTTGGAAAAGAAAAATCAGACATTTCTTTGGAAAACTAATTACTCAAGAGAAAAAAATAATCACATGAAGTGAACAGGACTCTGGAATTGTAAGACTGGAAATGGCTAGAAGACACACTAAATCACTTTAAACGGATCAACATATTTTGTATTTTCTTAGGTGTGCAAATTGTAAAATAAATTAGAATTTTTCTTGGTTTGTGGAAAAGAGAGAAGATCAACATCATTTTACTTTGAGTTAGTATCAGTTACAGTCATCTAAATTATTGCAGTGAGGTCATAAAACTTCACTGCACCAAGGAAAAAATCCAGTTACGGTGCCAAAAAGCCCACTACAAGAGAATTAATGGTTCCCCACTCTTAAAACATTTAAATAAAAAAAATTACATTGGTTTAATGTACATTTTAAAATAAAAACATTAAAAAATAGACCATATGTCTGGAAATTACATTATACCTTCAAGTAGCAAATCTGGACCTGTTCTAGTAGTCTGAGTAACTTGTACAGCCCAAGATGAAAACTTACATTGTTGTATCCTGTTTTAAGAACAACATTATTTTTTGGTCTTTTGACCCTTCTGAATTGATGAGTTTAATTTAATTTAAAAGGGTTCACGGGAACTTGGGTCTCTCCCAGCTAGTGCCACAGTGTCTTCCCAAAGCTTTTACAACTGTACGTTTTTCATATATGGCTCATTCTGAAGCTGTTATGTGTATTAGCATCTAAACTACAGAAGAGTTTTATTCACTTACTACAGCAGAAGTATAAGGAAGTATTTAATGTCCTCTTTAAAATTAATCACTTAACGTGGGTTTTTATTTCATTCAGAAGATAAGGTTGCCCCGATGACTCTGAAAATGGAAGCATCATATTGTTAATTTAGGAACCAAGGTGAAAGTGCTGATGACTGTAGTAATAAACATAAAATACAACATCTCTCTTAAAAGGCAGGAAGACAAAAAGGGCAACAAAAGGATTCTCCAATCATTTACTGGGTCTATTCATTATAGTAGGAACCAGTTATTTTCTCTCACTTTCTCTTAATATAGAAGATATGGACATATAGGAAAAAAAAAATTGCCCAATCACAGTACTTTTCCAGTCTGAATCAAAAACCAATTAATTGTTGCACTCCTTCAATTCAGTGAAGGTACAGCCATTTCAATTTCCATTTTACAAACAGCGAAAGTGTTGGTTACCTGTATCAAGTGTAGGTGTCGGGGTTTTGGCAGTGAGAGTGCTGCTAGGGAACCCTGGTTTGGATCAGCCAGGGGTCCCTGTGCCAGACACACTAGGTTCCAGCTGTCTCAGACTGACTCATCACGGGCTAAACTGTGGGAGCGCAGCCGGCTGGG
>VZSE01010483.1:0-460673 GCA_013398275.1 Promerops cafer
GTGCGCGGGTGTGGCCGCCGCGGGTCGGGGGTCCGGAGGCGCCGCGCTGCAGGTGAGGGTGGGGTCCGGCCGCGCCGCAGGGGCCCCCGTGTCCCGCGGGGTTTGAGCTCTTGGCCCCTCTGCCTCGTCCAGTGGGACCCGTGCGGGGCTGGGCCGACAGGACAGGGCTCCGGGCGGCTGCTATCCTGGCCGTTCCTCTCGTGAAACGTCCCCGCAGGTGCGGCCCCGCTTCCTGCGCCGGGTCGCGGAGCGCGCTGCCAGCTGCTGCTGCTGGGGGATCGAGAATCGCTGCCCCATCCGCCGTCCCGCAGGTAGTGGAACTTGGTGAAGTTTAAGCTGTAGGCCTGAAGTTTTGAGTCCGTCGTGCCGATCCCTGTGGCGGTGTAAACACCACTCTGAAAAGCACCCTTACCTCTGGAGGGTAAGGCTGTCGAGAGTCAGCATCGTTCCTGAAAACCACATGCTGTTCTTTCTGAGGTGCTGGTTGAGTGGGTGGTTGTTTTCTTTCTTCACTCTAGTTGCATAATATATACAAGACAAACCTTAGATAATGTTCATGTTGTCATAACTTACTCTTCCACTAGGGAAAAGTTTTAAGATGTGAACCCTCTTCACTTTTGCTTATGTACTCCTACCTTCAAAGTACATTAAGCATCTTCAAAGTAATATGTATTGCCCTGTCTCCAGCACTTACATTTATTTTCCTGGAAGGTTATGTCCCTGAAGGTTCGAGCTAAAGATATTTCTGTGGTGGTGCAAAAAGTTTGTTTAGTAAAAGCAAATACAATCAAACTTAATCCCAGCTTTTTTTTTTTTTTCCAGTTGGATCTTTAAATTTTAACTTTATATGTGTATAATCGCAGAGGAAAGATGTTTCGAAGAGCATGCAGAATACCAAAAAGCATTAGAAGAAAAAAAAAAGTAGGAAAGATGTTCAAGGAGTAAGAGACAGAGGTCTTTTTGTTTATCTGTTGTGGTGTTAGGAAGAGGGCAGTGTTTTTGCAACAAGTATGTTTGTACTAAATGTCCTAAAATTAAGATTTATGATAGGTGACTGTTAGACTAATTTCGGTTCAGCTATTGAAAACAAAAATCTGTTTCTGGTAGGCTGAATAACTAAGCTATTATTAAATGTCATCTGCCAGAATTCCAGAGTAGCAGAATTAGTACCACAGTGTTTGTACAGCCTTCTTTTATGCTGAATGTTTCTCCAGAATTGAATGCTAAAGGGAAGCCATAGTGTTAGGGGTAATAAAACTAAAATCTGAACTGTACACATACCTGGCATAGAATGTAACTTTCTTTTTTTTTTTTTTTTTAACCTTAATTTGATTTAGGATCAAATGCTGTCATTACATGATTTCTTAAAGGAAACACCTTCAGGGGCAAAGTTAAGGAGTAAGATGCTTTCTATTCCTTCCTATTTTCCTGTGAAAGTCAGGATGCTCTTCCAACATAAGTAATATGTGATCAGCTTAGTATTTGTATATATTAGTTCCTGTTAAACCCAAGAAAATTACTTCTATTCGTAGATCAGTTAGGCAAAGATTAATACTGGCCCCTCTTAGCATGACATTTGAAGGTGTGGTATGGCTTGTGCAAGCAAGTAGGCAGGAAGTAGAATTGTGGTGTGGTTTTTTATAATCTTAAAGGTCTTTTCTGTCAACTCTGTGGTTCTGTTTGATTTCTTTGGTTTGTCTTTAATATTGCTTTAGATGAGATGCTTTAGCTCAGACATTTTAAAAGGGCATTATTAAGTGTCTGAAACATTTATGAATAGAGGAATTTTAGGGCTTGGTTGCTGGATTCAAGCTTCTGTTTAAGGAATAGTCTTTACTGATTTGGATCCCTTGCTTCATACTTTGTTCTCTGGTTGAAGGAGGACATATCCTGTAGATCCATTCCATCTTGTAGAGGGATCAAGTGCGCTTTCACTCAGTGCTTTATCAAAGGCACAGTTAGGAGGCAGCTGAATTAGTCCTGAAATTGTGGCAGTTTGCTTCTTGTACTTCCCCTGCTCAGAAGGGTTGTTATAAATTCCTCATGGCAGGTGATTAGCATATTTGCAATTATCTGATGGTTCCAGGAATTAGCATGATTGCTGTGTGCCAGTCTTCAGAGCCACTGCCTGTGGATATGCAGAGCATGAACGATTCCTCCCAGGCACAGGGAATGCTGCCTGCAAGGAGCTGCTGTGATACAGAACTGAAGGGCAGCTGACTGGAGAGCTCTTGGTTTGCATACAGGAAGGTTTGACATACTGCTGGCTCCAGTAAAGCACAATTTTGTGATTGTTGGTTTCAGGGTGGTGTTATTGTTTATACTGAGATGTGCTGGACCATTGAGGAATACTGATTTCATGGACTTTTCTTAGTTATCCTTTAGCTGTGTAAGGATGCACGGGTTTGTTAGAGCATAAACAACATTGGGAGCCACTGATTTTGATCGATGTACTTTAATCCACTGTCACCTCAAAAAAAAAAGGAATTTAATGAATAGGACAAAACCAGTCTTTGTTCTTAAAATCCTAAAGGACTTTTCTTGCTGGGCTTTTATAATATTTAGCATTTATTATTCTCTAACAAAGGCTCTGAGTTTCCCTTGAGTAATCTTTACAGTGCTGCTGTCATGTTGGACAGGTTATTTATTTTAAGAGGAACTCTAGTTCCTCCAACCATATGCCTTCAAACGTCTTACTTTGATTGATCTATGGGAATAACAATTCTTGGTTTTAATTTCCTTTCATTTCACATTTTAGTGCTACTGTTGGTTGAAGCTTTAGCCTTTTGCTGAGAGGCCTGGAGACAGACCTCTGTGGTAAGTTACTGTGACTCATTTTTAAGAGCTAGTATTTGTAACGGTGAAAGGGCACAACATCCCTTGAAAAGAACTGTAAAAAGGATTAGTCTAAAGCATGTGTTCACCTACATCTTGTTTCTGCAGTAAAGTACAGCAAGTTTTAGTGAGATAAAAGTTTTTCTTTCTTGTGGGTAATGTTAATCATATAGTCAATCAGTCAGTGTCTCTACACAGAGAAATTGTAATGAAGAGCACACAATTTAAGATACTATTCACATTGCATAGTTGATAGATAGTTTTACGTGATATAATTGGTGTAAAGATACCAATATATCTTATATTGGTATCTTTATACCAATATAAGATATATAACTTTATATTTATATAAAGCATATAAATATATATGCAAGGAGCACATGTTCCTCTGGTTTGCTGCTGTATGCTTGAAATAATTGAATTTTGAAGTCAGGAGATCTGTATTTCTTAATTTTCTTGTTCAAGGCACAGTATTACCTTTTACAGTTTTGCTCACTTGAAACATCACTTAAAATACTTTTGTGTGAGGAAAATGCTGGGAAGAACTAAGCATTAAAGATATGCCTAAAGGGCAGACACATGTATACAGGATTAAAAAAAAAAAAAAGACCAGCAGAAAAATATTTAGAAATAAATAAGTAGTTTTGAAGTAATTTTGTCAGCAGGTGTCCTAGAAGTCAAATTTATATTTTCTTTGCAGTGGACGTTTTTTAGAAAACAGAATTCTAAACATGTTCTTTGGCAATGTAACTTAGTGATAGATTTTTATATACGGAAACAACCTGCATATAGTTGCCTGACTTGTTATACCAGTGTGCTGCCAATCCAATAGAGTGTCATAAAGCTTGTATAAATAGATGATTCATTTCCCATACAGAAAACTATGCTTCCATTCTCATGTATGCATATACCTCAGATTTCTTAAATATTAGCTTTTGGTTTTGATTGGCATAATCCCAGTGTGGTCATAAGGGTTTTATCAGCCTAATCTTACTTGTTTAGTTCAGAATGCTCTAATTCCTTCCTGCATACTAAATAGTGAATATGAGAATCATGGAGTCATTTAGGTTGACAAAGACCTCCAAGATCATCAAGTCCAACCTTTGACCTATCACCATCTTTTCAACTAGACCATAGCACTAAGTAACAATAGACCACAATGAGATGGTTCTTGAACATCTCTGACGGTGGTGACTCCACCACCTCAGTGGGCACTCCATTTCAATGCTTATCAACATTTTTCATGAAGAAATTCTGCCTGATGTCCATCCTGAACCTCCCCCTCCACAGCTTGAGGTTATGTCCCCTTGCCCTGTCACTTGTTGCTTGGAAGGAGGCCAACCCACACCTGGCTACAGCCTCCTTTCAGGGAGTTGTACAGAGCAATAAGGTCATACCTGAGCCTCCTTTTCTTCAGGCTTAATGCCCCCAGCTCCCTCAGCCATTCCACATATGGCTTATTCTTTAGACCCCTCACCAGCTCTGTTGCCCTTCTCTGGACATGTCCTTCCTGAATTGAGGGGGGCAGAAGTAGACACAGGATTCAAGGTGTGGCCTCCCCAGTGCCGAGTGCAGTGGGGCAATCACAGCCCTTGTCCTGCTGGCCGCTCTCATTTTGCTATAAGGCAGTATACCTTTGGGCTTCTTGGCCATCTGGACACACACTGGCTCATGTTCAGCCAGCTGTTGACCAGCACTCCTAAGTCCTTTTCCACTGGGCAGATTTTCGGCCAGTCTTTCCCGGGCCTGTGGTGCTGCATGGGGTTGTTGTGACCCAGGTTCAGGATGCAGTACTTGGCGTTAGTGAACCTCATACCACTGTCCTTGGGCCATGGATCCAGCCTGACCCCTCTGCAGAGCCTTCCTACCCTCCAAGACAGATTTAGCAATCGCTCAGGAAGTGATAGCTGTGTCTGTACTATTAGAAGATAAAGCTTACACTCAAGGTTTTGTGTGGTTCTTCAAATACAGAATGAATCAAGCTGCTTCTGGTACTTAGCTTGTCAGCACATCAGCTGGACAATTTTTCCAGCTGTATTGCCTGTAAACAAACTGAAAAGAGGTGCCCGAATTTCATTTGGAGGTAGGATTTTTTCAAATGCAGTGATGAAATTAGGTTGTGAAACAGTCTTAGCTTTTGTAACCTTGTATGAAATGTCTGTTTCCTGTGAGGTAATCTATTTCCTTGAGAACTGAAGGGTCACCTTAAGATTTAAAAAATATATATTTATATGCATGTAGCCCAAGATCACTAGCAATTGTGTTGCTACCAGCCCTATCAGTGAGAAGAAGCATCCATTTGTCATAATTTCCTTGTCAGCTTCTTGCAGCCAACATGGCATTTTCTGCATTTTTCAGTCTGGCACACAGCTGACATAAAATGCTTAAGTGTAGTACTATGGCAAAAAGATTAGCTGAGCGGGAATAGACTTCATTTGCAAGTTTCTTGTGGCCTTCTTGTGTTCATTTGGGCCCTGAGATATCTAAAAATTACGGATTTTTTGTCTATTGCCATTAGCAGTTCACAGGAGCTAGGAAATGACAGCAATAATTTCCATCAGAACAGGTTTGAGACTTGTGACTAAAGACAATGATGCCAAACCCACTTCATTAGTCTTTTTGTCTTGTAGTTGGGTATTTCTGATTGTCAGACTGGATGCACCTATAATTGGGAACACGTCATTGTAATGCTCTGCAAGGTTATCTGGGCAAGCCAATACTGTCCTCTGACATTGCAGCAGGGAGAGGATTGCTACAGTCTAGCAGTTCCCAACTGTGCTGTTAGATCATTCTGATAATAGATCTGTTCCTTTCCAGGTAGAATGCCATGTTTGCAGTTTCTGTTGGAAAACAGACAATGACTCAGTTGTTTGATGTGTACCACAGACTAGTCCTTGACTTAGATTTTTGCTTTTTATAATTACAGCTGTAGCAGAAAGACTTGTCATATTCTTAGTTGACCTAATCATGCTCTTGAGCAGCCTAGACATGGCAGAGGATCCCTTGTGACTGTACATCATGGCAGTTCAGATGTACATTATATATAGTAATTTTCAGTCTTTTTCTGTCCATATATACTTTTTGAAGCCTGATAGGCTTCTGCAGTCATAAAAGCTATTCAATAAAAAGGACAACTGAGTTATCACCTGCACACATTCTGCTGTGCTTTGCCTCCCTTTATGGTACCCTACATAGAGGACAAGTTGATAGCTTGAGAAGTTAATTAAATATGACCAATGTGGAGCACAGCTACTTTAATAACACTAATTAAATAATTAAATCTCTTGGTATGTGTTGTAACTTACTGGCAGTTGAGGCTTATCCTACCACAGCCTGAACAATATAATCTGTCCATGTTAAGTTGTTCCAGAATTCCAAACGTTGAAGTAATCGGGTCATGTATCTATAATAATTTACATTTGGTTTGCCTACTGGATGTGTTGTAGAATGGTGTTTCAAGAAGTAATGCACTAGTGCACCCATGATTTATTTCACCGTCCTGAAAAGACGGCAGTTTGCCGGACTCTGTATTGCATCAGGTCCTCAAGAAGAGGTTGCTTGCTTACCTGGCAGTGGCTGATCCATGAGGATGTTTATCATCTTTAGAAACCCTATTATCCACCTCTCAAACCTTGGGAACTTTTCAGCTAACACGGGCTTTTAGAAGTGAGGAGAATTGGGTGGAGCTGGACGAATTCTTCCTTTTGTGCATTTGGGATGACGAGGATTTGTGCAGCATGAGCAGAGCCCCAGCACATAGTGCTGTTTGAGAGATTCCTGACTTCACACATGTGAAGCATGTGTGCCCTCTGCAAATTCTGTAAGGTGTGCAATGTAGTAAGAGAAGTATCTCTTGTTTGTTTATTATTTGTCTATTATTTATTTCTTGTTTCACTACCTTAAATACTGCTTTGGATTAATAAGACATGACTTTTTCTTGCTAATAAGTATTTTACTAACTTAACGTTTATAATGTTACTGAAAATCAATATAACTATTTGCAGTAAAATGTATCAGTTTTATGGAGAAACATTTTTTTTTTTAATAAAATAGCAAAATTATTTCTGGAAATGTATTAGTAGTACAGACCTCTTCAACCTATTATACAAATATAGATTCCTAATAGTCTCAAAACTTCTTAGAAAAATGCCTTGCATTATTTTTCATCTTGGATTTTTCAAAACTGGAAATGGTAAAGATTAAAGGACTGTCTTCTGATTTGTGAAGTTTTGCTCTTTACCTGGATTTTGAGTGTCCTCCACTTAAATGAATGCATGTCCTTGTTACAAATTCTTTTATCTAATATGGACACAGTTGTTGCATCTCAAATGACTATTTGCATTTCAGGGAAGGGAATCAGCCTTTTTATTCTTTCCTTCTCTATGCTAAAAGATGCTTTTTGCATGGCACCTCTTTCTTAATCTGCTCTTTTCCCGCACTAGATGCATAGTGGGATAGTTGGTGAAATGGAGGAGGAGAGGAAGTAACAGAATTGATGTATTCATATGAGAAAGTACTTGAGATGTACAAGAAGTGTGAGTACACACACAGACAAAGAGAAAAAAGCTGACCATATTTTTAGGTTGACTCAGTGCTATCCATTGACCAGTGATTTTGGAAATACTACCTTAACAAAAGAAATGGGTGCTTTCAAGGCCTTAATAATGAGGAGTTTCAGACAAGTTGAAGCAAGAAAATTTTGACTGGTTTGAAAATGCATCTCGATTCAAGTTTAAATTCTGTTTAAATTCTTGCAAACCCTTTCTACTTGCTGTTGCAGCATCAGTGGGAGTTAGAGCATCATTTTGTCAGCAGAAAGTTGTTTTTCTGAAAACTGTCATTAAGGAGTCATGTACTGGTCTGCACTGGATTCTGTGGGAAAGTCACTGACTGTTAATGAGCTTGGTCTGGCAGCCAGGAAAGTAATAGGGAATGGAAAATACCAGTATAAAAAGAGAACTGGGAAAAAAGGGGCATACTGCTTTTAAGAGATGTGGTTTCTAAGCATAAAAAACATTGTTTTAAAAACTATTTTAGTACTTAGACCTTCACTCTTTTGCCTTCAAGTACAATAAATTAAATTTTATAAAAGTCATGGGAACAAAAAGATACTCAAAGAAGAAATCACATTTAGGTGTTTGGGAGATGCATGAGGATTTCTGTGAATCTGACATGCTTCTTAAAATATGTGCATGGATGTTTGAGTGTTTCTTTTACAGATAATTTATATGCACTTCAGTCTCCAAAAGGTCCATCACTGAGATAGCAAAATGGAGATGAGATGAGATGACATGTGAATTATGCCCTAGTGGAATACAAGAAGCCTCAGGAAAATTCCCTCAGACCCCACAATGTTTTCTTTCTCCTATTTTTCAGTTTTTTCTTTGTCTTTTCCACATTCCTTTTCCTTTTTGCCTCTAAAAATTCATTCCTTTTCATGAAAAGTCTTATGAATGCAGTGAAAGGAAGAGAGCTGGGTTGGGTTTAGTTTAATATTCAAATATGAATGCGTATGTTGCTGGTGAGCTGACCAGACAGAAGTAGATGCCTTTCCTTCTGCCTTGTTTTCTTTGGTGTCTCATGCACTTTTAAGATAAATTAATCCAGAGGGATACTTGGTCTAGACTGTGGGTTTACTGAAGAGAAGGCAAACCTGAAACTAAAGAGGCTTGGGAGCTTCCAGGGTAGGTTGCTTGTGGAAAGATTTGGAAGTTTTAGTTTCTGAATCAAAGACGATTGTACTGTAGGGGTTTACTTCCCTAGGAGTTGTTGGAAATGATTAACTCTATCCTTGAAGTGTATAATTATGGAGATTTTTTTTATATATATATAGAAAATAATCTGGTGTTCAGACCTTCTTGGGCTTGCAAATGCATGTTATGCCAATGTGAGATTCATAACTGATAGTCAGGTTGTTTCTGTAGGTTTGTAATATCTGCTGGTCTTACTGGAAATTGTCCAGTTGTCAATGATGGAGGTACTTAAAGAGAAAATGTAAAGATGCTTTCAGTTATTCTTTTTTTTTTTTAATGGATCTTGAAAAAGAATAGTTCCCCCAATTTCTCAGTTGTTACTTGACTTCAAAGTGTTTATCCTTATTACTAAAATTTGTAGTTGTTTTTGTAGATTTACTAAAGCAAGATCACCTAGCACACTAATAATCATTTGCTCTTAAATACTTACACCTGCTTAAATGGCTTTTCCAATTCTGCCATGCATTTTGTTACAAAGGTTTGGTAGAGGATGCTATAATACAATGTGTTTTCCTTATTCATGGAATTATTAATAATATCTACATTATAAGATACTGGCATTCATGTGGGCTTTTTGGATTTAATTTAAAGCTTGTGAAGTTTTATTGTCATCAGTTCAAACCGCTGTGCCTTCTTTGAGGTATATCCCATTTTTCATTTAGTTCCTCAAGCATTCTCAGAAACCCGATCTTGTTTTTTATGTGCAGATTTTGAAATTAATTGTTATACCTGTGTGAAAAAGACAAAGAGTATGACAGTATTAATGCCATAATGTTGGTACATCATAAATTGTAAAATTTGCGTTGGTAACCTCAAATCATCACTTTTGACAAGCTAACACTTCTTGAGATCAGTTAGAGAGTTAATGCATTGTGACAATCCTATTGTTTGCTTTTTAGTCTGTTTTAATGATGATTTCTGTTGTTGCTTTCTAGTGTAACAAATGGCGGCACAGTGTGTGACTAAGGTGGAGCTGACTATTGCCTGCACCAATCTCTTGGATAAAGATGTTGGCTCCAAGTCAGACCCTCTGTGTGTGCTTCTCCAGAACACAAGTGGTCAGCAGTGGTATGAGGTACAGCCTGATGCTTCTCACAAATCTGCTAAAGACACATTCTGACTTGTTGGACCTTTTAAAACACTATAGCATATGGTTTCATTAAAATATTTTATTTTTGTACCAGCACTTTTTGAATAGTTTTTTTTATATTGTATCTCTAATAGTGTAGTGGGTTTGGATTTTTCTCTTAACTAAAAAACCAAACTATGTCAAACAACAACAAATAGTTACATGGGCAGCACACTAATAATCATTTGCTCTTAAATACTTACACCTCTCTTATTTTTAGCACTGTTCCCCAGCCATGTGTGGAACAGAAGAAGCTTTCTAAGTGCTTAAATGTGCTTTTATAAATACAGTACTCCAAAACTAGGATCTCATCCTTGGTTTGACAATGCAGGATTTTATTTTGGTCTTCCCTGTGTGGGAGTAGGTCCCACCTTAGAGGGAGTGATGAAAAATAGGTCAAGTATCCCTAACTTAAAGCAGTGGATTTTGAAATATAATGTGTAAATATGATATGATATAATATTTTGTAATATAACTTATATTTGATGAAAGGTTTATAGGAAGATACTCCTTTGTACTTTAAGAACTTTTGAATGTATTTAACAATACGGTGTTTGATTTGCTTGCTTGTTTAGTTTGTGAAATACTGGATAAAGTGGTATCTTTCTAATTTCAGGTTGATCGCACAGAAAGAGTTAAGAATTCCTTGAACCCAAGGTTTTCCAAGAAATTCTTAATTGATTATTATTTTGAGCTTGTTCAGAAACTTAAGTTTGGAATATATGACATTGATAACAAAACCTATGATCTGAGTGATGATGACTTCTTAGGAGAATTAGAATGTACGCTGGGACAGGTAAGCATGCAGATGATTTCCCTTAGAATTAAGTTACTGAAAAACATTAGCCACTTCTACCTTGAATTTATCACTATGTTCTTGTGTAGTTGGAGTACTCTTAAGTTGAATAGGATGCCCCTCATTTGTTTTTTCAAGCCTCAGTTCAGTGTGTATACATTTTATTTGCAAAAGGTCTTGAGATGATGCCCTGAAATGTGCTCTAGGATGGTGACTGTTGGATTGCGATCTAAAAGTAAATGGGCTGTCAATGAGCACAAAGTTGTAGTAATTGCTATTTATTTACTCTAATACTCAAATTCCTGGTTTTATGCTCCCAAAAAAGAGAATCAGTGTAGAACAACGTATGAGTGTTCACAAGGGCCATGTTATCCTTGTAATCTGCTTTCCACTCAATGCAACCAATGATCCTAGTTCTGCCAGCTGTAGATTTAATTCTATTTCCCACTTATATTCTGTTATTGATGCTATCACAATTGGGAGCTTCTTTTTAACTTGTTCTTTTGAATAGATCCTTCAAAGGCACTTCTCAGAAGAGTTGTCTTGGGATTTTTCCTGCCCTGTGTCTTAAGTATTTTTATTTTAAGTGCATTGTAAGGATAGAGGCACTGTGAATTCAGCGTCAATTAAAAGTTAATCATTCATTCTTAAAGTAAAGAAGGGCCTGTAGAGTGAATAGGCACACTTCTGAGGAAGCATTGCCTGAACAGGGTAAAATAAAATCAGCTGGAAACTGTGCAGGGGAAGGCTGATGATTTTTTGGAGTGACAGACTTTTTTTTAATCTGTTTGCTGAATCCTTTTATGAAATACGCCTTGCATGCATTATAAAGGTATGCATGGAAAACTTAAAGAACAATTTGAAATTGGACCTTAAGGTATTATCTTTGTCCATGAATGTGTATCATGTTACTAGAAGACATTTTAATTCTTAATACTCTAGAAGCTCTGCTTGTTTTCATCTGCATATGTATTTTAAAATTTTGAAGTGAATAAAGTATTACCTATTTATCTATAGAAGATGATGGGAAGTAAATGTAATGCTGTCATCTTCACAAAAAAGGAAAAATTGCTAAAATGAAAATACCTCACTAACTTGTTTAATTCCTTTGAAAATATATTAAATTGTGTTAATAATGCTTGATACTCAAATTTTGTCTTGGCAGATAGTTTCTAGCCGGACTCTAACAAAGCCATTAGTCCTTAAAAATGGCAAACCTGCTGGAAGAGGAAGCATTACGGTAAGATACTTAAGAAATAAATGTCTTCAGAGTTCATCCTTAATTGTTTCTGGGTTTTATTTTTAGTTAGTGGCTTGAATGCAGTGAGTCTGTTCTATAGTGCTGTAAAGCATGATTTTTTCCTCCACTAATCTACCTTTGTCATCCAACAGCAGCCCACCTTCTGTATTAGAAGTCTCATTGTCTGCATCATTAGGGCATCCAATGGGTTACTGTTTGGGGCATATCTTTGTCAGTGCCATCATTTATGGTAAATAGATGGAATGGAATCCTAATGTCAAAACAAATTGTTCTTCTCCCCCCCATTTTTTAATGCTTAATTTGTGAGAAAACATGGGGGCTTTTTTAATGGACCTGTCATAAGAATGCTGTGAATATGAGAAAACTGCATAGTTCCTGAATAAAACCCAAGTTTTTTGTTTGCCTACCTAGATTACAGCAGAAGAAGTAAAGGATAACAGGGTGGTTGTATTGGAATTAGAAGCAAGGAAACTGGACAATAAGGTATTTAAGTGATTGCTGTTTCTTTGATCAAGTAGTAAAATCAGAGTCTTGTTGAAGCAGGAAACATTTGAGTATTTGTTCTCATTTTTGCTTATTAAAAAATCCATTAGGATTTTACTTACACTAAAAAAGAAATTGAAGTAGCATTGCTGCAGAGTAACTTCATTGACTCTTTTGAAATGAATTGTAATGTATTTCTAGGTAAGATAAATGCATTTCAGGGGTAGTCCATGAGCAACATGTTCCCATTTAAATGTAAATCTTTACATTTATTCAATAATAAAAGGGAGTTTTGGTATATCCGTTGGTTTCAATGGCTATATAAATGCTTGCCCATTACCTCTCTGAAATAAATGGTGAAAAGTGTACTTGGTGTCATTGAATTTGTTATGTTGAATATAGGGCTGGCTTTAGAGAGACTTCTAAAAACAAAGATAGAAAAATAATAGAAAAATTGGGGTTTTTTACTTTTTGATTTAATGGTACTTTTTTTGAACTGGATGAAGTACTTAGTTTTCTGTCTATCCATTGTAGTACTTATTGGTGTAAATGTTCTTTTGCTTGAACTGTCAGGTATTTGATATGTGGACGTTTTTCTTGTAAATTGAAGGACATTCCCCACTTCCTTTTTCACAGATGGTAATATAATCAGATTTGCATTTCATCATGTAAAGCTTTTGTTCCCTGAATTTACTTTTTGTTACTCTAAGTGTGTGTTAACTAGAATTTAATGGTATTCACCCTACAGGCTATTCTGAGATAATTGCATGTTATTTAAATACAGGATCTTTTTGGAAAGTCAGATCCTTATCTGGAATTCCACAAACAGACTGGAGATGGAAACTGGGTGATGGTTCACAGAACAGAGGTAGGATATTTTCAGTTAACAGCAAAGGGGTTAAGATTATTTCATTTCCAGTGTGTTACAGCACTAGAGATACAATGAGAACAAAAAGAATTGACAATTTACAAAAAGAGTTGACTGGCCTGGAGTTGACATGCAGACTAGTTAGAAATTGCATTGTCCCTTCCTTTGACTTTTCAGGGAAATCTACCTTATTCTCTTTATGCTGATTCTGATATATGCCATTCTATTTGGAAAGAAAGCACCTTTTTTTCCCTTTAACTTTCAGCAATCTAGGAGAAAACAAATATTTTGAAAAAGAACTGCATACTCACACAGGGACATTTGCTCAGTGCTGGGGTAGGACTTGGGCATTCCAGACACTGCTGTTCTTAGGAAAGTGTCACCTGGCTGTACCCTTTACTAGTGAAAGTAATGGTGCTGAATGCTTGCACAGCAAGGGCAAGCCAAGGAGAATGCAGAGTGAGGGAAAATGTGCTTGAGCAGCAGCAGCCTTTCACCCAGGAGGAGGTGAAGGGGTCCTGTGACAGCAACTGACAGGCTAAGAGTAATTTCAAAATGTGTCACTGTAGCGGCAGCTCAGGGCCCCGTTACAGCTGAGGTGCTGTGCCCATAGGAAGTGGTGATGATGCCTTGAGAGGATGACCTGGAACAGAGACTAGACAGAGCTAAAGGAATAAACTAGGTATTTATTGAAAGGCCTTAAAGGATGCATCTTGGGCAGTACAAGAGCCTGGCCAGGGCTGCACCCAAGATGGATCCAAAATGATCACAAAATGGACGACCGGTCATGAGGTCTCACACTTTTATAAGTTTTGGTCCATTTGCATGTTGAGGTTAATTGTCCAGTTATAGCTTCAGGTTATGAAGTCCCATCCACCTTCTTGCTCTCTTCAGTTCTCTGTTGTTATACCTTTTGGGCCTGAAATTTTTATGAGTTGTCCTTGGTCTCAAGCTGGAAAAGGATTGTTTTGTCTACCTACCCTGTGAAGAGAACCTACTAACACTTAATATGGAGCTCAGAGCTACACCTCTAGGCAGCACAGAATCTGAAAAATATGAAAGCTAAAACTTAAGGCATCAGTGACTCTATTCATTTTGAAGTATGGATATTGAAGAACTATAAATCCTTATTGTCAGACTTAGAGTTTCTCTTATGAGGTGGTTCTTCTGCTTAAGGTGCATCTTTTCTATGCTGGTTGCAGTCATCAACTTCAGTAATAAATCCAGAATTTGTTGTTTCAGACTAGAAATGTCTGGTGGATTAGCTCTTTATGACACAGGTTCAAAAAACCTCTTTTTTTCCCTAACTACTGTTTTTATTGATTTCATTTTCAAGAGAGATTTCTTTCTCAGCACTCCTACAGTGTTGGAAATGTTACTATTTTTAGGTGATATTAATTAAGTAGTGCGTATTGTGTAGTTTCTTGTACTTTTGTAAGAACATTATTTGGTGTATCGGGTATATTTACAGATAACAGTTGACAAATTTTGAAGGTCATTCAGTATTATTTGTAAATAACACTTCAGTGTTCAGCTTGAGTGGCCGTTTATCCTCATGCACTGTTTTTACTTTACTACACCGTGAATTTCTTGAGGGCATATTTTCATAAATGACATTTCAGAATAACTAATATGTGGGAGTGGATTGTAGTCTCCGGAGCACTGACGTATTCAGATATTTCAATGTGATATTTTTCCACCCAATTTTGGTAATGCATGCCTTTATATGTGTGTGTATGTATATATGTGTGCTTATTAAAAGAAAGCAACCAGTATCTTATTTATGTAATGATAAATTTAATTTTTTGCAGTGCAATAGCTGAAGGATATAGTAGGTGACAGTGAAGTCAAGCAAAATATGGAGCTGAAAGAGACCATCTCTTTTTTGAACAATGGCATATTAAGAGTATTTTGATTTATATCCCATGTATTAGGATTTGGAGTGCATTGACAGCAGCATTAGTCAGTTGTTTTTTGCATACAAAAATCATGGCATGAAGGTATGACCCATTATGATGACTGCTTTCCACCCTTGTGAACAATTGTGTTCTGCCTGTTTTTTTCCCAACAGGTTATTAAAAACAACCTGAATCCTGTTTGGAGGCCCTTTAAAATCTCTCTCAATTCTCTGTGTTACAGTGACATGGATAAGTCAATCAAGGTAATGTATATTAAATGTGTGTATAAATTCATGCATGAAAAGTTAAAATATCTAACAAGGGGAAGATGTGTTATTCTAGTTACTGCAGGTTTTTTGTTTCAAATTTAATTGAAAGTACTAGGTTTCTTATTTGAAAGGCAGAGATTCACATACATGTTTTAGGGGAAAAAAAGAAGCTGGTAGGAGCTGGTCTTTGGAACACAAGTATCTTTGTAAATGTCCAGTGCAGTTTCTTATTTTGATTGTACAGTTCTAGCACGGCATCAGCCAATACTGGTGGTGTTAAAGATACTGTTCAGTGAAAGATGCATGTTAAAGGCTAGAATATGTTTTGTTCTATGTGATGGATCTAGTAATACTTTGTTACTGGTGCAACAGGTAACATTAATAAAATTTTTAATATACTACCTGATAAAATAAATTACACTTAATATACTAGCTAACAGATGTGGGTCAGGTGCAACTTGTGAATACCAGTTTTAGCAACTTTTTCTCTTCATATAAAACTGAATTTTCTGTCAGAAAGTTAACCAAACCTGTGAAGTAATAGTTCTACCAGGGCTTTAATGTTCTCTATTTTCCAATTTTATCTTGAATAAATTGTGTTTGACTTCTGAATATTTGTCTTCAGTAATTCCCTTTAGGGTTGGAGCTGAAGCTAAACAGGCAACGAAAATGCCATTTATAAGCTATTGTGATCATGTTAGAAACCTGGTGTTTTAGCATTTGAAAAAGAAACCTGAAAACCCTAATGCAACAAACTGCTATATTTTATGTTCTTCCTCTGGGAAGGAAAACTTAGAACATGATTTGCATGTAATGGGTATTAGTCATATGACTTGAGGCAGTCCTGGAAAATCCTTAACAGCCACAGGGATCTGGGTGTTACCAGCACCTGGATGGATTTAAATACATATTTATAGAGGAGACTAATGAACAACTTTACAAGCCTAGAACCTTGTTCCCTTGCTGCTTCTGTGTTTTTTCCATCTCATTCCTTTCTGCTTCCCTTTTCCCCAAAACAGCTGTGATAGCTCTTACATCTCCATATACTATAAATATATTTCTCCTTTACAGTAAACAGCCATACTAAAGCTATAGACTGTTGATCTAAATGTATCTATGAAGAGTTATTCTCAGCTCTGTCATAATTTTAATAAAGTCTGTTCTTTGAAATCTTACCTCAAAAGTGTAGGTTTATATCCAGAGGAAGTAGATTTTACTTGGAATAGTTATAGACTTGCAGACAGGCAGTTTGATTATGCCTTAACTTAGAAATTCAGGACTATCACTTCAAACATTAAAATATAGGCAGAATTGTATTATGGAATGTTATTGAAGGAGTAAACAATGCCTTTAACACTTTTATATGCACACAGTTGCGTGTGTAATGGGCTGTTTGTCATAGTAAGTAAAACCAGCAATTTTTCCATGAGTGGCTTTTCACTTCTTTAATGGCTTAGTTTGTGTACACCCAGCAGTGCACAAACCAAGTTGATCCTTTATCTTCTGGATTCATGGTTATGTTCCATGTGAGTGTGTTTGCAGTCAGTGAAGTTTTTCTGTGTCTCAAATGTGAGCCTTTCATCTGGAGCAGGCATGCCTAGTTCTGCTGGGAAAAATGTGTTAAGTCACATTGTTCTCTACTGCTATTGCATGTCCAGGAGGGCATATATGGAAAAAAAGAAATGCTTCTCTCTTGTCTGGAATAAATATTAAAAATTGGCTTAAATGGGTCAAACATGTCAAGCAAGACAAATTTTGATGTCTTTGAAAGAAAAAGGAAATACATCTACTAACTGTGCTAACAGGTATCAGAACTATTGGGTCAGGAAGTATGTTCAGTTTTACATTTCAGCTACTGAAGCACTTGGCTGAGTATTTGATTGGCATAATTTATGACATTCAGAAGAATTTACATGGCATCTGCCATGAACATTAATTAGCCTGTTGGTTCTTTGGCTGCTTGCATAATTAAAGGTGCTGTTCAGTGCATGTGCATGGATTTTTTTATTTATTAGTGAATTCAAAATGTTGTAATAGTGCAGACTGCAAGATAGAGGTATCTTCTGTGGAGTAGAATTCCCAATCTACACATCATGTTTTGTACTTCAATATTCCTGTTTGTTTTCAGAAACCTGATTTCTTTCAGAAGCTCGAGTGTATGTTGAAGTTGTTTTGCTTTTTTATTTCTAACTGAAATGCTCAAGTAATCAGATAAATTGATTCTTGAATATAAGGTACAATATTTTTAGACTTGAAAGATGGACATGCAAATAGCTGTTCAGTTTATGCCATACATACTCTGAACATTTTTCTTGAAGTTTGCATTTTGATTCCAAGCAATGTGGGATATGTACTTGACTCTTGATTTATTATTGTCTCTTTATCATCATCATAATTAAATTATTTTAGTATGTTTTTATGTGGTTTGATTAAGTTATCTATCATGTCTATGTTGCTGAACTGAAATAAAATATCAGAAGTGGGTGAAATTTACATAAGCTTTTATAGATAAATAACCAGTTTTTTATACAGAAAGGCAGTTTGGTCACATTTTCAAAGAGAAAAAAAAAGGTGTTTTGCACTCCTGCCTTCTTTGGTAGATTGGGCTTTTAAAAGAGTGCATTGATTAAATAATAAAGCTTATCATTAAACTCTCACTATAGAAAAAGAGATTTTTAGTTGACATTCAGATCCATGAAGTGTCAGTCATAGTTTAACAGATCTACTGCTTAAATTTGCTAATCTTAAAAAAACAAAAATTCAAATATTGTTTCCAGCTTTAGGGCTGAACCTTCATATGCTTATGAATTCGGTGTTATTTTGAGGATTAATGAAGTAATATAAAATCGTTGCTAAAACTCTCGTGATTGCTTACATAACTGATTTACTAAATTTTTAGCTGGATGCTCAGATTCATGATGAATGTAAAAAACCCTTCATTGTTTTCCTACTCTTCCCAACACCCCATCACTCTCAAAACATAGTTCAATATAATTGATGTTACTTGCTCATGTAAGACCTGACACTACGTAGTATCCTCTTCTCTTCTTCACTTGAGTAGAAGGCCAGATTTGAAACTGAGTGTGTTGGCTTCTACCCAATTTTAATCTGTTGTAAGTGCAACCCTATGCAGTTCTAAGACTTCAATGCAAGAAAACCTCTGTGATATAAAAATCCAGGAACGTTTGGGATGTTCAGGTTTGCCATTTCAGTGTTTATTGTTTTTGTAGGGCCATTTCTGTTACTAACACTAAGTAATGCTGCATTTTAGGTTGAGTGCTATGACTATGATGGTGATGGGTCTCATGATCTCATAGGAAGTTTTCAAACAACAATGTCAAGACTGAAGGAAGCATCTCGGTCGTCGCCTGTAAGTGTTACACAGCTGCCCGTGTGTTCTTGATAAGCTGTTTTATTCATATTGGAGCAAAACCTAGGTCACCTGGCCTCAGGTGACCTCCAAGTTCTGTTAGGCTGCACCTTGAAATTGCTGTTGTAGTTGAGGCTGAAACAGCATTTACATTGTACATCCATTTTCCTAGGATTAATGTCTTGGTTACAGTTTTTATTATTATGTATCTAAATGCCCCACCATCAGCACAAAAAAATTTCACTAATCATAAAAATACAGAAATTAAAAAAACCTCTGGATTGTCAAAAGACAGAATACAGCAAAAATTTAACTACAGTTAAAAGACCAAAGCTTGTAGTATTTTTTCAAATATTATTTAATCCTTTATCTTAAAATGTGGTATTTATTAACTATTATGTATACTTTAGTGCATATCAGAAAATTCAGTATTTACACCACTGCACAAAATGCAGGTGGTGGCTTTTCTCTGATGTGATACTACCCTTCCTGATCTTCTGAACTATAACATTTCCAAACCTTTTAATAGGCAGGGTCTACATGTAAAAGACAAGAGCTGGCACAGCAAACATAGCATAAAGGTATTTTTTTATGGGTATGTGTGTTATCAAGATATTTTACCACATTTTCCTTTAGTCCTGTAAAACCTCCAGAACTATTTCAGCATTAAAAATACTGAGATCTGTATCCAGGAGTGCATGCTTGTACTTTTCTAGTATTTTGAGTGTTGTATTTGTACTAAATAATAACAATTCTAGCCACAGCTGCTGAGAACACTGATCTTTGTTTGAATTGCTATATCTTTACCAGAAAGAAAGTTGTTAGCAGAATCCTCAGAGGGAGAATGCTTCAGAATTTTTCTTTGTTTGAAATACAGTTGTCAAAACAAATTTGTTTTTAGCCTTTTGGGTTAGAGAGGATTTCTGTCTTGAGAATGTGTTTTTTTTCTTGCTGATATTGGTCAGGCTGGGTATTTTGCTGGATTATGAAATGAACTTCATTTTTAATATAAGCTCAAAGTATCAGTCCTGAAATAAATTATTATTAAACTTGTTGCATAAATGACATAATATTTTTGTTGGATTTTTGTGCCTTCATGCAGGTTGAATTTGAATGCATCAATGAAAAGAAAAGACAGAAGAAAAAGAACTATAAAAACTCTGGCATTGTGAGCGTTAAACATTGTGAGGTCAGTAATATATTCTGGTCTGGTTTTAAGTGTTAAGGCAGAACAACTCTCACTTAGTATATCTTCATCTTCAAACTGTAAGAAACTTTAAAATGTCTGAAAGTTCCAGACACAGTAAATATGTAAAGGACTCTGATTCCTATAAGACAAATTGAGAGCTGAATCTCATATCTGTCCTCCCATCTCTTCACTTTCTCTTGAAGAGAAAGGTCACTTACCAGTTTGTCAAGTAATTTCTGAACCACTGCATTTCCCAACTCACTGTTTTATGGCAAAGTAAAAAACTCTGTCATAACATGTTATTTTATAAATGAAAGTTGCTTTGGAGCTGTGTCTGTCTGTAGTTTGGTGAAGGCTTGAGTCTGGTGCATTGATTGTATGGTAGCATATGTTGCAAATATCCTCTTTGCAGTAGGTGGGTGGGATAGCTATAGGGCAAAACTAGTGCTTTTCATGGGTAAAGACAACATATCTGGAACCTCAGAAGTTGCTACAATAATATTAGCTGGGTTTTTTTCCCATTGAAAAAACCAAAATTTCTGTCTTCTGTTTTTAGATCATTGTAGAATGCACATTCCTTGATTACATCATGGGTGGGTGTCAGCTGAATTTCACCGTAAGTTAAATCATTTTTATGAATACTTTTTGGGACAAATTGAAGTATAGAATTGATTGGATGTGCGCTTTATTTGATTATTGTATTTTTTTTCCTTGTCGACTTCATTTTTGTTCTGTAGCATGGAGCAGGAAGCTATTTTGCCAGAGTGCTTCTAGTCTGTTTAGAAAAAAATAGTCTTTACTCTTGGCAAAAGGTTCTGAACCTCTAGTTATGTTCCTTAGGAACTAGCTAAGTTGTGTGGATGGAGATCAATGAGAAATTTAAAGTTCTTTGAAAGCGACGTGCAGAGGTCATCATATGGATTAGTACCCTTAAGTTATATAATTTGTGAACCAAATGCTGCACAAATAACAGTAAGATGTCTTCACCTTAGTAACACGCTTCGTCACCAAAGCAAAGAAGGCCTGTTGAAGTCAGAAAAATAGCTCTCTAGGCTTCTGTGGAGCCTGGCTAGTTGTACTTCTGAGAAGAAGGGTGTGTGTGGGTGTGGGAGTGTGTGTGTGTGTGTGGCAAGATACAGAATGAAATTAAAGAGCTGCTGTGAATATTAGCTGAAAGTAAACACAGTGAAAACCTGACAGCATGCCCAGAGAAGCTGTAGATGCCCCATCTCTGGAAGTGTTCAAGGACAAGTTGGATGGGGCTTTCAACAACCTGGTCATGTGAAAGCTGTCCCTGCCCATGGCAGGGAGGTTGATCTTTAAGACCTCTTCCAAGCCAAACCATTCTGTGATTCAGATGAAAGTAATTTTGGCCCTTCTGGAGAGATGCAGAGCTTTTGAGGGTTTTTGTAGTGACTTTACTTCAGGAGTGTTAATATTCCAAGAAACCTGCATCCAAATACTGTGCCTGTTAGATTTGTAGATGTCCTGTTTAATGCTCTTTCATGATTTTCACTTTGGCTTTGCCAGAGATAAAAAGCATAATTTAACCTTCAAGAGCAATCAGATATAAATACTGCATTTGACAGGTGGGGATAGATTTTACAGGCTCCAATGGAGACCCTCGCTCTCCGGACTCTCTGCATTACCTCAGCCCTAATGGAGTTAATGAATACCTAACAGCCATTTGGTCTGTGGGGATGGTCATTCAGGATTATGATACGTAAGTGTTAGATTTTTATTTGGATCATTTTTTTAGATATGTATAGACACTTGTGGTAGTTTTTTAAACTAGTGTTGAAGATGCCTGCAGATACACTGGAATGAAACTTGCGAGCTAAGTTATAGAACTGAAAAATAATAATCACTGCACCATCATATAATTGCAAGTATAAGCTTGTGTTTGTCTGTTACAAGCAAGGCTTTTCATACGTGATGAAAAGAACAGCACTGATTTAAATATATGCTTGCTTTCTTGCCAGTTTGGTGTTAAAGACTAGTGTGGTCCCAGAAACAATTACAATGGGGAACTTCCATTTATTTTGCCTCTTAAATACCATTTTTAATGATGAAAAGCAGCACTGATAACTAAACTTATTGAACTATGGCAGCTTTTAACGGAAGGCACTGACTTTGTTTTCTTTAAATTTGCTTCTTTAGAGATAAGATGTTTCCAGCCTTTGGATTTGGTGCACAAATTCCTCCTTCATTTCAGGTAATGGAATGTATAAATGCCCTACCTAAGACAGCTGAAAGCACTTATTTCAGGAGGAGATTGCATATGCAGTCCTGACTATGTTTTCTGTGTCTTCACAGGTGTCTCATGAGTTCCCAATAAATTTTAACCCATCAAACCCATTCTGTAATGGTAAGTCTGAGAAAGTAACATCAGACCTAAAGAGTAAAATGCCTAAGTTGAAGGTATAAAGACACTTGAGAAGGGAAGCATGTTGTTCTAATTAAATAATTAGTTCAGACCTGTAGCAGGAAACAATTTTATACCAATTTCTTATAAGAAATAGCAGTGCATCTGTCTTCTGTAATGATTTGTGAAAGAAGTGGTTTAAACAGCCAGGGCACAGGGCTGGGAACAGTTCTCTTGTGTTGTCGAGCCACTTTATTCTACTTTGCTGCTGGTGTGGAGTTGTCTGGTATGAGTGTGGTGCTGCTAATGGCTGTTCAATGTGGCCTCTCTGATCAGACTACCAACCACAAGCTGACAGGTGAAGAGAACTGCTGTAGCTCAGTTTCACACCCTTGAGCATAGAGTATTTGGCCTTTCTGTTCACACAAGGCATGTTATGTATGTGCCTTAAGCATTGGTCAAACTGAAAGCTTCCATTGCTCATGAATATTTTTTTTTTCCCACCATGGTTAGTTTTAAATGTTTGCGTCATCACTTCAAGTTACTGATTTAAACAGCTTTAGGAAAATCAGGTGCTTCAAAATATCCTAATTTTAATATGAAAAAAAATTATCTATTTCTGTTCTCTAGGGATCCAAGGCATTGTTGATGCATATCGAGCCTGTCTTCCTCAAGTGAAGTTATATGGACCAACAAATTTTTCTCCAATTATAAATCATGTGGCAAGATTTGCTGCTGCAGCTACTCAGCAGCAAACAGCATCTGTAAGTTCTTTATGGTACTCTCTGTTTCTCTACTTTATTTTCCTTCTTGTTTATAAATACTTTTTTTCTCTTTTAAATTTATAAGTGTATTTGACAGTTGGCCCTTTACCTTGTGAATAAATGTTTGTTACCCTTAAAACAAGAGAAAAACTAGTTATTTTTTGCTGATTGTACGTAACAGTCCTCTTCATCAATTAACTAAATAAACTCTTCAGATTTGAAATAGAAACTTAAAAGTACACAATACCTTTATGTATCTTCTGTTCAAAGCTCTTGCAATGCTATACAGTTGCTGAAGTCTAATTTAGGCCTTTATATCTAAGAGAGTGATTTAACCTCAGCTGATAAAAAAATTCAACTCGCCCTTGTTTCACATCAGATAGCAAGAGATTTATTTTTCCTGCCTGAAAGGATATATTGCAGACAATTTGCTACTTTGACATTTAATACATATCATAGTCATTTTGGATTAGCTTTTGATTCTGATGCAGGTTTTTCCCACTATGGAGGAAGTATGAAAAGCGAGAAATAAATCCAATTTGATGTGTTATCCTGCTGCAGTTGCTTATAGCTTTCTGTGGTCATAACTGCCTTATAGATGTTCTTGCTGGAGTGGGGGAATGGACTAGCAGAAAGCAGGGAGAAAAGGTGATACCTAAACACACATGATGAGGGAAGAGCAATTATTTGGAGTCAGATAAAAGCAGATGGGAAGGAAAGTAGTGAAGAGAGACTTCTAAGAATACTGGGAGTGTCTTTGGGACTTGAATTTATGCTATACAGTAATCATCTGAAATGAAGTGAGGGAAGACTGGAAATTCAAAAAGCATTTGATAACTTCCAGAGTTGGTACTTCAAGCTCATTTTTGGTGCTCCAATCGAGAACAGAAGCTAAGATGCCAACTTTTAGAAGCCCCAACAGAATAGTGGAAGCAACTCAGGTGGTACTTAATTAAATTGCTGATGTACTACAAAGTAGTCTCAGACACCCTGGTAATCAGCTTTATGAAGCAGCTAGAAAACATGATTAAAGGAATTTGAAAATGGCTGTCTGTTTCAACACTAAGAGGTGTGATTTAGGATTTTCCAGATACAATGAATGAAGTAAAGGATAGTGTTTCATAACAGTATTGATAGACCAGAAAGGAAACACATACAAGTTTCAAAGGTGTTACCTTTCTGAAACCTCAGTAAACTGCCTTCTATCTCAGAACAAATAATGGGAAAATAGATTAACTGTTGGTTTGTCTGGGGATTTTGGAGGAAAGAAGGGTGACACCATTGGGGTTTTGGATGGTGGCTGTTTATTGATGACTTCTTTAAAAGATTATGTTGTCCTTTTTCAGACCGTACAGATGAAGCCGGACTACAGATTAGATGTTTGATTATAAAATTCAGTGAGCACACTGAACATGCCAAAGTGACAACACTGTGTAGTCTGTATGTGGGTTTTTGTATGTGTACATGCCTACACATTTGCTATTTCTTTGTCATAACACAGTGTTTATTGATTTGACAGCAATACTTTATTCTTCTGATCATAACGGATGGTGTGATAACAGACCTTGATCAAACTCGAACTGCCATAGTTAATGCTTCAAAATTGCCCATGTCCATTATCATTGTTGGTGTTGGAGGAGCAGACTTCGATGCCATGGAGTTTCTTGATGGTGACGATGGAGTTCTTAGGTCCTCATCAGGAGAGCCAGCTGTCAGAGACATTGTCCAATTTGTGCCATTCAGGAAGTTCCAAAATGTAAGTAATCCTACCGATATGCTTAATAAATATTGTAGAGGTATGCTGGGCTTGCTAGGATGTCTTACATCTAGTCCTAAGCTTTTGTGGTGTATCCAATATGCACTCTAAGACATGTCTTTGTCAAATACTAAAAAAAACCCCAAATCTCTCAGTTTCTAGTTCCAGAATTGCATTTCTGACTAGTTGCTGCAGCTGAATGACCTTTGTAAAACTCTCTTAGACTTGATTAAACAAATGAATGGGTTTTTTTATTTGTGAGGAAAAACTTACTATAACTTTTTTTTTATGGTAATTTTTCTTTTTATTGTGGATGCTCATTTATGAATGTGGATTAGTCTCACAATTTAGTGCAGTATTAAAATTCAAGGCTAAATCATAATCAGGGAGGTCAAAATCAGTAGAAACTCTGTGTGGCCACAGTACTGGTGCTAGTTTTCATTTCATAAAAGTAAACACAAAAAAAAAGGTGGTGAAAGAATGAAGTCCTGATATTTTTTAATTTCTGTAAAACCCAATAAAGTATGTGTAGGCTAATAGAAGTCAACTTTTAAGTGTCATAATGTTGAAAAGAGTTGACGAAAATAAAAACCACCAAATTTCCTCAGGATGGGCAAATAAGATCAATATTTTTATTTCCATCCTAATATATTCTAATTTTGTTTCATGTCTTAGTATTAACTTGTTAATACTTAGTTAACTTACAACTTATTTTGCTTTTATATTTTTAATTTTGATACAAATTCATTGTCTAATCTCAGAGTAACTCAGGCAAACTGAAATGAGAGCAAAATCAATACAGAATATGCTTATCAAGTAATGCACTTGGATGTAGATTAACTAGGGTGAATGCTCAGTTTAATATTACATATTCAAATGCTTTCAGTTTCTAGAAAAAGAGATTTCTTTTTCTTATGGCTACTTAGTCTTACAGTAAAAACAGTATCTGCAGAAGAGCTGTTCCATAGAAATAGTTATTGTGGATGAGATTTGTTGCAAAAGATTGCAGATGATTTAGACAAGTCCCTGAAGGGTCATCTTAAGCAGATAGTGGGAGTATGTTTACATGGCTGGAGTCTGATATCTGCACTGTGTATTTCAAGTGACAAAAGGTGTCTTCAGACATGGCAGCCCTTTGTGCACTCAGCTCCTGTTAATTCAGTGGCACAAGACAGCCATCTGATTCGTGGTGACAGGAGTGAAAAGGTAAAGCTGACAGGGAAGCTTCCATCTGTCTGTCACACAAGGGCACTGTGTAAAGTCCTCTGTAAAATGTCAGACTTTAAGTTGGCCTTCTAGAGGAGGTGCTTATTACTTGCCTTAGAATCTTTGTTAGCAGTTGGTGGAAACTGAAGCTTGGTGTTCTTTTTTTATAAGTCTCCCAAAGAAGCTCTGGCTCAGTGTGTCCTGGCAGAAGTCCCTCAGCAAGTGGTGAACTACTTCAGCACCTACAAACTTCAGCCTCCTAAGAATCCTGCTGCAAAATGAATGGGCTGAGCAGAGGAGAGACTTTGTGCTTGCTTTACTTGCTGTATCTACAGACTTTGGTTCTCATTATACTTCTGTATACATGTACACATGCCTCTGTATCATAATGTCTGTTAGCTTTTGCCTACAAATCACTTTGCCAGGTGTGCCTTTTAAGGGCCAAAATTGTAATGGTGTTTAGGTTTGATATTGATTTGAGAGATAGTGCTTACATGGATGCATTTGATTTTGAAAAAAGTGGAAAAAGGAGTTTCTATTAAGCCACCATAACGAAATTTTGACACAGGTGTTTCATATTCAGACAAGTGCCACAGAATGTAAAGGCCCTCCTTGCACAGCTGCTTCTTGTTTGCCACTTCAGTGCCTTTGGGCAATGCCTAGGATTCAGGACTGTGTGAACATAAGCCAAAGAAGTCATTAAAGTATATATTCTTTTATAGTATGCCTTCTCTTAAGGTAGTATGGGAATCACTAGGGTGAATCAAGGTAAACCTCTAACATCTCAGAATAATACTACTGGTCTTTGAGGCTATTACTGTAAGGGCTGTAAGATGTGTTCCAGTGTGCAGTGTACTGGAAAATGGAAATTCCAGATTTATTTTGGTAGACGTTTTGTTTTGGGGTTTCCCCCCCAATAAACTGTCATGACTATTGATCTTTAAAGGGCTTTTTGTGAAGTAGGAATTCGGTTTTTAGTTTAAAAATTTTCTCTGATCTGCAGCTGCATATTTTGAGGTAAAGGCAGTTCTTCAAAGTGTTACCTGTATTTACTTTTGTCATATTTTGAATCTTGCTGCTTTTCCATGAGCCCACTATTGAAAAGTGCTTGCAAAAAAACCAATATTCCCTCTTCCTCTCCCTTTAGGAAGACATGAGAAAGTCAAGTATATCAAGCCCTAATCTTATAATCATACTGCATTTCTTTAGGCCAAACAATTTCTGGTTTATTTACTTGGGTTGAGTTTTCCTTTCAGCTTTTATACCAAGTGTAAATCATGTGTTTGCTTAGTGGACAAATGAAGATTTCTTGACCCCCAGCTGCATACTGGTCGCTGAGGATCTCTCCTGATCCTGTCACTGTGTGTAACATAAGTGGATGGAAAGGTCACATTTATCACTTCTGAAATGCCAATCTTGAACATTAATTTTGCAGTTTCACCTTTGAAGTGGTTTAGAGTTAAGCATCCAGCTTATCTCATGTGGGTGGTCTGGCGGTAGTGTGTAAGAACAGAATGGGCTAATGCTAAATTTAGCACTCTTGGACACTCAAGATTTCACCAGGTCATAGTGTATTTGACTTTTAGTTGCTGGAGCTGCTTAATGTGCTTTTGGTTTGTTTTTTTTTTTAACATGTATAATCCTGTCGAAAGTCTGAATTCTCATTAACGTTAATGGATGGAAGATGTATCAATCTTACACAAGACATATCAAATGCTTTTTAGACAGTTGACATTTATCAATCAGTCATGACTGGATATATATTCTCCACTCCGTTTTTCTTGGTGGAATGGGATCATAAATACTATCAAGTAGAGGAATGCTAAGGAAGAGAGTTTGTTTCATGTTAAGCCAAGCTCTTTCTATTTTTTTAAAATGTAATTCGTATATTTATGTGAAAAAAAACCCCTGTAATCATCTTTTTATCAGTATAGTGAAAATCTCTTACTACTTTATGTATAAATTACAATGAAGTGTCATATCAGATATGCAACTCAAAATATTGAGATCAAGGAAGTTACTATAATAAACCTAAATCACACTGCTGCAAATTGAGAGTGTATGATTTTAGAAGAGTAAAGTGTTCTACAGCTACCTGCTTCATGTACAGAGAGAACTGGATGCAGTATTAATGCTTTGTCTACATTAATTGTAGTAGGTAAGTACTGCTGATAGGAGTACAGGATACTACTGAAGTTCCTCTGAGCTGTCTGCCAAAAATATAATGCTGCACCTGACTTGTGAAGTGCATTTAAATGTGTTAGTATGTATTATTATACTTAGTATCTGCTGCATGTAAAAGAAAACCTGTTGTTTTGTCTGTATTCTATACATAAATTCTGAGTTTCTACAGTAGAGACTTCATTATCTCTTATTAGAGAATTGCTCCCATGTTCCTCAAGCTGAGGGAGTTAAATAGCATATCAATGACACCTAGTTCTCAATGTGCCCTATTCTTTGTAAATTAAATGTTTCAGACAGGACTGTGGCAAGAACTTAGAGGTGTAACTTAAGAGGTGTACAGCTAATGCCTGTTGAATACTTCCAGGGTAGGCAGAAGTGATATTCTGAGTGAAGAAATGCAGAAGATTGTGAGCCAAGGGGAAGGGGAGTTACTGTGCTGTTTTGCCATTTTTTTGTTTGTTTTTACGTGTAAAAAATGCATTAATAGCTTGAGGGTGACAAAGCAAAATATTGTCCAGGTTTTGTAAAGCATATGTGCTCGTAGGTCACTGGCTCCACCTTGTGATAAAAGGGATGTATGGCAGTCTTTGTCATCAGATGCTTTTTGCCGTGTATTGGTCATAATATATACATATGTACAGCAGAGAGCTCACCTGAAACCAGAATTTTTTACTTTTATATGTATTTCAGTTCTGATGAAGTTAACTGCTTTACAGTGCCTGTGCATTAAAATGATCATTTCAGTATACTGTTCTGTGGTGGTTTTGTATTCAGCATATCCTGTGTAATGCTAAATTCTGCTTTTGTGATTCCTATGGTGAGTATGCCACGGATTTATAACAAGTATAAAAGGGAGAAGAAAAATGCCTTTCCACTTAGTGGTAATGACTGCAGTTTATTCTTCATAAAGCATCTTAAACAGGCTTCTAGCAAGAAGATATTCTGAAATTGGCTAGTTTTAACTGTGACTGTTTCATGCTCTGTGCCACATTAGAGTTCTCCTATGCATGCTATTTCATACAATTCTTATCAGGTTTTCCAAAACTTTTTTTTCTGGAACAATGTCTAGATTTTAGTTAGAGAGACATAGAGAGATGGTTATTTGTAGTTTTCAAATACATTATTCTACTCTACCCTTCAGTTTCTTTACATTCAAGCGTAGTCAAATCTGAGGGACTCAATTAGGATGCTAAGAGATACAGGAGACAGTGTTGCAGTGAAATGTGATGCCACACAGAGACAACTGTGATACTGGAAACTGCATCTTCTAAGTGCACCAGAGTAACTCATTCTGCTTCTTCACTAGTCAGGAATCTACCAGGTAGAATTAGTTCCTGAAAGAATTTATTACGTCTTACATCTTGACCTTTCTTGTATCATTCCGTCTGGTGAAATCCATACAAATAGTTGCAACTTTGATTTGTGGAACCTTCTTGTGCCTGCCAACCCTAAGAATGGAGGAATTGTGGGAAGAGGAGAATACCCCAACAATAGAAAAGTAGGATATCACAGAAAACCAGATGGATGTTATTTATGTGTGGCCACTGTCTTCTGCACTGATACTTCCCCTGTTTTGTTTTGGATCTAAGGAACTCCAGAGCTGTGCATAACAGTAGTCTTGCAGACAGAACTGTCAAACTTTTCTGCAAACCTGGGCTGTTACGAGCTGTAGCAAAGCAGCAATTTGTGGGAAGCTCTGTCAGTGCAGTGAAGCACTTGGTGCTGCAGTCTCAGCCTTTACTTTGTAATTTATGTCAGTGCGTGATTGATGAACTTAAATATGCCCACAGAGAAAACGTTTGAAATTACCTGGTAGCATTTGTGTAGGCAGAAGGGAATCAGTTCTTTTCAATGCAAGTGAGTTCTAGCTGTTCATATAAAAATGTTAAAATATGGGAAATATTTTCCCCCTTCCATAATGCTTTGACAACTCTCTCTCAAAAAAAAAAAAGGATGTGAAACTATATATTGTAATTCATATATTGTTGTTATTCATGGAAGGTCTCATTCATGAAACAGTTTTGCAGTATTTCTCATCTTGAGATTTCATTGAGACAGTCCTGGATGTGCAATAGATGAATAATTATTTATGAAACAATTTAAAATTTTCTCCCTCTGTTGTGATGTCCTTTTTTCTTACATATCAAATAACAAGTAGCATACAAATAAAGATGGTTCTCTCCACAAAGCACTTGAACCTTCACCTAACTGCTAATGCAGCAGAACTTCCTTTTGAAACAGATGATGATTTTGGTCTTGTCAGAGGACTGTGGAATATGAAACATACGGAATTCAGTCATCCAGCTTTTACTTGGGCAAACTTCCCACTGATTCTGGTTAGGCTTCCAGTTTTGCTTGTGATTACAGAAGTTGAAAGGCTTTAAAGAACAGGCCTACAGAATGCATAGCCTGCAGGGTCATATATAGCCTGCAAAGTGAGTGTTTTATTTTGGCATGGTGCCTTCCTTGGTTGGCTGGTCAGCCAAGGAGCTGCGAAGCCTGCCTTTGCCACTTCTTGGCTTGGCCTCTGCAGAAGGTTTTTAGTTTACAAAACTGTTCATCCAGTGGTATCTCAAAGGGTATTGGGAGACAGAGGAGATGCAAACCCATGGAAGAAAATAAAGTAGTTGAGAGTTAAGCTTAAAATACAGCTTCAAGCTTTTGTGTAATACTGCATTTGAGACTGAGTCGGTGCAAAAGGTTGGCAGTGTGGGAGCTCCCCCAGCTGTGGCACTTACAAAGGATTTACTGTAGTTCACAAGTGTGACGTAGCTAAGACATGGAAGACACAGGTTTCTCTTTGCACCATTTGTCAAAGTCTACGATGTAGATGAACAATTGGAGCATTGGTTGCAACTTTGCAATGCACAGCCAGAAAGTGTAAATCCTGCTTTTTAAAAAATCAGCTTTATTTTTGGAGTAGCTGGTTTGGATACCAAGATTCTTCAGACAGCTGTATCAAGTGCTTACTTTTCAGAGAGCATGCCCAACCCCTTGACAAGATCAAGTAAGTAAATCAGCAGCCCAAAGTTATAGGTCACCTCTGGAGAGTGAACTAAGTCTTTCTCATGTTAATTTGCCAGAGTCAAAGACAGCTGGAACAGATGTTTATGCTTTCAGAGGGCTGGCAATAATTCTGTAATCTGCTTCTCTCTTGCAGATTTTGGGATTTATTTTTTGACAGTGATTTTGTTATGTTGCCCTCTGTCCCAAGGTAAAACATGCCAACACATAGCATGACTGCTCTGGGCTATGCTGGTCACAAAGCCAGATCTCTGATTAGAAGTATAAGGGGAGGAGGGAGAAGGACAGAGAGAAACATAAGAAACCTTAGCAACATTAGGGCAGTAGCAAGGAAAAGGATAACTATGGGAAGGCAGAGGAGAAAACAGAAAAGAATACATGAAAAAGTTAAGAGCAAATTGAGCAACAGGAACAACAGTAAGAAAGCAAGGAGAAAGAGGAGAGGGAAGAGGAGAAGCAGGAGCAAGACTGAGTAAGAGAAAAGGGAGACCATGGATAAAACAATAAACAAGTGGTTGTGAAATACAACCTGAGCTGTAATTTCTAATACACCAAAAGTTCTCTCTTCAGTGTCAAGGTTAAGAATATAAATAATTTGTGCAGTTGTGCCAGGAAAGGGGGACAAGAAGATGAGGAGCTGGAGTAGATTTTTCTCATGCGTAGTCTCTACTTTTATATTCTATACCCAAAAGCAAAGTCCGGCCACCCCTGTGAATGTAGCAAGACAAATAGATGGGGCAACATCCCAAAGCACCATCTATTTCTTTTCTTTCTCTTTAATTTCGACTTTAAGGATCTCTCCTTCTCCTGCTCTGGGGGATGGTGTCATACTAATGATCAGAGACTCCTTACTGGTTGCTCTCTGCATAACTGCAGGCTTAGCATCTGCCTTTGGCTTTTCCTTTTGAGCAGGGGGTGCAGAGGGGGCTGTGGGCTCCACAGGTTTCTTCTCCTCTTCTTTAGGCTTGGTCTGTGTTTCAGCTTGAGTTTCCTAGAAACAAGAAGT
Source organism: Promerops cafer (assembly GCA_013398275.1). NCBI lineage: Eukaryota > Metazoa > Chordata > Aves > Passeriformes > Nectariniidae > Promerops > Promerops cafer. The sequence goes on from VZSE01010483.1 coordinate 32,157, forward strand.
TTAATGTTATCCAATACTGCAAAAGAAATTCAGGAAGTAGTTCTGTTCTGTACATGCCATGGAAAGGCACAGCACGACAACTGTATTAATGCTATGCAACACATGTAAATTTCTATCCAGATGCTGAAAATTGGTTTCCAAATGAAAAATGCAATTTCAGAATCAGAATATCAGTATAAAACCTAGGAAACACTTGTGGATATTAATAATATCTACTTCTTACTAATACAGAGGGATGAAACAGGCCCATTTTGGGGCACAGAACCCTTCCTTAGGTCTTGCCTTCCTTTATGTACTTAGGCTAGTGGGGAAAGAAAGAGTGTTATGTAAACCTTGACGTACTTCACACTGCCCCCATTTCTTGGCCAAGTCTATTTGCTAATAAGTTCACAAATACACACTAAAATGAGCAGTATTTCTGCTCCAATTGTATTGTGGTAGTCATTTGTGTGAACAAAGTGCAAAGTTCTTTATTTAACTTAAGTATAACCACAGCTGTTTCAGCTACAAAGAAAAGAATTCTGCCACCTTTAGGTAAATATGTAGAAGTGAGCAGGTTCTTATTAAGACAAACTTTTCTCAGAACAGAGTATGATGTGGGAATTATTTTTCATCAGTTAAAACAACGGTTTTCTCATAAGTGTAAGATATTAGAGATTTAATCCATTTTATCTGTGTGGGCTACACTTTATATTTTGTCTTCAGGATTTTTAACAACCTGAGATCTGACACTGAATTAGAAAGTTCTCCATGTGCCCGAGATTCCATTAGAAAGTTCCATTAGAACTTTCCATTAGAAAGTTCTCCATGTGCCCGATGGATCAGATTACTGTGTTTAGGTATTTCTGTATTTACTGTTGTTTACATAAAATTTGAAGATCAGATACCCTTAAGGCCTTTGTAAAATCCATTCATCCTTACTTTCTTAGAGGTTTTTTTGTTTGCTTGCTTTTTTCCCTTGCTTTTGTTTTCTCTGGTCTGCATAAAATCCAGGTTCAGAAAGATCGAGCCAAATTTTAGAATTAGTGTTTACAGAGATTAGGAGAAGTGGTTATATCTCAGCTACTGTTTCTGCTGTTGATTGCAGCAAGGCTAAATTTTCATCTACTCTGTTTGCCCAAGCTCTCTCAGTAGATTCTACTCTGTTTTCTGTGGCTTTACCCGAGTTTCTTCTTGTTTCTTCAGCTGCAGCAGCTTAGCAAGGCCTTCTTTTCCTTTTCCTCCAAGCATTGCTTTAAACAATTTCGGAGTTTCCTGTTTCTGCCCAAAGAGACTGGCCAAGCCCCGTGGTTGTTGCACTGGTCCCGGAGGAGGTTTCCCCTTCTGCTTCAGCAGCACCCTGGAGAAAGGAGGGGAAAAGAACACACAGCAGTGCTGTGAAATTGAGTGAAGTTCCTGCAAAGCTGAAATACCACATTTATGCATGAAAATCTGGTGGCTCTTACTGGGTTCCCAGGTCAAGTGACGAGAGCAAAATTGGGAACAATAAGGGTTTTGCCCTAGGCTGTGGTAGAGATGGAGGCAACTGTTCAAATTTGGAGTTGCTTACCTATGTCCTGGAGTATAAACAAGGGCTGGCTCAAATTAAGGAGTCACAAAACAGATGAAAGAGTTTTATGAGGAAAGAAGAGGTGTGGAGGGGGATGGGTGCCGCATACCTGAGGTGACAGTCTCTTACCTTGATGATGCAAATTCAGAGAGCATTTAGTGCTCCACCAGGACTCCAGTTGGCATTCTTGGAGGAAATACTTTACCAAACTAACTTCCAGCACGGCTTATCTCTCACAGGTCAGGTTATACAGTGGTACTTATTTTTAGTCCTCTTCAGTAGAAGAAGACACTCTGACAATATAAACACTACTGCCAATCTTGTGGCAGACTAGATTTTCATACTGTTCCATAGCTGTACTGATTTGCAGCCATAATGACAAGAACTGAGAATCAATAACAAGGGTAAAGATTAGACGAAAGATCTGAGATAGATGGGACCATTTAAAAGCAGAGGGTTCCCCTGCTTTCAGGTTCTATTAGATTACTGTACAGTTTTCAAGGCCATTTTTTTCTCCTTGAAAAAGCCCTGACTTAAGGCTCTTTATGAGTGAGGATTATATTCACAGTCTGAAGTACAGTAAATCCCATAATACTATAATTTTCTTCAGCATCTTGTACTTTGGGAATTTCATAAGTGAAGGGTTTATTTTATTTTATTTTATTTTATTTTATTTTATTTTATTTTATTTTATTTTATTTTATTTTATTTTATTTTATTTTACTGCCATAAATTGAAAAAGTGTACTTTAGCAGCTTGCATGGCTTTATTATGCAAAAAACATACAGGGGTTATTGGGCAGGTGATAATAGAACAAATTTCTTGCTTGAATAAATCCTTTCAGTTTATTTCAAGGAGCCCTTTAAAGGTGTCAGATGACCACGAAGAACTCTACTGTAAACCTTCCAGGACAGAGCAACTGGTAACTTCATTCCAAAACTGAACATAACCACAATCTTTGTGAAAACAGTGCACTCTGTGTGCCTAGTTTTGGCAGAATTTGTGGATGCCTAGACTGGTAAGCAAAATACATGGCCTCCTGCACAGAGCAGGTACTGCAAATCTTTAAAATTAAACATGATATTCTGGTTTTAGTCTGATATCTAGAGAGGTCTTAGAGCTCAAATTGGAGTGCAGATAGAAAAGGTGTATGATTAAGGTCCACAGCTGAGAAAGGCTGTGTGGAGGAAGCAGAATTTAATGGATGGGCAGAATATGCCTAGGGTGGGCAAGAAAGCAGAAGAGGCAGTGTGGGATAGAGAGACAGGAATAACAAGGTCATAATACTGTTTAGATAGAAGCAGGAGTAAAGGCAGGAATGATGGATGCTGGGGATCATTGGTCCATGCATCTGTTCCCTTTTTCTACCTATTAATGCTGGTTTTGAAAATTGAGCAGTCAGCCCATTCTGTGTCTGGTTTCCTTGTTCCTCAGGGGCATCATGATTCTCAAGATACTGTTGTTTGACTACCAGGGCTGTTACAACGTGATGAATGCAGCCATTTGCTAGCGCTTCTGAAAACCAAAATGTCTCTTCTGTGCTATGTTTAGTCTTCTCTGGGGGAATTTCAAGTCTGGGACCAACCTTCCAACCTTTGATAGCAATTCAAGGCAACAGTTGAGACCAGAAGAGGAGCTGAAGTATACTAATAATGACAAACTGTTTCAAATATTTGGACCTTTTACAAGGTATCAAGGCACTCATTTTGTCATAATTTTATGACAAAATCTGGCAATACTTTGCCCTTTCAAAGCTGTGAAAATGGTGATCCTAGCAAGCTACAGCCAAAGGAAGGTGAAAAGCAATCTTCGTTTGAAATCCCATTTTGGAATGCTTTTGAACAAAATTCACAGGTATCTAATCTGTGTGGTTCTGTCTTGACAGGCCTTACTTTAAATCCATTCCTAACTGCTGCTTAAGGTTTTGGAAATGCATACAAGTCTGTGGATGCATTGAAGCGTATCTCTGTAGAATTAATTGGAAGTGTTTCGTTGCATCTTTGAAAACCTATTCCTTAACTGGTATCTGTCCTGCAGTTTCTTTCTTGGTGATGTAAGAAGTCCTGAAATGTATCCTTATCTCCTATTTTCTTTTTACGTTACCTTAAATATAATACAGAAGGCAACTACATTCAGGATTTCATTCTACTTACCACATTTCCAAAACCCTTGGCATTCCTTCCAAGACCATACTTTCAACTAGAAACTACCAGGCAAATCTGACCCCTAGCACCAAATGTGTTTACAGCTGTTACTTTTCTAAGAAAGGAATACAAATCATCTAGAAGTCACAACTGTCCCTCCTGCAGCTAAATGATATGATTTAAAAACTGTTATTAGGACATACTTTGCTTTCTTCATGAGGAGTTTTTCTGAGTCAGGATAGTTCACCAAGATTTCATTGAGTGTTTTCTTGTCCAGAATGAAAAGGTTGGCAAAACCATGAGCCACCACGTTGGCAGTCCTTCGATTTCCTCCACCTGCAGCTAGTAGGCTGGAATGAAAATAAACACCATCAGTCTCAGCGTTACTTGCCCTAGTGAGGAATCTCTCTGCTGTGGTTCTCCACTAAAGTCATTGTAAAGCTCCCTTACGGAGCTGGCTGTTGTAGCCAATGCTCTGGAAAGGCCCTGTGCAGATGGTGTTAGAAATTCCATCTCAGGAAGGGAAGCTGTCACTGGTGGTCAGGCATATGTAGATGCTAAGGACTGTGAAAAGCTTTGCTACAGAGACATTTCTGCTAAGAGGTACCCACAGCTCGGACTGCACTTTAGTTCTCATGTGAACTTGGCATTTCCTCAGTTTTATTGCTGAAAATTATTCCCATCGGTAGTAGAGCAGCATTATTTACAGTGAATGAATGATTCTCCTCCAAGGATCTTTTCCCTGAGTGAATAACTTCTGTGGGGCTCTGGTTTTCCATTTTCTCACATACTACATCTCGTGTTTAAATTTTGGCAAGTTGAATGATACAGTTTAGGAAGGTCTTTCAGGCTGACAGTTACAAATGTGTCTGCCAGAAAGAGAAGGCTATTTTGTTTTGAACTTTAAGCATTAGACCAGTTGAGCTAGCAGCAGTTGGCCAGAGGGAGGATAGCTAAGAAAAAATTAGATGTACAAATAAAAATAAATTGTTCATCTTGCACTAAGCAATTGAAAAAACTTCACTTCTCAGCTCTGCTGCTAAGAGAATTTGCATTTTGCTCTTAGTACTAAAATTGCTCTATCACTCTATTCAAGATCTACCCCAAAATTTGTCCTTTAAAGATTTCTCAGTGAATTAATATTTTTAGAGAATATTTAGTATTATCTAAATTTAAAAGTTATTAAAAAAAGATATTCTGAACCCCAGTAAACAGGAATTAATACCCATCTGAAGTAATAATCAAAGATATATAAATATTTGTTTTAATATTAAAGATATTTATAAAACATATTTCTAACTATTGAATCATATAGATAATATATTTAATTTATAAGGATAGTAGGAGACCTCTGCAACTGTATGTGCAAGGCTAGTTTTACATGCCCACAGATTGTTTTTCTGCAACTCAAGGCAGCAATCAATACATGAACTGAAGCTGAAAATGCAGTTTATCGTCTTCTTTTTAAACAATTCTCTACGATTCCTCAGATAGAATAAAACTCTTTGTGCAATAGGAAAAGCTGCTAAAGAAAATTGCAAACACCTTTTGAGCTCTGATGAATCACTTCTCAACAAGTCATTGAACAATCATTTTTAGGCTTTCCTTACAGAGAGCTCATTTTATCAAGGTAGATGAGGACTAAGGAGATCAGCTTTTTCATTATGGTGATGATGTGAGGTGAATTTTACAAGTAAGGCAGTCTTTGCTCAAACAGAATCATCTTTGACTAAGGGCAATGTTATGTACTTCAGCATTCAGTCTGGTTTTGTTAGTGTGTGAAGTTACATGGCCAAATTTTTTAAAACAGATACATTTGCCTTGCAGTGCTTCTTGGTAATGCAATATATATATTAATCACAAAATTTGCTTTTTTTACCTAACATTTTTTAGTCCAGTTGTGAGCCTGAAATGCTGTAATATTAGTAGAAGTTGATAACCTTAGAATTCTTATGCCAGCAAATTAAATTTCAAGCTATAAAATTGTCAAAATGATGACTCAGCTTATCTATTGTTTTTATAGCTGATCTCTGTAGGAAGCTGCTGTTAATAGAAATTGGGGAATGGCTTGTGTTATCAGCTGAACATGCAGGGTTGTGGTGGCTCAGCTGGGCACCTATGTGCATATGAGAACTGCTAAGTCAGGAAAGGGAAATAGGTCTGGATCTGGTTCTGAGAAGGATGTCAAACTCCAAAGGGCAGAGCCCATCAAAAAGCAGCAGCTACTACTTTGAGGGAAATCCTGGACCAAAGTACTGGAAAATGTCATCTTTCACAAAACTAAATAGTCCCTATAGTTTGGATTTTTTTATATAAAGTGTAAAATTACAAAATAGCTGAAAGCTGAATCTCAGATCAAACATTTAGAGCCCTTCCTATCAAAAATTTACATAAAATGGAGAAATGTTTTAGTTTTTCCAGAATTAACATTTTCTGATAGGAAATAGCTCTAGTGAAATACCAGTAAATGGATGAATGAGGACATCTGGCTTCAAGTGTAACTTTCTCTGGGCTAGTGAAATGTTGATATAACTGAATTTCTCTTGTTGTGAATTGTCTTTGCTGACGGGCTCTCATTAAGGCAACAATCTGTTTGCTTCTGATTCTGAAATTATTTTACTTCCCCAAACTGATATTATGTATACAGGAAAGTTGCAATGAGGGTAAAATGGTAATTGGAATTCCTATTACTTAATCCCTTTCTGTAATAATTTTCAAGGATGAAATTGGCAAGGGACATGTTTGAGTGTTACTCTTGCATTGACTTTCTAGAATAATTCAGGGAATTTTTTGGAAATAAACAGTTTTTATTTTCTTCAATTCCTTTGCTCCTGGAGACTTTTAAGCATCATCAACATGCATTTTGAACAGAGTGAGATTAAATAGCAAGCATCTTATAAATCACGTACCTAAACCACTCATAAGGAAGCTGACATATTTCTCCAAACAAATATTGCATTGAAAATCAGAAGGAAATCAGCCTGATATCAGGTTATAACCATTATGGAGTGAGAGGAAAACTTGGATGTCCTAAAAAAAGTAGTACGTAATCCATTAAATAATATTTTTTCCACTTGCCTGTGGTATTCTCTATTCAGAAGACCTTGACAGAATTTATATAGAAAGGCACAATACAAACTCATTATTTTCTAGCACCTTGCCACTAGGAAGAGCATATCTCTACTGTTATACTTAGTGCATCATGTCTGCCAGTTGCTGTGTTTTTCCTCCTTGAGTTTATCCACTGCCTGACATTTTATATGTAAATTACACGTGTCTGAATGGGTTTGCTGCTGCAGCAGGTCAGTGATGAATAAAACAAGACTAGAAATGTAGTGTTATAGCATTGCTGAAGGTTTTGCTGGCCATGTTGGCAATTATGTAAAGAGTAACACGTACTGGGAAATGAATCTTTAAAGGTCGTTGTGTGGTTCTCCCATGGAAACAAGTGCTCACCTGTGTTAGATCAAAAGTGTAAAAATCCCTTCCTTGTTTTGAAACCAACAGTTATCATTTCTCAGTTTAAAATACAAAGTTCTCACTTCAAATACCAGACTAATAAATAATTGAAAACCACATGTGTGTTACATATGTAACATGCTGCTTTAGCTTTTTCTTCTGTCTTTTCATTATTCAGCCCTTATTGAAGAGCTCATTCTCAATCTTTCTGCATAACTTACAATACAGCCTGTTGTTTGGAGGCTTTGCTCAGGTAATTATATTGTCACACAGAGAAATACCTTCCAAATAATTTTCTCAAAGAGGTGATGTAATTTCACTTTCCCACTTAATGAACCAGTTCTGTAACTGAGATATATCAGACATTTTCACTTGAGGTCTAAGCAAGTTCTGTATGCACGTCACTGGATAAACAGGAATGTTTCCCCTACTACAAAGGGAGACACAACTAGAGGACAAATGAAAACCTAGCACAGAGCTGATTATTGTTTTCAAAAGGCAGATTAAAGCTACCAGCAAGAGCATTAACAATAACAGGAAGGCAGCTGGAAGAAACCAAGGATCCAGTTTATCACATGCAGCAGCACACTTATTTTATTACTTTTCTTTGGGCCAACCTCAGCAGTGGGGTACAGTGCCTAAAAACTAGCACTTGATCAGCCAACTGGGGAACATAGGAGTTAATGGATTTTGCATAGAAAGTACATGCAGAATATAAAAACCGTTTGTGGCCACCAGCAAAAAGTTCTCATCCAGATAAATTCAGACAAAAAAATCTGGTCTATCCACCTTTTTCTTGTCTTGTATGCTTTTAAATAAATACTTTTTCAGATTAGGTTATCTGATTTTCAGCAATTTAATCAGCTCTTAAATGAACTTTTACTTGCTATTTTAGATATCTTTATCTATTATTTGGAAATTAATTTTCATCTTTGCGATCTGCTGTTTAAGGGCACCTAGTCTGATTATACAGACAAAAAAATGCATTTGGTCCTCCTATATTGCAGACAGCATAACAGGGAGATGTGTTAAACCTTTAAAATGCTGAAGAAGAAATTTGTCTCTATATCCCTGTGTGCACTGATCAAAACACTGGTCTCAGATTTTACCCTATTAATCACTGATGCTTCACATAGATTTTCCTTCACTTACATGCATCTTCTTACTCAGTGTCCTCTTTGTTGATCCTACCCACTTTCTAGCCTCCCCATGATAGCTGTCATGCTTACCACAGAGAAGTTAAACAACCACTGATTATTTGACAAGTTCTAAAAAAACCATATTAAAAATAGTGATGGACCTACCTGATCTCTCCAAATACAGCTCCTGCTCTTAGTGTAACCAGGACTTTGGTACCATCAGGGCCTCCAAGGACTTGAACTTCACCCTGTTTGATGATGTACATCTCTCTGCCAATCTCTCCCTGGGCATACAAACACATTAAGAACCCATGTTTTAGCAGTGGTTTTTGTTAGAATATTATGCTAGGTTCTTCTTTAAATATCTTTCTACTCTCTCGTGAGCGGAGGGTGTACCACTATTTTGAGGCAAAACAGCAATTTAGTTTTAAAAGTGAAAAAGCTGCAGCAGGAGAGCCAGGACTGAAAATGTAGGGACTTGCACTTCCTATCTCTCCACTTGGTGCTCCAAGCTTGCATGCAGCATCTCCTTGGTGAAGTAGGGTGAGACCAACATGCATCCAGGGGGAAGGTGGTTCCAGCATTCCATACTACATGTTGCAGCATTAATAAGATTGCTATGGTTGTTGGTCACATCGTGGACTTATACAAGTGAGAGGCCTTTTAGCTCTGAATCAAGCTGTAATAGGTTGATACTTCAATTTCTCATAACCTGTCTAAGAACTGTTTGCATTGGACTGCAGTATCAGGACATTGAATCTGTTGCTGTCTTTTATTCTCTCTGTTGTGTTAGGGTCCCAGCTGTAGTGTAAGATCCTTTCATGCTGTGCATTGTATAAGCAAACACACCAAATTACTCTTCCACCCTTCTTAGCCAACAGCAATTCTGGCATTGGTCTTTGAGGGGACACACTTGGTCCTTCAGTGTATTCACAAATGTTTAACTTCTACACAGTGGAGTCAGTGGAGCTAGCCCAGCATTCTGAAGGAGGATTGTCTGCTTAACTCTTGGAGGGAGCAGGACCTGAGTGAACATGTTGGACCAGAACTGCTAGAGACAAATTAAGGGGTTTTGATGGTCACTTGTGTAGGTGGTGGGACCTGTGGGTCACTTGCCAGAACAGTAGTAGTACAGATTACTATTCATCCCCCCAAGATTTAATTGCATCTGACTTTGCCTTATGTTTACATGCCTTCTGGAAAGAGGCTTGGGCTCCCGGGTCAGAAGCTGAGCTATTTACCTGTGAGCTACCTGTCTGGCCAGGTTTAAGCCCAAATGCTGAGACAAGATAGACATCTTTGCTAAGAGAGAGTGTGACAGCATTCAGCTGGAAACCTGGAGATGGCTCAGAGCTGTGAGTGCAGGCAGAGCATATCCTGCTGGAAGGAGCTTTATGGGATGCAGTGTATTTTCTACATTCTTAGATAATTCTACTTAAGCGTGTCTGAGTACACAAATGAAGCACAGACAAAGCATTATAGACTGAGATCTGTAGGCTGGGTTTGTATGGATAGAAGTATAGAAACATTAAGTTTGATCCATTTTAAATATTAAAATTTCATGAGGTATCATTAGATAAGCCATATTTACATTAAATACTTTCCCGTATTACCTTAATTTCATGGTTGGTAATGTAAGTAATAAAACCCATTTTGTCTTGCTCTAGATTGAAATTTGAGAGCATATTTGTTGTTATTACACAGAGTAGCCTAATTAATTTTGTGCTTTCTAATTCAGTCTGGATTTATTTTATGTAAAGGACATTGTTGACCGATATCTGAACTCTTTTTCTAAAATACATAATATAATTCTTATTTGAATAAGACAAGAATGCTCACCTTTTTGCAGACAAAGTCACCAGGTAAATATACAATGGATTTCAACCTTAGCAGCATGTCATATATCATCTGGGTATCACAGCCCTGTTAAAATAGAGTGGATCACTCTGCTAATTCAGTATTAAAAGTGACTATTAGTGCCTGAAAAGCCAACAATACAGGAATGACCCAGGGACTCCATAAGTGGAATGCAAACTCAAAACATAATAAAGATCGGCTATTAGAGCTGAGAATGGACTGAAAGAGTTGTTATTTCAAATACTTATGAAGTTCTCTATGGGTTAAACATATTTTCATTTTTTTACATCTACATTTTCTGAGTAAGCTCAGTTAGCATTATGTTTAGAGCTTTATGTGACTTTTATGGGATTTTTTTTTAAACTGATTCTGCCAAATGCTGATATGAATCTATGAATTCCATGTCTTCAGCACATGTTAAAAAACATGCAATTTTTATACAGGTATATCAGGTAATATATACAGGTAATTTATATACAGGTATGTGATTTCTTGCAAATATCCTAACAAGAAAATTTTCTGTGTGTACTTCTAAAAGCTCAGGATCTCCTTGCTTTTGTCCCAGAAATCCAATTTTAAGTACACATTTAATTGTAGCTCTGGAAAACTACCATGGTAAATAAAGAGAAACTGCTTTGCACAAAAACTATAATGCAGCTTTCTCTACACCAATGTTACATTGTCAGAACACAGAGCATGGGTCATCTCTCAGGCAGACCTGTGTGGCTACAGCAAGGGGGACTTTGTCAAAAATTAGATTATTCTCTGTCTGACTCTTGAGATTAGTTATACTCTGAACTCACTCACAGTCTGACCATCAGCTATAGGATGTCATCATAACAGGACTTTGTTTTAATCTCATTTGCTTTCTTTAAAGATCACTGCCTTGACACAAAAGAAATCCAAATGCAGGCACTTGGGTTTGTTCTGATGTCTTCATTCACTGAGACATTTCTTTGACTTATTTTGCCTTGCATACTAACAAACATGTGCTTAAGACTTGCAAGATGCACAAAACAAGGTTTCTCTATGGAATACCACATATTTATGCATTCTCCTGTAAAACTACTTGCTTTGAATAAGTCCACTTTGTTGACAATAGCAAAGTTCACATCAATTGCAACAGCTAGATGCATTTTGGTTGGCATCTGCTCTAGTAATTCTGATTCATCTGAAACAAAGAAAAAAAAGAAAAATTAAGGAATGACCACAAAAAATGAGCAAATAGAGTTATTCTAACACTTATGAGTTCAAGTGAGGAAGCAGCTAATACGCTTTTACTAATATGCTTAAAAAATCTTGTCTAAAATTATTACCAAAACATTGTCTTAATGAATAGAATTTGTGAAGTAATAAGAATCATATTGCTTTGTAGTTTCTTTCTCTTCCAAAGTAAGTTGAGCAGCCTTCTCTCACTTCCCACATGCAATCCAGAAAAGGAGAAATGTGAATTCCACCCTACATCTGTATCTGTACAACCACTCTCACTCAGACATGCTAAGTAACTGGAACTGGAAATCCTCACCCAGCATTCCTTGAGAGTCCCATGTGTATTCATACCAGGTTCGAACACGATTTTGGACCAGTTTTGGAATAGAATAAGTGTTCATGTAGGAGACAGTGTTGTCCACACAGGAACGAAAGTAGTTCTGCCCTGCTGTTGCTGCTCCAATTACGTCTCTCATCTGCAAACATCAGTTGTTGTTACTACACATTTCAGAAAAAATAGTCTTGATTTTATTATCTTGTCAGCAACTTATAAAAATAATATAATACTTTCTGCAAAATCACTCACTAATTATGCATTCGGCTGCATGTTTTGGATAGGTGCTTCATCCACTTTTTCAGAAACATTACAGATTTTATCTGATTGTCTTGGAAAGTGTAACATTATTTTAGAGCAATTGTTTCTGGATTTTAGCTTATTCTCCTGTCTTGTATTTCTGGACATGGATGAAAATTATAGATAATACTTTCCTTAAAAATCCATAGTAAAGTTAATCTGCATTTGGCATGCAATGCAAGTCAGAAGCAAAGCAAACTGGGCTCAATTTCTTTAACGACATCATCTGACACCACTAGAACTAAGATTGTGCCACTGTTTAAGCAGTTAAGAGATCAGTCCTAAGCTCTGAGAGCTGAAAGGTGACCTTAAACTTTTTGGCGCAGGAACGTCATTTAACATTTTAACTCAAATGTGATTCAGTTTTTAGAAAGTGGATGAGTTAATGTTCATAGATATTCCTTCTTCAAAAGAATAAGTATTCAGATGTGGTTTTAGTGGAATGGCTTCATGTGGCAGCTGCCAAAGATTAATGTGCCGTGGGCTGAATTTTGCTCTTTATTATAGAAATGCAATTGATGGCAATGGGAATAACAATTTTTAGGCAAGTGTGCTAAAGCAGGAATAACTCAATAATATTAAAGGTTCTTTGTAAACAGGAATTATAACAAACAAACTGCAGTGAAGCAGTTTGTGTGTTAAGGTCTAAAGTTTGAGACTGCAAATGACTATGCTGGTTATAAAAAGTAATCTGCAGAATCTTCTTGGAGAAATGAGGCTTTCATTGATAGTTACAACAATTTAGGGAAAAAATTATAAATATGCAAACTCTGAAGTTTAATTCTACATACTTGAATTCAATAGTTTTCCATAAGAAATATTTTATGTGTATGCTTTGGGGTTTTTTGGTAATTCTGGTTTATGGAGGAATTTTAAATCCTATAAGGAAGAGTCTCTTTAGTGACAGTTACCCCTTTTTGCAGCTCCAAAGAGCAAGACACATATGCAATCTCTAACTCCTTGACTGAACTTTCAAATGCTTTATTAAAAATAATAATTAAATTTCAGTTTTAATTTAGTTTCTTTTTATTTTTAATAATTAATTTTATAACAGGCATGAACAAATCAAAAAGTCTGGAATGGTTTCTACAGAAATTGATAAGGCACAGCCTCACTCAGAAACCTCAGCATTTTTTTTTCTGTAGTCAATGTGTTTTAAAACCTATGATCTAATGCCCAAGTTTATTAGTTGCAAAACAGAAATATTTCAATTATATTCATTTGGAAATATAACTGATTTGATGTGCTATGGGCTTTCCCCCCAACCCCCTGCCAAATGGGAACCAAGAGAAATAGAAACCAGTTAATTTTCAGATTGACAAATATATAGTAATTTGTGGAAGAGATCAAAGTTCTAGTTTGACAAAAATAATGGGATTTCCATTAACAGAATCCTATTGGTAGTAGAACTAAGCATGACTTAGTAAAAAATTAGAATTTTTATTTCAGATTTAACAGTATAATGTGAATGTCAAGGATTTGTCTCCCTGGATATGAGTAAGGAAATAAAAAGGAATTATACATAGTTTCAAGGGTCATCTGTGTCCTGCAGAGTCTTGGCTTTTAATCAGCTTGTGTGCAAAAGAGCTGCAAAACAGGGAACTGATTAAACACATGTATTTACCAGAAAAATAAGTATGTTTGACATTAAAATAGAGGATGGAAATGAAACTTTTTTCCCAGAACTAAACTCCATTGAATTGAATATATTATCACTACATTACAGTAATTTGAATATAACTTGTTATTGTTTTTTTTATGTACCTGACCAATTAAGCTGGAGAAGACAAAGACACCCATGAAATAATTCAGCAGTTGAAAAATGATCTCAAACAGTGTTTGTGGTTCTGCAAGGCCACCGATGGTGATTAAACTACGAACTGCCCAGTAGTAACACCTCAGGTACCTGTGGATACAAGCAGCATTTTTGTTAGACTGTGGCTGTTTATGTGTTTGAAGTTAAGTATATGCCTACCTGAGTTGGGCCTTTCAGGGATACTTTTCAGTCCAAAAGACTTTCAGCATTTTATAAAGGGTTATGAATTTATAAATGATACAGGTACATAGGTCAGGTTGAGCTGAATGTTCTCACTCACAGCAAAATAAGAACATATGGGAAATGCAGCTATAGTTTACTGTTCCCTAGTAACTCTAGGTAGCATTAAAGAGGGCTTGTGTACAAAATTGCCAAGATGGGCATCACAGTGTTAGAATGCTACCAGTGAAGATGGTCTAAAGCAGTGGAGAAGTGTTAGACACTTCCCAGAGTATCTCTGTAGCAGCATAATAGGTGCTCAAACACTTGAAGGGCCCCTTCATGGCTTTCATTTGATGACACCAGTGCAAAGCCTTATGGTGGGAATGACAAATGCAATATTGTTCTTCCTGTCCATTTTTACTCCTTTTACCGTGCTGGTCTTCCTCCCACTCTACTTCTGAGCACCCTTCATTGGCTCTACCTCCTGTGTTGTGTCAAAAAAGTTACATATTTCTACAAGCTGTGTGTTAATCCAGCTTCTCCAAACCACTTCACTAATTCAGCACTGAAAGGCTGACTCCTCTATTAACATCTCCTAGCTGCTGGTCTCCCCAGCTCCTTCTGTCACCTTAACAAACTCTTTGTTGCCTTTTTCACTACAGAGCCTTTGCCTTCAAGTCATGTATTTCTACTAGTATGGTAACACAATTTTATGAAAGCAAAGGACCTGGACAGAATGCTTTTAAAAAGTGCCTTTGCATCTCTAAAATTCTGTTTTAAGTCTCATTCTAGAACATGGTACCACAAGCAGTGCAGCACTGCAGTGAGGAATAACTAGTTCAAATCATTGTGAGAATGCTATCATTTCCTTCTTTTCCAAGCAAACAAATAATTGGTTTAGGTATATTTTTAAAAGCCTGCTATTAATCAGAATGTGACTTCCCAAGTTTCTTCCCAAGTACAGTCAAGATTCCAGATTCCGCCAAGTACAATCAGATTTCAGCTTTGCTGATGATTAGGAGTGGAACCTCAGTTCCCTTAATTATAAAGTGGGATTTTCTATTACTTCAGCTGTGACTACTGCTTGTGAAGCAATGATGATTCCTTATGTGTGTTGAATTCTATTTAGTTTTAAATAATAATTAAAAATACCAAACACACCCCACCCCCCCACCGCAAAATACTAAGACACAGAAAAAATACTTTTGGAGATAAGTTTATTTTGAAATAGAAAGTCTTGCATGCCATCTTCTCATGCCTGCTCTGAGCCTGAGCCCACCTGGTCTGCTTGCAGACTTTGGGTGTTTTTCAGACTCCTCTCTTTTCAATATATGAACTCCTCTCTAATAAGAGGTTCATGTAATAATAAAATTGCAGAGTTGGTTTTATGGAAATATGAGAAAATAAACTGACAGTAACAACCAATTCAAATGAGGTTTGTTTTTTCTTAAATCATTTGAAAGTGTTTTCAAGTTTTTCACCCAAAAGGTAAGGCTTTGCCAAGCAACTAGTATCTGCTTTTCATTACAAAGTCCCTTTTTTCTTGGTTGCAGATTAATAAAATGCAGTAACAATGATCACTTTTACCATAGTTTTCTAGTTTTAGATGTTAACAGTCAGAACTGGCCAATTTCATTCAGAGTACTTAAATAAAAAATTCTTTGCATATTTTCCATCTTATCATTTTTTCCTCATTAGGAATGCAAAACGAACTGCTGGATTACGCCACAATAATATTTTCACTTGGGATAAAAAAAAAAAAAAAATGACATATGCATATTTCCAGCAAAGTATACATAAGTGACAGCTTTTTCTTAGACTTCTGTAGCATAAACAAATAATAAGAAAAAGACTTAGGTCTGTTTTGGAAGAATTACAGATTTAAGCATAAAATGATGCTTCTAGCTTGGCTGAGGGGAATTATGTAAAGCATATTAATATTATATTGAGTTGCCATAACTGAGAATGCTGTGGTGCTTGAAACATGTATAATTGGGTAATATAAAAGTAAAGGAATTAACATTACTTCTGTGATACTTACTTTAGGAAACAAAAGTAATTAAGTAACTCCCTCAGCCTCAATGGCTCTGCATGCCAAGTTAGCAAACTCCACCATGACAGACAATATAATCTTTATTCTGGGAATGTCTACAAAGAATGAAAGCAACTCCTCAGAGGAATTTAGGGGTCACATTCTTCTTTGCAGTGTTGTATGTCCAAAATGTGAGGGTATTTTTTATATCTTCCTACCCTTTCTTAAGATTTAGTTAATATTCTGTATTCTTCTGTGATTTTACTTCAAAAGAAACTTTCTATTGACAAGGCACGTGATATTCTCTATCTCTTTGGAACAGGTTTTCTCAATTTATGCATTTTTGTTTTTATTTTAATCTGCAATGGAAGTTGCACAGTTGAAATACAGAGCAGCTTTTTTCTTCCCTAAGAAGGGGGGAATGAGATTGTAAATTTTGTTTGAGGAAAGCCAGAAAAAACAACTCCTATTTCAACAGTATTAGCAGCTCTGCTTCCTACCAGCATGTGTCTGGAAACTATCACTGTTCACTCTACAGTTTACCAGCCTGCTATAAAATTACTGTTGAAGTAAACAGCAGTCATGAGACAAGAAAGGGATTTTTGCCTCTGCACATGATAGAGAGTATGTTTATCCTTCAGGCAATCAAACTACTAGATTTTTCTTAAAAACAATCCTAGATATGAAAACATTCAGAAACATTGCAAATAAGATACCTTGTAATATTATATCAGTAGAAATATCTTTTTCAGAAAAGCCAATTTCAGAATACACTAAACTTCTTTCATGGTTTTGGTTAGTGGAGGTAAATCAAGTCTTTGTGCATGTGTCTTTCAGCTTTTAGGGTGGTATTCACATATTCATTTCAGCCCAGGGAAGCATTGTTTTGGGGCTATCATGTTTGACTCCTCCCAGATTACAGCCAGGGTGGGTTTAAGCAGAGTAAAGCAGCAGCCTTTATGAACTCATGACTTCCTTCTTGGTACCTCTTCTAGAGTGATGTGTTCATCAGGTGCCTGTGGGTCTGATGATCTCAGACACAGCAGAGCAAACTATAAAACTTAAAAAGTATGGCTGTGGGTAGCAGGTCTGAAAGTCTGACATAAGAGCTGGGCTGTGCATTCACAGCTTGCCTGGAGGCACAAAACTGTTTTTGCAAAGCAAGCCCTGTGATTGTGACACATCAGACCTATTGCAAGAGAAATGCACAGCTGAAACCCACCAAACACATTTCAAGATTTGCCACTCTCACTGTGCATTGGGCAATGTACATACCAAAAGAATGGATTTGTTCTAGACACATGCAGTGACCTTTTTCTGGGACTTAGAGATGTCCACTAAGTCTGTGCCCAGAACAGGAAGGCAGCACACTACAGAGAAACATAATTGGGATGCAAATAGGTGTCTTAAATTTGCCAAAGAATTTTGCAGACTACTTGTGGGTGACTTGCAAATAGCAGAAATACACCATGAGCAAATGGAAGTGATTCGTTTTGCCTAAATTTACTGCTGACCTGGATGGTTTGCATGGTTTTCACCTCCCTAGTTTTACTTTCTCTGTGAACAGTGATGAAAGAGACATACTTCATTGGAACAATTCAGAACAATGGCATTACATTGAATCCCTGAAAAAAAGATTTGTCCCTTTTCCTCAGGAATTAGGGAGATTGATCTTTTACTTAGGTAGTTAAATTAGATTGTAAATAAACACGTATATTTGAAATTGTCCACTTAAGAGACCTTTTCAATATCTGCTACTGTCCTTGCATAGACTCTACACTGGTGTTGCATTAGTGATGCTGTGCTTCTGCATTAGGAGAGACTGAGCTCTTGCCTAACTCAAGCTGAGCACTTTCAGTGCTGGAAACATTAAAGTTGACTGCCTTTTACATCTCAAGTCCAAGGCTTTGACTGAAGGCTGCTGTGCAAAAGAGCTCAAATTTTGGACTGACACTAGCACTTTAAAGTCTGGACACAAACCAGAAAAGAATAGAGCTTGCAGAAATTTGTAGAAGAGGTACTTTGATAATTTTGCTTGTGGTTTGAGTGTTGTATAGCTGTTAGTTATAGATTTAGTTCACCAGCTAGTGTGCCTTTTCAGGAACATGTATGTAATCACACTAATAATGGGAACTGCTGTCTGTTAATCCTTCTTAGCCTGGAAAAGGAAAAGGAAAAGAAAAAAATCCTAGGAGTGTTGACATTTTTAAGAACTTGTTTTGGCCATAACTAGCAATATTTTGTGGACACAGCAGGGATTCTACATAAAGCATCAGTACCACTAAATCAATGCCAGATCTTCTGTGGGTCAATGTAATCTGACACAGCTAGAATTTTGGTTTACTTGTCAAACTGCTTGCTGTCATTTTTTAAAATTAGCTAAGTAGCTATGTTTCCCTAATCTTCTTTCTGAATATATTCCCATTCTTTGTGAGACTATTGGCATATTTTGCCTCAAATATTGTCAACTCTGAATGCTCAGTTAAAGCAAATTATAAGTTCACTGCTGTGCCATAATGTATGCTGCAGTACTAGTCACTTTTCCAAATTGTTTCTATCTGCTTTCCTAATAAATGAATATACCTAGAAGTATCTTGTCTGATAAGTTTAAATTCACTTACATCTTCAGTTATGACTAATGTTCACATTATGCCTCTGTGTGTGAAAAAATCCTCAAACATTTGATTATTAGATTTTATGTCATGCCTACTTCTCGAAGGCAATGACTATTCCACACAGCCAGCATTTGCTGTTAGTGGGATACAGCAGAAGTACTCAAGCTGTGTATTTTAATGGTGTGTGGAAACTTCAGACATGTCATTTTTGTTCAAGAGATAACCCTACTTATAAAAAAATCAGTGCTGGTTTACACAAAGTGTGTATTGTTCTCAAAGGCTATTTTCTTACCCTTCAAGGTAGGGACTTGACACCAAACTTGTGAAGTCTGACAAAGCTACAAACAAGATGAGCATATCTCCAAGAGAAAGGTGAAAATTTGGTTAGAAGGCAATTTATGACAGCAGTAGGATACTATATGTGGTTTTGCAAGGAATGTAATCAAAGAACAAATTGAGCTTCTATGGCTTTAACTATATTATAGCCTCCGAAAGAAATGAATGTTCATACAACTGAACCTACTAGATATATCTTTACAAAACTACACAGAGAATATATTATGACTTTGCTTTTTTCTCTTACTTCCTCTCCATCATCTTAATAAATGGTCCTTTCTTGGCCCACAACCAGTGCTGTCACAAGGAGTTTGTGGAAAATTGTGTCAAAATCCAGTCGTTTCCCCTGAAGACACTCTGCCACATGTTTAAGCATGACCTTCTCAAAAGATCAGAGAGAGCTGGTGGAATTTTTTCAGACCAATCACCATGGTGTAGAGGGACTAAAATGTTGCACTTTAATGACACAGTGCTGTGTGGCAGCAAAAAAGCCTCCCAAACTGTCCCTGTGTTTCCTTTGAGGGATTGCTATACAATCCTTCTAATAGTTCCCATGTGCATATGCAATCAGTAAGTTTAATTTATGACCCTTGTTGCTTTCTAAATGTTTAATTAAGTTAGCACTTAGCACTGACTCATAAACCCATAAAAGCTGAAAGTAGTGAACTGATTATTCACTGCACCTGCTCTACAACTATGTGTTAGTATTGAAAGCTGCTAATCAGCAGTCATGATGCTAAAAGTCTGCTATCCAAGCACTTTAAAAAGTAAAGGCATGGGAGAAGGATGGGGAGGCAGGAATGAGCAAAATAAAAAAGAATCTCTTGCAAAACAAAAGGACTTACATGTTTCCTTCGCCATCATACACCCATCTAGTGCTGCCAATTCCTTCATAGTCTGAAGCCCAATAATACAGGCATGCATTAATGTGCAAGATAAACAGCAAATATCCAGTTGTCCGAATGACCCTATAAAAGTCAACAGATTCCTGTAAAACAAATTTTTCCTTCTTTTTTTTTTTAATATATACCCTTTACTTTTTTGGATTAACAATGTTAATGTTAAGCATACACTAAGTAGTTCCCCACCTGTATTGAGTCTATGAAAAAAATAGCTGGCAGTTACCCATCTCTCACATCTGGTCAAATAAATATCTTCCCTAGAATGTTTGACATGGGGTAATTTTTAAATTATGGTTCCCTGAGGAGTTTATAGTCCACTTCTTTAAATGGCTATGAATATTTCCAGAAATATGAAGCTATATTAATGAGGCTACAGGGTAAAACATAATGTGTTTCCCAAACTATCCAAGATAGGCTCTAAACTTGTGAACCAAAGCCAAGAAATGTCTGAGGTCAGAAATGAACTACTTTACAAGACCTGTAGTGTAAAACCTGCAGTAGATCCTCTAAATAGTATGATTTAGTTGCTACAGCAGGAGTTACATCATTCCTAATCCCAGTTCTTATGCTTGTAGCCAGTTCTTTGAAGAATACCAATGATGAACTACTTAAGCACCAAGCAGCTTTTTGTTTAATACAATAATGATCTCATTGTATATCCTCTGCTGAGTGCATGGGGATCAAAAGAAAGATCTCCTGGATTTAGATCTCTATTGAAATGTTCATACAAGCAGGGGATAAATAAACAGGAGAAGTGCAGGACTTGCCTAAACACAGGCTGGTAGTTAATGACTTTATCTGCTAGAATTCAATGCAGTCTGCAGTGCAGAATAACTGAGTAAGTGGTTTTATGAGAATTTAATATGATCTAACTAAGTTGGGTCTATAAACAAAGTTAATGGGAGCTAATATCTTTGTGGTTGCTTCATTAAGTGGTTCTTTGCTGCTTCTTCAGGTGCCTTTGTATGGCCTCCTTGGCCTCTCCATGCTGTTAGATAACCTAGCTAAGTGTACTCTTCTTCTTTACGATGCTCACAAATGAATGCTATTTCTCTGTTTAAAAGCTGGTGTACTTTCAGGACGGCTCTGTTTAGGATTGCAAGCTATGGAGAACAGCAGAGAGCTGTTGTGATCTAGTAATGTTGCAAAATTGTCCATGCTAGGTCTTCTGTTCAAGTTTGAGTCCATGAAAGTGGACTCCTGAGGTCTGAATGAAGATTTCAGAAACCTTTGCTGTGTTATATTTCTCCAAACATATGTTGAACATATCACAATAAGATGTAAGTAACTCCTGCTAGCTCTATTCCTACAAACTTAAAATAATTAGTTGGAGAAAAGAAGCCCCCCAGGTATATCCACTTGCTCTGTAGAAGCTTAGTTTGATATTATCTAGTTAATTGGTGCCTTATTGCTCAAAGTGCGCTTATACCAATCTCAGACCAAAGGAAAATTGCCACATTAAAATAAAATGCAGTAGTTTGCTGAAAAAGATTGGGGTTTTTAAAACTTTTTAGCTCTTGCTTGCACTCTTCCGTATAACTACCTTTGTTCTCCATTTGTCAGTGAGCAAAACCAGGAGTCAGTGTTTTCTGAAGTATGAATTAGAAAATAGATTCACTTTGTAATATTTCGATTCTGCAGTTTACATTCTGCAAGTGATTTAATATTGGAAATCTGAGTGGGCCTTTGACCAGGAAGCAAAGACACAAGCAGCAACACACAGTTGTGGTTCTTAACCAATATCATGCTAAAAAACTCTTGACATGGCAGAGTAGCTGGTTTTGCCTTTCCAGCTACTGCATTCATTTTACAGGACCAGTGAGATCTTGCTCTGTGTGTCTTAGCCTTTCTAAATGAGCACCCTTCCTGTTTTTTGACATGTAAATAAACATCACATCCTTCAAAGCTTGATGATATACACAGCCCCTTCACAACTTGTCCTTTGAACATTCCTCTCTCATTCCATATTTTGATAAGTGTGAAACTCTGTTCCTTGAAAAACTTTATTTGAGTGAAAATGAGTTTTAAATTTGTTCCCATTTCTTTGAAATCTATATACACACAACAGTATTGTTACATATAAATTAATTACTTTATTCAGAATTTTCTATACTATTATATACTATCTATATTATATATACTGTATCTTCCAGTATTCACTGCAAGCATTATAGGAGATATAGAGAAATCATTCAGTTATGACTCCAAGAAGAAAAGGATATAATATGGAAAATAATTAGTTTTATAACAATTAATTTTAAATCTTATCAATATTAGACAAAGTTAAACACCATGAGCAGATTGAAGGCCCATTTTTTTAAAATAAAATTAGAAACTGGAGAAGGCAGAGATTCAGAAACTGATAAGAAATTTTATCTTATGGAAATTCAGTCCTCTCTTGAACCAAAGGAATTTTAAAAAATCAGAAAAGCAAAGCAAAACAAAAAAAAAACAAATCAAGCCACAAAGGAATCTTCCATGAGTGAAAACAGAGGGCAATACAAGAATAAGTTTTGTG
The DNA here is from genome assembly GCA_013398275.1 of Promerops cafer. Lineage (NCBI taxonomy): Eukaryota > Metazoa > Chordata > Aves > Passeriformes > Nectariniidae > Promerops > Promerops cafer. The sequence continues at coordinate 54,529 of VZSE01010483.1, forward strand.
AAGGTCAGCATCTCAAAAATATGTTAGTAGAACATTCAAACTTTTAAGTTTTGTTTTATTTCACAGGTACATGAAAAAATGAAAGAGATGATATTTGAACCTCCTTTTGAAATTTATCTTGTTTTTAAATCTCATAAAATATCTCATTTGAATGTATTAATATCAAGTGTACTGTTTAAGTGCAATAATCTCTGAAATAGAGTAAGATGGTAACCAATATATTTCTGCAGCACCAACAGACAGGAGCAATACATGCCCCAAAACTAGGACAGGGGAAAGGATCTGTTGGTGTAGGTATTACTCAAGATAAACTAGGCCTGACGACATTGACAATAATGATGACAAAGCAGATGTGTTCATGGGATCTTAGCAGCATCACTGGCAGCTTAGGGGCCTATGAAACTTGCCATAGCTATGTCCATGGACTACTTGAGTTGGATCCAAAATTCTTTCTGTCAGTGCAGAAGGTGAGAACACAGTTCGGCAGACTACGCTTATAATCACCGTTGGAGAACTGCGCTGAATTGATCCTCATTCCAACTCTAGTCAGTGCACTGGAGGATCAAATTTCTGTATGTGCCAGGTTCATGGGGAGAGCATGTTTGAAGAAAAATGTTGACACAGGCTCAGGCTCAGAACTCCTATGAAGTACAAATAAACAGCTACTGAGCTGTTAGCTATTAACAACCTAAAGAAAATGTTCTTTAGCTCTTTCAGTAAATAAACTCTCTGAAACTTCTGATCAATTAAATTTTGGCAGAAGCCTCAGTTTGGTGAACATTTTCCCTGAGCCAGGCCAGCTGAACTGAGCTAGATTTCACATGTAAGTGAAGCCTTAAATATATTATTTTAATGATTACCATAAAGGGAGATATTTTTAAAAACCCTTTAAATTGAACAGTTAAAGATGTATCATATTCCACCCAATGCTTAACTGACAACTCATGAAATCATTTGAAATGCATTGTGTGCCAAGCTTTGCATGCTACTTGAGTTTTATCAGCACATACCTGTAGATGTATGCTTTTTCCATAATAGCTTCCAAACGATCATTAAACTCAAAGAACGTGTTATGCTGAATGGAAAACAAATGAAAGTAATCCAATCACTATTTTTCAGTACACATTTTTTTATAATAGTACTGGCATCAATTCACATACACATTTTGAAAATGGATTTTTCAGTAATCAAACTGTCCATAAATATTGGTTCTGGCCAGGACCGGGTTAATTTTTGCAGTAGCTGGCGGGGGCATGGCTAGGACTCGATGTTATTCTATACCACCTCAGGTCATTGCTGGGAGTGGAATAAAGGGACTGTCTCTTCCAGGGAAGAAAGATGTTCCTTCCTGTTGAGAAAATGTAGCAGAGGGAGCTGTCTGGTATTTTTTAAATACCAGAAAACTAGGGAGTTTTTCCATGTAAACTGGGGAGTTCTTCCATGTAAATTTCTTTTCATATACCCTCTGTCATTAGCAATGTTGTTAGTGTTCATTTTCTTGTCTCATTGTTTCCAGTAAATTGTTCTTATCTCAACCCATGATTATTGTCTTTTGTGCCTCCAGTTGAAGGGGAAGAGGGACCAGCGTAAGATTTTAGTGGGAGTACTAAATTGGAGAACATTATTCATAAACCATGACAAACATTTAACAAAAGTGTGAACTGAAAAGCAAAGAGAAATTTGAGTCAAGTGTTTTTTCTGGGTGTTGAATGTCCCCTTAATCTGATTACAGAAACAGCCTTGCTGTTTTGGTCAGAGTACTGCAGGTGAACAACTTCTACTTCCTCAAACATGCATAATTGCTTGGGCAATATGAACACAAAGGATTACATGCATTTTTTCTCTTCCTGAAATTCCAGTAATTCTCCAGTAAGAGATAATATGTATCAACAGCCACATACTGGAGGATACTCTGTGGTATCAATGGCAGCTGTATAGAATCCTTCCTGTTTAGTATTTGAAGTTGATCTTTAGTGATCGCATGTAGCTTTTTTCTTTGTTTTTGTTCAATACACAGCTGGTTGCCTAATACAAGGTACTATTTGACTTTTCATTCTTTCATATTATTTTGGTTCTGATTTAAGGTATTTTGAAGTTTTATTGAATACTGAAGACAACCTTCATTTTATTGTCAGAGTTCTTGTATTACCCCCCCAGCTTTAAATGAAAACCAATTCTTTGTCAACATGTTGATTGTGTGCAGAGAAATGCATTTAGCCACAGAGTAGCCTGCTAGGTACTGTGTTCTAATCCCTTCTCAGATCTTTCAATACACAAATCCAAGGTCTTTGGACTCAATAACAAAAGGAGGCTTGTACTTTATAGGTATTCTGTGTATAGTTTTTGTCCTTAAAATTACCTCCTTTGCTTTTAAACACCTGCCATAAGCAACACAAGGGGAAAGTACATTAGCATTAATTAGTGGGGGTTTTTTTAATCTTTGAAAACTAAGCAGGTAATTTGAGATTAATCTAATTTAAATAATGTGAAAAACCTAGCTTTAATAAAAAATACTTTTTTGAAATTAGGAAATAATAAAATCAGAAGAAAAATAAGATAATAAGGGCTTAATTTGGCTAGACTATGACTTGTATTTTTTGTTTCTTTATTAAGTTATGTTGTACCTTAGCCTGAAGATATTTTACAGTTTCTAAATTTCATATTACTGAATATTATAAAAAAATTTCTCTTGCATTGCAAAAACATCTAGGCATGGTTATCCATCCATCACTAACACAGATCTTACCTTTAGCATCCTGTTTGCTCTAAGTGCTGGATTAAATCCAAAGAAGAAGTATAAAATGTCAAATGGAAACACTGATATCACATCAAGCTGTTGAAGAGCAGAGAGGTCAATTTAAACTCCATAGTAATCATAATGTATTTATTTGCTGTCAAAAACCTGCTTATTATCATGACTGAGATAATATTTGAAGAATCGGCATGCTAAGCATGTAGCTTCCTAAATACTGGCAGGTAAGATTATCTCCTTGAAAACACCAACAGCTTGGCTCTGCCCTGCTTTTGAGTCCCCTGTGCCTGAGATTTTAATCTGTTTCATGTGGATTATTAACACTATCTAATATATTTGATTATTAATACATTCTATTTTTCAGTTGCAGTTCTGACCAGACTGAAATGTTTGGCATGGGGCTGGTGAGTGCAGGTGGGGAGGCTACTACACAAGCACTTAAAAGTCCTTCAGCTTTTAAAACAAGGCTGCCTAAAGCTATTTGAGGGAGCACAATGAATTAGATTTCTTGCTTGCAACCCGCAGAAGGCATATGTTCCAAACATCCAAACAGATTCATCATAGGATGATAAATTTGGGTGGGGTTTTTTTTTGTTTTGTTTTGTTTTGTTTGTTTGTTTGTTTGTTTGTTTGGTTGGTTGGTTGGTTGGTTGGTTGGTTTGGAGTTTTTTTTAATAGATTTTTTTCTTCATATTTGTATGCTGCTTTTTTCCCATACCACTAAGGTTTTCAACCTCTCCCTGCAGTCCATCAACTATGTGATTACTCTTCTTATCTGTATGCTTTATTCTTTCCTAAGATAGAGAAGGAAAGCTGTGGCAAATATATCTTTTCCTTTTTAAAGATCCTGGGATACCTTGCTTTGTTGCTGTTATTGCTTGGGATTAAGAGAGAGATGTGGAATTCTGGGCTTCATCTCACTGAAATCAGAAATGCCTTTGCTCTGAGGGGTATAAACCATTTTGGCAGCAACCAGCCTGCAGCACTGACCTTTTATTCCATGCAAGTAAGAAGCAATTAATACCTGAACAGTGTGCAAAGCAAACAAAAAAATTGATTGAGAGAAACAGCCTCTTACGGTCTCTCCCGCTCTCAGACACATGTCTAAGAGGAGGGAAAATTCAGTCAAAAGTTCATTAGTATCAGTAACTGCTAATTAGTACTTAATCATATGACAAATTCCCACATTATATATCTATCTTGCATGTGGTGAGAACACTCAAGTCTCAGTTTTTTCAGAAATCAAGAGCCCTAAATATACAGCAAGTATGAACTGAAAATAAAACCATACAAATCCACTTTGGTCTCTTGCTTTAAGTTTCACTCTGTTGAACCCATTTGACTGTATGGTGTATATCCTGCACTTTTGGATAGCTTAATGTCAAGTATTTAAGAAATGATACCACAGTCACTGAGAAAAAAATAACTCTGAACAAGGCAGGTGCAAAAGTAGAGAAGAAGAGAGGGCAATAACTGAGATGTGTGCTTAGTGTCCCAGAGCTGTATGTTCATCAGGAATTCAATAAACTACCTATCTTCCATTGGCAAAATAACCCCAACATTTAGGAGCAACATTAACAACTCTCCTAAATCAAATGCATCTTTGTTTTTATATAATGCCATGAGTATCAAAAATCTTAGTTTGAATTTTTGACTACTCCTGTGAGTGATGAACTGTTCAATACAATTTGGTACTTCAAAAGAGTTTACAGAACAGAGCTATCATCTCTCTTCAGGAGTTTTAATTTTTTTTAATGAATCTCTGGGAAATGGTGCTATTGTCTTTAGCGTGTGCTGAGATGAACTCACAAAAACGAATCAAATTCTATTTTATTAATTTATTATAATTCCAAAATAATATTTAGAATTGCATTTATAAATATTCTCTCATTCAGCTAAAGACTGTTTGTGAAGATGGCAGTCTTCAGCTGGTGAGCACTGATATGCCATTGAGCCAATGCTTTCTGGTGATATTCTTAAACCAACAGTGATTTTCAGTGAGTGAAAATAAATCCTGTGAACAGCCAGAACTTAATATTGGTATCAGTAACAGAGGGTCTACTTACCCGAAACTTCACAGAGCTGCGGTAGAATTTCTCCGTTTCTGCTCTATCTGACTACAGTGATAATGAAAGGAGAAAAAGGCACAGTCAGGATCAAAATGTCAAAGATGAGCCTCTACTACTACACAGCTTAGTAGGGGTGATGACAGTTAAATTAATGGTGGTCTAAAAGTAGATGTTTCTGAGAAGTAGTACTGTTATTAGTCTAGCTTACATTAGATCAGATTTTATCAGAACTACTTGAAAAAAATGAGAGTTGGGGTTTGTCTGATTTTTTCCAGTCTGGATGTTGATCTAGAAAAGCACATCACATTTTTTCCACAAAACTTCCCTCTCGAGACATCTGTACCACTTCATGCCCAACCCAACCCCCTTCAACTTCATGGCAAAAAATGCATTTATCTGCAGTGACTCCAAGAAGAAAATTTGAAGAGTGTTTCTAATGGTGCTGTACAAAACTAGCTCTTTGAATGCTAACATTAACATGCTAGCATTACTAGCATTACAATAATCAACACTGCATTCATTAGCAATGATTAGCTTTTTATTTTTAAATTGTTCTTCACGGGAACTGATGCTAATATGATAAGAAAGGATAATTAAAAGTATATAAAGAAATTTATCTATTATTATACTTTCTGTATTTATGTCAGGGAAACTTTAAAAATAGCTTTAAGATCTTAATCATATTTCCGTTCCAACTTTCACTATTATCAGTTTATTAAACTAAATGCAGGAGATCAGGCAGGAGATGGTTTCTGTGCACTAAAATCTGTGAATTGTAGAAACAGCTTCAAGGGAAATACAAGCTGAGCTTAGTACGTTAGAGTTTTAACTTTGCTCATAAAAATTGAGTTTTGTGGGATTTAGGCAAGACCCAGTTACTGAATGTCTTGGTGTGGGAAAATACATTCCACTGCACTGCATTTAATACCTATTGAAATGATATTTGCACGGCTTGGTCTGTAAAGGTATCAGTAATATTGTGTATGTACAATGTATAAAATCTTTTTTAAAAGCAAGATATATGAAGATATATAATTGTGAATTTTCTGTCTGTTGGGCACAGTAATGTCACACTGAAGTTATCAAAACTTTTTTTTCTGAATTAGGTATCTTTTTTCTATAAGACATCAAAGAATCAAAACCAGGAAAGACTAAAAAGAAGTTAACATTCTAGATACCCTTTGGTAGGTTAAGGGCAAGCTTTAAGGCACTTGTATAAAATTTTATTTTATATTTTTCTATAAAAAGATAACTCCAAAATTGTAGCAAGAATCAAATATGAACATACTTATTTCCCCAAAAGAGAATATCTCAAATTATTTTCAAAGTATCCTAAAATTACAGGGATTTGTTCTGATTTTGGAAAAAAAATAGAACCACCATCTCACAATCTGTTACAGAGCATGCACCCTGTCCAGCAGAATATGCCCTATCTTCAACTGTGATCCTGGTACAAGGCAAATAGGTGAAAGTTTCACACAAACAGTTATATATATGCACAAGTACATATGACCACTGATTCCAGTGAGGAATCTGTTTAGAGCTGCATGCTTGTTTCAGCTGCTCTCATCTGTTACTTTCAAATCTGTTTTTTTCAATTTTTAAGAATTCAGATAATGGATATGTTTCTTCCTACATCGGATAATGGAACGTCAGTGTAGAATGGAAGGTCAGTGATGAAAAATATACTTATCCTCTGATAAATAAAAAAGTTACATAGACTTGACATAGTGATAAAAAGAAGTGTCAGACTGGATGAATTTCTCCACTCTAACACACAGCTTCTGCCCATGGAAGTCCCACTTCCCGTACTTACTATTATATCTCCCCCTCTGATAAAGCGCACCCGGGGCTGGAAAATCGTTAAGTCGCAGAGGTAGCAGATGTCACACACGACATCGACGACAAGCCAGTATATTGTGTTACTGGGGGTTTGATACGGGAACACGTAGCGCAGGGGAATGAACCAGCAGTTCCAGTTGTAGGCGACCGTCACCAGCATGAGCCAGGCCACGTATCGGCGATCTGGAAGGAGCAACACGGAATGCAGGGGCCTGAGCTTGGAGCCCATTGCCATTTTTTCCAGACACATTCATTCTGCTGCAGTCTCTGGGAATGCTTCAGCCCACGCCCACCTACCATTCTCCCTTTTGCAACTGGAATGCTGCTAAAGTGATATAGCTTAGAAATAGGAGTCGCGCAGGGAATTTGCGAAAATGAGAGCGTATTCAGTGCACCTGAAGAAACTTACATGATCATTTTGCATCCTGCTCATGTATATTATAACTGACAGAAGAAGTATTTGGCCCTAATGAATGGTACAAATTCCAGATCAAGAAACAGAAGACTTGGGTTCTAATTCTGGTCAGTTTGCATTACACCTTCATGCATATTATCTTTACAACTGATGTCACTTTTCCCTCTTTGGAATAAATGTTGTTTAGGACAGGACCTCTGTGTCCCTAGGAGTTGCAAACTGGAATGTGTATCTTATGCTGGCTCACAGGTGCCATGTAATACCAAGTCACTTCAATATGATTTTACTCCATTCCATTACACAGCTTCAGATTTACCTGTGTATGAGTCAATGGTATCTGGTAGCTTCATATACTCCATGTATTTTTTCAGTGGAGGTTTTTTGAATTTACAGCACAGCATATCACAGTAATGATCCTCCTCTGGCTTTGCTTCTGCCTCCTCTTTTTTTTCTTCTTTTTTTTCATCTTTCTTTTCATCTTTTTTTTCATCTTTTTTTTCTTCTTTTGCTGGGGGTGGAGGCTTCTTTGGTGCTAGACACACAGATTACCAAAAACATTGGCATTTTAATAATGGCTCAATTAATTCATCCTGTTTTAACATGAACAAAAGCTTCATCATGTTAAAATATCTTCTAAAAACACTGTGACTAACATTCATTATATTAAATACATAGAAAAACACTTGAAGAATAAAATCACCACTGGTATAAACATGTGCATCTGCTATCATGAACAAGGCAGTTATGTTACAGAGTTCAGTATCTATATTGCTGAATTTCTCTGGACAATGCCTACAAGTTAGGCTTTTTATAAGACTAACAAGAAAATTGTTAATTCATAATTTTGCATTCATTAATGCAACTGAGCATTTTTCTTTCCATGACTGTTGCAAAGAATGAACGCAGCGAGGATGGAGATAAGAAAAGACACTTGTGCCATGGGCTGATCTCTCCCCTCTCCTGAGACCTGATATGCAAGATGCAGCAGGTGAAACTAGTGGGAATCTTATAGTTTTGTACATTTCTAGGCTTATAAAAGTCTTGTAACACTCCTTTGAACCCAGTTCTTCCATCTTTGAGCTGGATAATGCTGTTTGCATACGTGTCCTATAAATTCTGGTGGCTGTACCTCAGATTAGGATACACAATCTTAGCAGTAAAATGACAAACTGGATCTATAATAAGTTAGGAAATAAAGGTCGTAAGTTCTACAAAGAAAACAAAAGAGGTGGATCAGCAAAGAAACAAATAATAAAAAAAAATTCTTTTATCAGTTGGTATTGTTTTTATTCTTCAGGAACCATTTTTACAGCTTTTTAAAAAACACATACACCATGAACAGCTTCTAAAAAGTGCCAGAACATAAAACCACCACACTCAATTCTTTGTGGAAAGGAAAAGGAAAGTCAAAATTTCCTCTGAAGAGGAGAAAAATTGATTTATGTTTCATATTTTGTCAAAAGTCAATGATTAATTAATGTCAGATGAATTTGCTCTATTTAAAGCATGGACTTAAAGTCTTCAGCATGTCCAGACTTCTGTCAAGGCTAAAATTTCATTTACTTTATTCACAGAGAAGATCTCATATCAAAGTGACTAACATCCACTCATAAGATATATATGTTTCTTCATATGTTTCAGATTCATCTCCACGAATAAGCATCTCTGGGAGCTATTTCAGAATACAGAAAACTTCTTGACACAAATGATTCTAGATACTACCTCTATAAGGTTTCTCCCAAATTCTTCAGTGATGTCATTCAAAGTGAGGTTGTGCCTAAGGGGTCTGGCTTACTGTAGAGAAATAGGGATAAATTGACTTCATAGGGCACAAAGTGATCCTTTCCAGTGGATAAACACACTATACTTACAAAAAAATTATCACAGTGTTTTCTGTTACCACAAAATTATTTTCAGTTTTGAACTGAACAAATGCACAGCTATTTCTAGAGGCACTTACAAACTGGAGGACTTGCTTCAGGTGAAGATATCACTGGGTCATTCAGCTTTTCCTTATACACATTTGCCCTTTCACGCAATTTTTTGACAATCTCTTGAAGCTGGGCATCAGCGTACTCATTTGTTTGGAGACCCGGATGTTTTGGCTTCTGTGTGCTAATTGAAACAAAAGGGGAAAAAAGGCTTAATGTAGTGGAAATCGATGGAAGGAAACAGTGGTAATTCTGTTTCTGAAGTCAGACATTAAGATAGGATCTTTCTTGAGCACAGTGCTCATTCATATCACTTGATTCATGTTAAGTGGAAACCCAAGTTACCTGCTCTTGCCTCCTGCTCATGTCAGCAGCAGTCTGTGTGTTATTTCAGGCAGAGGTCAGGGTACCCTGTTTAGCCTACTGCACTGATGGCTTCCCACTGCTGCTTTTCACCAAGATCTACCGTGGCTGTGTAAGGCCTAGAGCCTACCTGATCTATTCACTAAGTTACAGGGCATCCTCTTCACATCAGTGTATAAAAACATGCTCGTTGTTATATGACAATATCCTAATGATGACAGGAAATGCAGGTGGAGGAGGAGGAATTTATGCTTTACACTTTCTAATGTTGGGAAAATTGATTTAATCTATGTTTTTTGTGGTTTGTGATGGCTTACATGAGGTAAAAAAAAATTGCATCTATTTTCAGTGGAAAGGAAACACTGGTCTTCTTGCTGAGGTGTCTTCTTTTTCTGCTAAGAGTTTGCTCAGGGTCACAGTAACACTAAGCTGATATTCCAGCACTAACAGCATTTGTTCAAACCTGAGAACTATTGATTTTCAAACTCCTGCAAACTCATACTCTGCACTGAAACTAATGCTTTCATTAGGTTTTATGCATGCTGGACAGTCAAATAAAAAATCTAGGTGAAAGTTATTCTTGATCAACACTTCTGTGCTTATTCTTACTTGAAATTTCATCCATGCTACTGTCTGATTTTGCAGACTGGGGCTGTTTTTGAGTGCAACTTAGCTGGCAGCTGGACCACACATTTGGACTTCCTCTATGTAGAGACCAGGACATGGGATTTTTTTTTCTGTATCCTTGACTCAACCCTTCTCAGCTGACGTGACACACGGATGTCAGAGATGGCTGGAAATGGCTGTGACTGTCACAGGGCAGCTCAAGGTCTCCTCCCAGTTGCCACAGGTCGCAGTTGCCACCCCTGTACTGAAATCCAGAAAGCTATGCCCAGTATAGGGGCTACAACAGGAAATTGTTCTTTCTTTCTTAACAGTTTTCCAACTCTGTCCCAAGTACCACAGGGATGTGGCTACAGCAAGAGTAGCAGCAGACCGAAAGTGACATATGCTTGAAATGCCCAGATTCTTGGGAAAATCTTCCCAAATGTGAGTAGAGGGGGAAGTGGTATGACAGTACCTTGGGTTGGGAAGAAATGAACACCACTGCAAAGTGATCTTTGAATAAACACCATGTCTCCTCAAGACCTAAACCTCCTTTGAAATTTCTAACAGAAGGAGCTGTAGCTAAAAAAGGAGAGTGTCAGAATGGGATGTGTCTAGCTTTTTGAGAAGCAGTTTTCTGGAGACACAAGAGAAATCACAGTGCCCAAGGAAGTATAATTTAAGCATGTGAAAATCCTTCAGCAAAAAAAACATTGGATAAAGTGGAGATACGCTCCACTTAGAAGCAGCCGCAGAAGCAAAAGTTTGGAAGTATATGCTTGTCATTCCACTAATTTAAGCCTTGTATATTGTCTATTTCTTAAAACTCCTCAGACAGGAGATTAATCAAAACGGTTCTGATACATTTTGCAATCTCATTACAGTTCCTTTTGTGTCACATTGTCCCTTTGCTCAGGCCATCTGCAATGTAATGACATCCTTTCTTGTTTTGAGCCAACACCTCACAATTAGTTTTTTGCTTCTACACAAAGAATTTAAAATAGTTCTTAGTCCTTGCTGTTGCTGCATTTGCTCAGGTCGTTAGCTATTTTATAGTCAGATACCACTTACCACAATTGTCATGCCAAAGGCCCCTTCCAACTTCTTTCTAGGAATAAGCTACAAATTGCTTGAGATTTTCCTCTTATTTCACAGATTTTCCAACAAAAGTTAAAGTCTCCTCTATCATGAATTTGGTGCAATGTAGCGCAGAGGAACCATGTTTCCATTTGGTACTGATTAGAATCTATGTGACTTAAAGTTATTTGCCCCGCAGTTGATGAGAAATTGATTTTCCTCGCCCTACTTCTCATTTGGCTTGCATTACCTCCTACTCCATTATTTTCTTGTAACAAAATGCTTACTTTAAATTTTCTTTGGTTAATACAGATGGAAGAGGCTGCATGTTGAACACTGCTAATTTGAGGATTTTTATTGTATATGTACTTTATGTGGGGGTGCACTTTAAATTGCCTGGGCTAATGAAGCCCATTTAAACTTCACTAAATTACTTTTAATTAAACTTGACTCCTTCTCTCACATCATGTGGTGCTAGGATTTTGTTCTAAGCTGTTATTCTTTAAGAATGTTTGTTCTTTAAGCAATTTATCTTTGACCTTTGTGCAGTATGTTACAATAGGCCTAAGTCTATATTACTCACTCTCCATGTGGTCCTTTACAGAGTGGAAATGTTTATTCCCTGTGCAAGTAATTTCACGTGGCCTAGGAAATGAAAATCAGGACGGCAACTCATGCACTATGCACACAGTCTTGTTACTACCTCAAACATATTTTGTTTAACTATAGCAATATGTGTAACATGAGAAGTATAATACAAACATAGTTTTCTGATATTTTTCATTTGTAGATTTTATTTTTGTAACTTGTAGATTTAAACTTGCTTGTTTAGTGATACAATTGCGGTGCCTTCATTCTCCCCTAGCTGCAGGAGAAGATTTAGACACCTAGAGAGTAGTTAAAGAACATCACCTTGAAATAGGCTATGGAAATACTGTATTGAGTATACAAATGTATGCAACAGATGTTAAGTACTGTGGCTTGAAAGTTTTCTGTGTTAAGAGTTCAAACAAGCAGTGATAAGAAATACAATATTTATTTCAGAAGGTTTGCCCTTTTCTAAGTTGCAATCTAGGGTTTTAATTCCTCCCTGTTTCCGGCCATGAACATCAAACACCTGAGTTCAATTCCATGTTTTATCTACCAAGTGACCGCTGAGAAAATGTATTTCATAAATGCATGCTGCCTGGAAAATATCCAGAGCACTTTTCGCTGATTTCAGTTATAACCCTGTTTTTTTTCCAGCACTTAAGAAACTTTCTGCTAACTACATGGAAATAGATTCTTGGTCCTGCAATAGAGCTTTCAATGCTTTTATTGAGCTCTGATGTTGTGATTTGTGATTGCACTTACAATCTGTATCTTGTAAAAGAGTTGTCTTTTCTGAATAGATTATGGAGAAACTCTGATTCAGATAATCAATTTTTAGAAGGATATGATAATACACAGAACATGATGGCACAGATAAGAAAGATTTCAGAGAGACAGACAAATGTAATTCCAGGTATCATGAAATGTATTGATTCAAAAACAGATCCTCAATTTTTGCTGACAATCCCAGTGTGAGTAATGCCACAGTAGCCCAGAGTTCCAAGCCTAAGATCAGTCAGCCTAAATTACTAGGAAAACTAGTAATAGAAAAAAAAAATCCAACATGTTAGTCACTTGCTTGGTACAGCAAGAGAGGTATTTCAAAAAGCTAACTTTTGCTATTTTTATTATACTGTCTTTATAGTCCAAAGAAGTCTTCCCTGAGGAGAGGTTCAGAATGACTGAGATAGGTTTCTGCTCTGAATTGCCTGTGAAGAGAGACTATTTTTTTCCTTTATCTATACAGGATGCCAACGGGGTTTTAGGAGTGAGTTTTAATATTCTCCTTCATGATTTTGGTACAAAATGTAGTAGTGTACTAATGATATTTAATAGGACATTGGATTTGGAAGATTAAAAAGTGGGAATGATTCCTGTGCAGGAAAATTTGAATTATTTAGTCCAAGTGATAGAAATGAGGACAAATCTAATGCCCCATACTGCAGATGTACTTAGAATCAAATTGTAAGGATTTCTTTTCATCAGTTGCAGGTGACAAAAGGATAAGTGTCCAAGTGTTTAGTCAAAGGGAAATTGCCTATGAGCCGTACATAATCTGGCTGTGAAAAACACTGGTGCAAATGTAACTGTAGAATGCATATTGCATACTGCCAGGGAAGTAAGCATTAATTTGGGATATAGGCCAATGTGAGAATTATTCTGACCAGGTATACTCAAAGGGTGCATTCCCATAGGAGACTCTAAGAAGTCTCTTAGAATGGCCAAGGCTACTGGGCACTTGACTTTGAAAAGGACAAAAAACCAGATTGAGACATTATAAGATCAAATTTTGGTGGAGAACCATGGGAAAATAGGTATTTGAGCTGACAAAAAGTATTGTGAGAAGAATAAATGTGAATAGAGGCACAGTGAATTATCATGAGTTAAATGTCTGAAGAAATTTTCGAAGCCTTTAATGACCAGAATTCTAGGCAGCTTTTACTATGAATGAGGAGCAGTTGAAACAAGTGTGATAGACTTCAAGATTATATTAGCTAAGATCATGAAGACTGTTGTAGGCTGTGATTCCCAAGAAAGCAAAAGAATGTAAGCAACATGACTGGAAATCCTTTTCAGCAAAAAAACTTGGAATATATAAAGGTTTGGGAAGTGGATAAGTGACTTAACCTTTATATTTACCACATCTTCCAAAAATCTTAACAGTTCAAGTGCTAAGAAAGTAAATTTCTAAGATAAATATATTATCTTAAAGTCTTGGAACAAGCTGTTTACACATTAGATTCCATGGACGTTCAAAAAGCTCTTAATTAAATTTTAATTTTCCTTAACAGTCTTGAAACAAGTGTCTTCTACTGACCCATCATCTTTTCCTTTCATCACAGAATCATCAAAGTTGGAAAAGAACTTCAAGCTCATCTAGTCCAACAGTCAACCCAGCACCATCATAATTATCCCTAAACCAAGTGGCACTTCCAGATGCTTGCCTGAGCTATTTATCCCAATGCCTTTCCACTCTTTGATGATTTTGTTTTCCTAATAGCTAATCTGAACCACCCCTAGCAAGGGAAAGTGTCTGATAAAGACCCATCTTTACTGATACAGAAGATTATGTCCTTTTTTACTTGCTGCATTTTTGAAATAATGGCATTATATTGACTTTTATTTTAAATAAAAGAGAACAAATAACATTTTTTAATTTAATTTCATTTTAGGATTGAGTTATTCTTCAAAACTTAATTTTATTTTAAACTGATATTCCTTTGTCTTATTATATATTTTAATACCTGTTTCATTAATTTAAACATGGTGATACCATAATACTTGGCTTGGTTTTGGTTTTACATATGTATAAGCAAGAATGGGCCATAAGCATTTATGAGCTTCATGCAGACAACATATAAAAAGTCTTTCCATTGGAATTCATGAATTTCCCTTAGTTCAGAATGTTTGTACAGAGATCATGCTTATTTGGGCCCTAAGCAAATGTTCTTGAAAAAAAAATGCATAGATCATCCATTTCCCAGACCTCATGCTGTGTTCATAAAGCAAAACAGATATGGAAGCAACAGTGTTAAAGGAAGGCACTATCTTTCAGACTTATCTACTGGTATTGAACTCAGAATAAACTTTGTGATGCAATGCAGACTGAAATCTAATAATCTAGGCTGCAGAGGTTCCTGCTTCTTAGCTCAATTTTTTTTTTTTTTTTTTATAGCGGCTTTTTTGACAATCCTCCTAGTTACTCAGTCACAACAATCTGTGAATCCTCTAATCTTCTTTACAGTACTCTCTAAGGAGAAGTCTGTCTCAATGCTGAACACATGGAACTCTCACTGAGGCAGCAGATTAAAATGTGAATAAGATTTTATTTTAATTAAAAATTCTGCAGTAGGAACTACAAAAGTAGTAGAAAGAAAGTAGTATGAATGTTGAAAGTATCAATTAGTTATGAAAAACTCACCTTTCCTCAAGGTAACTGGTGATATAAAGTTGTTTAATTGCACTATTTACTATGATGTGAGAAATAAGGGAAGAATAATTTCTAATACTAATTGCTTTAGAACAAAAGTATAATAGTCTAAGGAAGTCATTCTCATTTATTTCCTTATTTGGTGCTGTTGTGTCATTGGGGCTTTCTTATCTGTAAGTAATTAAATCTGTAGGAGGCATCTGCCATTTATCAGGAATGTTTAACATTTTAGCATTTAAATACAACTACATATTTACATAAGCCTTTAATTTATGGCTATGTAAAATAATTTAATCAGCATATGATACAGTGCTGTACAGAGTTCATGAGCACAGCACAAACACGTCCTATTTTCTATATTTTTGTTTTTCTTAATATGCAGGGAATTAAAAACAAAAATAAAAATGCCGTAAAATTTCCCACTGTGAATGTTTTCAAAGGTTAGAAAAAAGTCTCAACTTTGAAAAGCTTAATTTCCAATAGATGCTTTCATTTGTCACCTGTTTTCATAGAGTCCCTAAAATAAGCATACAACCATAAGGCTGTAGAGAATTTTGAGATCCTGTCCTCACAGCTCAAAGCAGGATGAGGTACACCTGAAAGATTCTTAACTCACCTCTTCTTAAATATGTCTAGTCATGTCTATTCCACAATCTTCCTAAAGAATTTATTTCTTCTTCCTGAAGAATTTATGTGCTTCACTAACTTCATTTTACAATTTCTCTTTCCTCAATGTAAATCTCTTTTGGTACAATTTGTCCTATGCATTTTGAAAATTGAGTAAAATTTATTGTCCCTTCTCTTTTATCTCACTTTTTGGCCATTTGCACATTTTAATTTTCTCACTTTTTTTTTTCGTTCCTAATGAAAAGGATTTGGTACAAGAGTAATAATTGTATGATGAGTAAGAATGTCAGTTAATTGTATAATTTTCAGTGCGTGTTCCCAAACTTCATGCCATGGGCCATTGTTGCCTATGCTAATTATATAAAATCACCTTGGTGTGACCATCTTCATTGCAAATCTACCTTCATTAGGGTAAACTGTTATACAGCACCCTGTGTAGGAATTCACTACATGTACCTTTCCCAGGATCACAAAGAAACTCGGAGAGAAAGAACCTATTCCTCTGAGATGACTGCAAATTACTGCTAAGACCATCCTTTCCCCTTCTGCAAGACCCTGACACATTCCTTTCCAAATGCAGCAACAAAGCAGGCCCTGCTCATCACACTTCTTCTCCTGAGTGTCATTTACCAGGGTACTGAATAAACTGGGCTGCCAGGTGTGTTTGACTTCTCATCTGACCCTTGTATCTCCACACTTGTCATGAAGTAATAATCGCTTTTCCTTTACTAAATGATAAGCATTATGTCTTAGATTTATATGCCTCTTAGATTTATCAAGAAAGGCCCTGATATATTTGTGAATGTTTGGTACAAATATGATTTAAATACAAATGCAATTTAAATATAAATGTTTTATATTACATATAGTAGTGTACCTGTCACAGTGCTCATTGCTTTGCTTTTTTTCTCCAAAAATGACTCAACATATAATAGCAGAGATAATATTTTGAATAAATTATAATTTCTCCCTTTACAAAAAGGTTTCTTACTTTGAAAAATATTAAGTGAATGGAAGGTTTACACAAAATGCACAAAAATCGCTTTTAATTAAAAAAATCAATCAGCGGGAAATTATGACAAACTATACCCTTACTTTGTTACACATTCAAAAAACCCCAATGTCTTCCATTTATATGGTTAGCAATAAATATATATGAATATTATGAGTATATGATTTGAAATAATGCAAGGTTAAAAAAACCTCCAGCATTGCAGTCTGTATAATGCCATTCCTATCCTTTCTCCTCTTCATTTATTCTTCAATGAAAAACTTCTAAGTCCACTACATTTTAATTTCAGGCTACCTAGTTGATTGCCATGCAGAGTGAGTGAAATTAAATAGCAAGGATAACTGCATCCTGCAGATCGAATAGAATTTAAAGGCTCTGGGAAAATACATCTCAGCAAAGATTACAGCAAGTTTAATCCATTTTGGTACAGACAGCACACCATCACCTTTCTATTTAATTTGCAGATTCTCAATGTAGTCATTTCAGAAACTCAAGTCCAAGAAGTAGAAGTGAAAGGCTCTGAAAAAAAGAGGCCTAAGCAGAGGGAATATAAGTGCTAAGAAAAGTATTTTTATTTTTTAACACATTAATGTCTTTTCAGTCAGGCTTAATAAATATACTAGATGCATTCCATCTGTTTATTGTTTCAAGTACTGCAGTGATTAGCTGGAAACAACTAAGGAAATGCATTCACCTCTCCATAAAATGTAGTTGTAACTGTGTTTAAACTGGGATTTTTCGTAAGGCCCAGCACTGGCCTTGTTTTGCTTCATCCAGATTTGATAGGAGTTTATTGCCATGAGTGTCATTTTCGTACATCGCTGGCGTTCCTACAGTAATCAAGGATTTCTAGAGACTCTGCAGAGGGTTGATACTGGGTCTGTTTCACTAATGTGCTGAGATTTTGTGCTTGTGATAGGACATAGTTTCTCTAAGGTGCATCTACTTGGTGAATTGATGTGTTGTAACTAGTGGATGGCAAGCACTAATAAGCACAGTAATTTTCTTGTTTGAGGTTATTGAGGTAAATGAAGTTCATTACTCACTAAGAACATGCTACCAGCAGGAGTTCTCTTTATTAACCTGGCTATGCACCACATAGCAAATTGCCTCTTAATCTTTGTTTTGTTTTGTTTTCTTGCTATTAGCCAAATTAAAGAGGAAAAAAAATCTTCTTTATAGAAGGACTGGTAGAGTCTATTAAGTAATAGGATGTGGCTATGAGAAAGGCCAACTACAAGCATGAAGTTCAGTTTGCCTGAACCACCCATGGTCATATGGAAGTTTGCAGTTCTGGAGTTAACTTTTTTTGAAAATGTTGAGAGGTGTGTTTCTGCATTTGAAAAAGCAGAATCAGATGAGTACGCTTTCTGGGTGCGAATACTAGTTTTTAAAGTAAGTTTAATATTTTATTAAAATTTATTTTATGCATTTTATATTTTATTTTTATATTTTGTTTGTAATAGCTAGATTCTGAAGATGGCATATCGATATAATGTTTTGTTCCCCTCTAAAATAACTGAGAATGTGTAAGATTTTGAGATGAAATCTAAAAGCACAGGAAGTCCCCAGTTACCTACTGCAATGTTTTTCCTTTCTGTGGTCTTGAATATTTAGCCTCCAAATATGGATTATTATTTTATGCAGGATTTTTCATGACAGGGTTCATGATCTTTGACTGGGGTTTCGGCGTACTGCCTTAGTATAAATAGTACATTGTAATCTCTTTGGTAATCTGGGAAGATGAAATACTCTTACAAATTCAACAGGGCTTAAAGTCTTTTAGAAGACACAGAGGAGAGAAGAGGTCATAGAAGCTCTTTGTGTCCCTTCATTTTCTCTGATCTCTACTCTCAGATGCTTTGTTTACCTTCTTCCATACTCTATCTTTTCCGGGACTTGATGCAACTTTGTCTCATACCTTGAAGCTTTGTGCTAGTTTCTTGTTAAAAAGACTCTGTCTTCTATTAGAGTGTAAATGAGGTGCTGAGTGTTCTTCTGCTCCCCTATTTCTTGCTGTGCAGAGACAGGGTAGTCTTAGCCCACCCTTCCAGGGGTGGTTATTGCTCAGCAAGTAGGTATTAATGAAAATTACCTGTTACTCTATTACATTATCAATAAAGATAGGGGGGAGAAAAATATGTTGGCAGACAGAGCTAATTTGTGTGCAATTCTATCTGAGCCATTAGGAAACAGATATTAAATGTTTCAGTCATTGGGCCCTAATTCAGTGCTCGGTACATGATCCATTCTTGTGGGTTTCCTCTTTCAGACATAGTGTTCAGGTGGCTGAGACCAGTGCTGTGTCTCTCCACTCTTTATTAATGTCCATCACCATGTACTGGACTATTTTAAAAAACAAGGATGTGCTGGGAGGGAAAGGCAGATTGGGTTTTTTTTTTATTTTTCATTTTTTTAATTTTCTTTTTTTCTTGTGGACAAAAAATTTCTATGGGAATTTTTAAGAGCGAATGCAGTATTCGTCAAAATTGTCATTCACTTAGCAAGCAAAAAAAAAAAAATTGCTCTTTTAGAGGAAATTAGAAAATGTGCTGTTCCAAAAAGAAAAATTGCCTTCTTTCCCTCCTCCTTATTCTATGTATCTGAGCCTGCACAGATGCATTTTAAAAAATTAAATGTCACAGTAACAGCAGATAAGGTGAAAACTTTTCTATTAACATTTCCATGAAGGTTGATGAGCTGTGGATGTATATGATTTGTGAAACAATATATATCCATGAAACTTATTTCATAATGTACTCAGGCTTATGGGCATACTGATGATTTCTTGCAAATCAGGTGACTTTTGATTAACTTTGACTCTTGAAAGATAATTAGCATAAGAAAATAGTCTACGTAAATTAATTGCCCTGGGACTCTCAGCAGGACTTCCACCCACACTCTGTGCCCATGGGTCTCTGTGGTCCACTTCAGGTCAGGCCTTGGTCACTGCCTGAGCTGTGTTTAGGTGTGTCTACCTCTGGTTCTGTCTCTGGTCCTGTCTCCTACACAGACTTTGGACCTTTCTTGTAGCCTTGTCTGCAGCCCTGTCTCTGACCCTGTCTTTTTTTGCTCCTGACTGGACTCCCTTGATGGACTCTAAACCTGGTCCATGCTTTGCCTTGTTGATGGAGTCTGTTGCTAGGATCTGGCTCTGCTTGCTGTGTTCAGACCCTGTGAGGCTGAACCTTGTTGGTTAGGACACTGCTTGTGCTGGCGTTATCTTGGCTCCCATTTCCTCTTCTCTCAGTGAGCCCTTGTGGCAACCTGAAATATATCTGGGCGAAGTCTGAAATTCCAGTTAGGAAAATTCTACCAGTGATTTTGCCAGTCTTGATTTCCATAACGATATCATAGAATCATAGAATTGTTTGATTGATAATAGACCTTTAAAGATCATTTAGTCCATCCCATCCGCTTTGGACAGGGACATTGTCCACTATATCAAGCTGCTCAGAGCCATGTCCAACCTGACCTTGAACAACTTCCAACAATGGGCCATCCACAACTTCTCTGACAACCCAGTGCCTCACCACTCTCATCACAAAAAAATTCCATCCTCATATCTAGTCTAAAGTTGCCCTCTTTAAATCATTACCCCTTGTAAAATTTCAAGAACAATCACAATTCTCTCAGCCCCTCCTCATAGGAGATATGCTCCAGCTCTCTGATTATTTTTGTGGCTCTCTCCAGACCAGGTCAATGTCTTTCCAGTAGTGAGGACTCCAGAGCTGGATGAAGCACTTCTGGTGGAATCTCAGCAGGGTGGAGTAGACGAGGGTGAATCACCTCCCTCGACATGCTGGCCACACTTTTTTTCATGCAGCCCAGGATACAGCTGGCTCTCTGAGTTCTGAGCACACATTGCCCTCCCGTGGCTAATTTTTCATTCACCAGTATATCTTCAAGCCCTTTTCTGCAGGTCTGCTCTCAATCTGTTCATCAAGCAGGCTGTACGGATAGTGGTGATTAGCGTGACCCATGTGCAGAACATTGCACTTGGTCTTTTTGAACTCCATGAGGTTTTTGTAGGCCCGCCTCTCAAGCCTGTCAAGGTCCCTCTGGATGGCATCCATTCCCTCCAGTCTGTAGGCTGCACCACCACACAGTTTGGTGTTGCCCAAGGGATAGTACTCGTTACTAATCTCTACTTGAGCAGAATCCAAATACGCACTAAACAGTAACAGAGAAAACTCCTGGACAATGGGACTCTTCGTTGACTATCCTGACTGTCCCAACAGTCCTTGAAATGGCTTTGACTAACAAAACTGGCACTTTTCCAAATATCTCCCAGGTGTGGAAATACCTAGAAATCAGCAATGACCAAACCCTTCAGGAGGCATATTGTATTGTTCTAGTTGGCCTCAGTGCTAGACAGTGGTTTGAGCATGTTTCATTTACTGCCACTTTTGTAGACCACATGTATCTATTTGACTCAAATTCTCAGCTTTTCTCAACGTGATTAAGGAAGTTGATTTCCCTAAAAATATTCTATTGAGCAAATTTGAACACATAGACTCAATAAGGCAGTAGCCTTGATCAGGAATGGTGTCCAAATAGACTTCCATGAACCTTAAGAAGCAATGAATTAAATTCTCTCAAATGCACATTTTAAAAATCATTCTTCCTTCGGCTCTGACAGTCATTCAACAGATCTGGTTAGTTTAGTTTCATGCCAGTGCAATGACACCAGTGCCATGACTTCCAGACTCTACTGCAGAATTTAGTGGGTAAGTGTTTTGGCAGTAGAATTTACCAAATATTTACTGTATTTTTAGAAGCTGTTGCTCAAATTAGACTGACTAGGTATATCTGGGTAGACACGTGACACTGAGTCAGAACACCTCTGAGAAAGCAATGTTTAATGTAAATATTTTTAACTTCCTTTTAACAGACAGATTTTGTTTCTACTAATAAGAAACATACCCTTTTGTTTCATATGCACATAGCAATTATGTTAACCATGGTTACAAGATTTACCAGTGGAACTGTAAGCATTGAATAACATATTGTATGATGACAAAAAAAGGAGATTCTTATCTAGGTTTTCATTTTTGACCTACTGATTCACATTGAAGTGACTAAGTTATTTATAACTTTTCCATTCTTTCTAGTCAGAGTTATTTTTAATTGCATCTATTATTTTATAGAGCATGTACAGTAGCATTTTGCTTGATTATTTCCAGAAACTAAGTCTTTCTTAGTAAAGGGGAGGAAGTAGGTAATCATCTCTATAAATTAACTCCATGTCAGGGAAAGACTTTTTCTTTCTGTCATTAAGACAATCAAAATAATAGAAGGCAAAAACAAGCAGGAGGAGTTTCTACCCTGTTCTGTATTGAGTGTATCAGTTTTTCTCCACTCAAGGTGATCTCAAAAGGCAGAAACTTCATGATGCATAGCAATAGACTTTGTGAGAGTAAATACTTGGAACTGACTGACTAGATTACAGCTTTGCATAAAAGGATCTGGGGGTCCTGGTGGACAACAAATTGAACATGAATCCACGCTGTGTTCTTATAAGCAATGAGGGCTAACTACACATTCTGATTTAGAAAGAGCACCAGAGGTGCACAGCAAAAGTATGAGAGGCAAAAGAAGCAAGTTGAAGCAAAGGAAAATTTAATTCCTTTTAGTTTTTCATAATAAGGGTGCTCAAAGGGTGGGCCAGATTGCCCAGAGAAACATTCTTTATGATATATATTCACAATTATACTGAAAAAAGTTTTGGGTGCCTTGCTCTAACCTGGGACTTGGGTCTAACCTCTAAATATTTTCAGCAGGAATTTGGACCACATCCCTTCTCGAGGAGCCTTCCAACCTGAGCTGTTCTCTCAAGACCTTTATTTTCCACAGTGACACAGAGAGTGGCATCAAGCGCACACTCAGCAAGTTTGCAGATGATGACAAGCTGGGTGGTGTCATCTGCAGGCCTAAAGGAGAGCCAAAACTATGATCAGAAGTCTGAGGCAATTCTCCTATGAGGAAAGGTTTAGAGACTTGAGATTTTTCAGCCTGGGGAAGAGAAGGCTTCAGGGAGACCTTACTGGTAGCCTTTTAGTATTTAAAGGGGGCCTGTAAGAAAGATGTGGCAAGCATTTTAGCAGGGGTTGTGACATGACAAGATTTAACATTTTTAAACTTAGAGAGGGCAGATTTAGATGAGATATAAGGAAGAAATTTTTTACAATGTGACTGGTGGAACACTGGGACCTGTTATGCAGAGAGGTGGTGGATGCCCCATCCCTGGAAACATTCAAGGTCAGCTGGGTTGGGACTTTGAACAACCTGATCCACTTACAGCTGTCCCTGCTCATTGCACAGGGGTTGGACTTGATGACCTTTAAAGGTGCCTTCCAAACCAAAGAATTCTATGATTCCATGAATCTATGAATCTCTGCTTCTCTAATGACTGTAAACTATTCAAAGCTTATTGTTTTCTAGACTTCATATTTATTTTTATTTTTGCAAAACAGTCACCTCAGCTTTTTACAAAGGTTGAATGACCCTAGATTTTCCCCTGAAGGAATACTACTGTTTCATTTATCTGTCTCTTCTCAGGAAGAGACAGTACTAATCTTCTGATTGTGGAGACTAATGCTGATTTAATGTTATAACTCAGAGAAAAAATGAGCAGGGTAAAAAGTTTCAAGTCAAAATGATGTGACAAACATTCTAGGTATTCAGGACAGCATTCTGGGACTTTCTTCTTTGCTAAGATATAGTAATAATTAAGCAGCAACACTGCTAAAATTTGCATATAACTGTAGTTGAGCAAATCCTTTTCCTCATTCCTGCAATTCAGGATGATATACACAACAAACCATCAAAAGCACATAATAAATGAATGCCTCATATATATGCTACCTTGAAATTGAAATAAAGTTCTTCACATCCTTACAGGAGGGACTTTTAAAGGACTGATATATGGCACACAGAAATGTTAAGTCAGGATGCCAGGTAGAATCTTCAAATTTTTTTATTTAATTTTACTCACTTAGCATCTTCTTTCCCATCTTTGGGTTCATGCTCTTCCTGTTGAGTTGTCTTAGCTGGTTCAGTTGAGTTTTGAGGTTTTGAAGGCTCAGGTGCTTTTGCTGATTCTATATCTAGAAAAAAGGTTTAAATTTTTGAAAATGAATTTTTTTAAGAATTATAATAATACTTTTGAAGGCATCACAGTCTGTCTGACATTATTTCTTCAGTAGATAAGTACTAAAAGACACAACTTCTAGGACCTGACCTTTGAACCATATCCTGCATAAATCTATTTTACTGCCAACTGTACACAGTATGTTTATGATAAGTACACCTTTTAGAATATGTAATTTACTTGTGGTTTTTACATAGATTCATCAGTAGACAGCTCAACAATGGTCAGTTCAGAGCTCTTCTGTATTTATGAGTGACAAGAAGTCATGCAGCAACGTAGAGGACAGATAGATCTGTCCAGAAATGCCTTGTGAAATACAGGAAGAAAAATGAAGAGTAGCTAATTTTCTTATGATTATAAATGATAATAAAAATATCTATACTTCAGTATTTGTACTGCATCAAAGATATTGTTGCTTCAGCTGCCATGACAGTACTGTTCATTGCTGAGTAAGTTATGATTGAAATATACTATTAAGGCTGTATGTTGTACTTTTTCTAGTCTGTTTCTTCATTTCTGTTATTAGTAACTTTTCCAAAGTCATCTAAGTAGGATGTCTGTAGAGTTTGAAGCAAATGGCATGGTCTCTTGCCATTTAAGTGGCTTTAAGTGATGCTTTCTTATAATTAGTCCCATATATTTTTCTTAAATTTTCACTTTGAAAAATAATTTGATAGCTCTCATCAGTCTGACACTTTGCATAATGGAGGAACAGGCTCAGCCTTCACAAATACTTCAAGTAATATGATGGTAGAGGAAAAGGTTTGGCAGCAAAACATGCCAACAGATAAATCAGGAGCCTGTTGTATGTGCTGTATTTTAAGTTTGAGACAGCTCAAGAAAATCAAGCTTTGAATATTTTAGAGGGATAGTGTAAAGTTACTTTTCTGATAGTTAAACTCCATATTTAGAGATTTACTCCTTTAAAAGGAGCAAAAAAATTCAGCACTTGCTGCAGTTTCTTCTCCCTTTTGAATTCATGGTTTGTAGTATCCCAGTTCTCCCTTGACTCCACAATCCAAAAAGCCAGGTACTCAATCTAGAGTGACAACAAAGCTAATCTCAACATTTCTCTAATCACCTCCCTTCAGGAATTTTCTTTGTTATAGTAGTTAATCCTAGCTGTATCTATACTAGCATAGGATACAGTCTGATATGAAAAATTAGAGCAGTGAAATGGTGCTGAAAGCATGGCATTGAATTTATATATGTCAGATATAAATATCTAGCGTATCTGGCAGATAAATTTCAAATGAGGTGTATTGTGATCCACTGAAATCAGTGGCAATCAGCAGCTTGAGTGAAGTAGTTTGACTTGTGGAGTTATTATTTTGGTTTGGTTTTATTCTAAAGGAATCCAGTTATGTGTTCCTAAAGGGTTTGGGGGTTTTTTTGGTGGGGAAAAAAAAAGAGAAATTCAGGGGACAATCAAGAGAGTTTTGTTAGAAGAGCATTCTTCACTGAAACAAAATGCTAGTGTAGTTACACTGTTTAGTGTAGCAGGCTCCTGAATAAGACAATCTATCTGTGGAATGACAAAACGTATGAGAAGCAAAAAGCACGAAGTAAAAAATATATAGTGCTTGCACATAAGCACTCCTGTGCAGAGGATAATAACTTCTAAGCTTGCTAGATATTCTCAAGGTATTCAGTCAGATGTCTGAACCCACACTGACCATTAAATGCTGGCTGCATTCAGACTGAGGGAAAACCTTGCAATCCCATGAATATTCCAAATTTTCACATACAAGGATTCATAAATTTCTAGCAGGGCTTATTTGCATTAATATTAGGATATCAGGGCCTAGCACCACTACTAGGTGTGTGTCAAATTTTAGGGTTTTTTTCTGAGTGAAATTGAGAGGGCTGTCTGCATAGTCACATTTAAAAAAAAACAAAACCCATTGCTCGTCACTGCTTGAATCTAGCATGTAGTCTTCTAACTCATGAAACCAGGCCCAAAGGAATGCTCTTAAGTACAGTGTTGTAGTAATTTTAGGGAAAATTTAGAATACAACTGTTGGTTTCCAGAATAAATACTGATCCAGTGGGTAGGTGGCAGGCTTGCAGGACAGCTTTGCATAACTTTGGTCATGGAGTGAAATCATGAGTGAGAAAAAAAGGCAAAACCATGCCAAGGCACCAGCAATTAACACAATTTTCAAATTGTACAGATCCATGCTTACTCAACAAAATAAGGGGTTTGAGTTTTTCTGAATTATTTGCATTTCCATTTTGCTGGCATATAGGTGGACGAAGTTCCCAATACCTTAGCAGTGGGAGTTGAGGAATGGAGTCCACTGGGGTCTACACATTCTAGATATTTGGCCTTCCCATAAGGATAATGTATTTTAAAACTGTATTGAGATAAGTGTTGCTGGTTCTGTTGTAAGATAAAAGGGGAAAGTGACACTTGTGAAAGTATTATTTTGTGGGAAAAACACTGCTTAATGGAATCCCTCCAAATAAATCTGATTAAATTTAGAAGGCCACTGAAACCTCATCATACCAGTGATCTACCTAGGACCCCAAGGAGCAAGGAACAAGATGCAATTTATAAGACCTATTTTTTTACCTGTCTTAGATAAGTTTTTAGATATTAAGATATGAATAAATGTCAGCAGCTGGATAGTAGCAGTCTGAGTACAGAACAGAAAAAGAGCTTTTGCTTTGCTATACTTCAGGAAGGGATGAATATCTTTCCTAGAATTCCTAGCCAGCTCCACTGCCTTGCACTAGCAGTCTGACCAGTATCACATCTGTGCTTCCCCTCCTGACTCTACTGATTAGATATACATAAAAGTAGAACTTGTCATGGCTAGCAGTTACTAATAGAAAAAGCAAAGAGTTTCCTGGGCTTCTTCTTTTGTCTGTTCAAAAGCAGATTTTAGTTCAACTTAATCATCAACTGACATAATCTTATTTAATTTTGAATGCAAAATATATTGTTTTATAGGGTGATTCAAAAAACATTGACTCACTTTTATCTACTTTGGTGGAAGCAGTATTTCCATGAGAACATCCATGCATAATGTCTATTTTATATTAATTAAATATATATGGTAAAACACATCCTTCTACTGCTAACTTCCTAGTGACTTTTATAAAAATACAGTCATTTTAAAACAATCTGATGCTTAAAAACTAATATGTGATTGCACAATGATAGTGTAGTACTAATTATAGTTAATTGAGTTGCTATGTATGTAATACAGTTGTAAATGTTACCACTAATTTCTGATGTTTATTACCAGGATTAATGTAAGCAATGTTGTTTTAAAGAACATTTAATGTTCTTTTTTTGTTCCTTCAGTAATGAAAAATAATTCTGCAAATCTGATTGGATTGAACTATCTTGACCTGTTTTCCAACACTTGGCAGAAACACAGAAGAGAATTAGTCATGGTAGACAAGAAGACAAAGGAATACTTTATATTTCTTCTGTTGAATATATATTTGATGATTACTTGAAAACTTTGAGTAGCTTAATGTTTGTGCTCTGTGCTGGTTTCAGCTGGGGTAGAGTTAATTTTCTTCACAGTGGCTGGTGCTAGGGCTATGTTTGTATTTGTGCTGAGCATAGGGTTGATAATACAGAGATGTTTTTGTTATTGCTGAGCGGGGCTTACACAGAGCCAAGGTCTTTTCTGCTGTTCATCCTGCCACACTGGTGAGGAGACTGGGGATGCATGGGAGCCTGGGAAACAGCTGACTCTGACCAAAGGGATATTCTAGGCCATATGACACTTTATGTACTGACCATGCTCAGTATATAAAGTAGGAGAAAGAAGCAGGAAGTTTGGAGTGATAGTATCTATCTTCCCTTTTTAATTGTTGCACATGATTAGGAACCCTGCTTTCCTGGAGATGGCTGAACACCTACCTGTCAATGGGAAGTGAATTAATTCCTTGTTTTGCCTTGTTTGTGTGCATGGCTTTTGCCTTCCCTAATAAACTGATAAAATACCTCAACACACAAGTTTTCTAGCTTTTATCCTTCTGATTCTCTCCCCAGTTCTGCTGCTCAGGGAGTTTGTGAGAGGATGTGTGGGGCTTGGTTGCTGCCTGGGGTTAAACTACAACATGCTTACATGATAAAATTAATTTAGTTAATATACAAACAATGATGCCAATTTTAATGGTGCATGGAAACACTTGAGTGTAGACAGCATTGTTTGAAACAGGAACAGTTATATAAAGACACGGGTAGAGTTTGCTAGTAGGAGGCAGAGTGGCTAATGTTTATCTGTTCTTTTTAGCAGTGATGTATATGCCTTAGAAACAGAATTTTAAGCACTTAAAATCAGTGATTTTTTTAAACATTTCCTCTTTTTGCATAGTGTTAGACATTTCAAAATATGTTAGAAGTCTCAAATTGGCTTTTAAGTGGTATTGCCTGCAAAATAACATAGAGAGAAGGTTCTCTTGAATAGCTGGAGTAAAGACTGACTTGGCATTTGGAGCAATGGAATGGGAATAAGAGAACCAGTCTACAAACTCCATGTGATACTTCTGACATAGTATTTGCCTGATTGTCCTTGCCTCACAGAGATGTTCTTGAGCTATCCAAAATATCTAAAAATGGCTATAGGGTCATGAAGATCTCAAGAAAAAAAAAAAACCCACAGGAAACATCCATATGTTGGATGAAGGAGAGAAAATACTTCAGCTCTGACATTACAAAATGCACACCTTTGTGACTTTACAAGCAACATTTCTTGAACAAATGCTATGTGCAGGGAAAAACAGTTCAGAAATCAGCAGGGGTGACATAAAAAATCAGTAAGTAGGTCCATCAACTTACCTCAACTTCCGTGGCTAACAAATGTATTATTTAAGTTTATTTTCTATGAAGAAAGAAAGATTGTCTGAAGAAGTTGAGTTTGTTTTCCTAACATTTAGACCTGTCACTCAGGAAAAGTGAAGATTTGAGAGGAGTTAAAAGACTTCACATCAGCTGGAGTGTTTGAAACAGATTAAATATATTCAAGTCCTTGGTAATCTTTGAAAAAAATATTTTATGGGAATAATAGCTGCCTGTTTTCTGAATGCCAGTGATGAGCATAAAGGATAAGGTGACAGGGAATAAGATTATTTCCGTCTCTTTGGATTGACAGGTTTAGTCCATTGGGCTGCAGCTTATAAAATCACATACTTAATTTGTATTTTTTGAAATTAAAACCACTTATTTAACTCTGGATTTCCTGGTGCTAAGGGACAGGTCTTGTAAAGCTGCTTAAGAGCAACTTAAGAGTCAAATTCATAACAGGCCAAACAGAGGTTTTAGCTGCAAAATTTCACATTTAATTAAAATCACCCTTCTCAGAGTTTTAACTCATTTGTAGTCCATGCAGAGTTGGTACCTAATTAACCAGAATTAGCCAAGGTTTTGCAGCATATGATTTTGGTACCCTCAGTAAATACATGGACTTTATTTCTATCTCCAGGAAGAGAGAGCAACTATGTTCTGTATAAGAGCTAGTGATCAAGATTCTCCTCTTGGCTCTGGGCCTTATTTATTTGCAATAGGGTCAAATACCTGTTGGGAGGATTTTTTTCCCCCTTTTTAAAAGATACAACAGCTGTAATAAAAATACATACTGAAAAAAAAAAAAGTCCTTCATTCTTCCTGCATGGTTACTGTTTTGATTAACACCTAGGTTCATTCCATGATCCATGTTTAGGTCAGTTACATGCTCCATGTTGCATTATAACTTCTCGGGTTCCACAGGGTTCTGCATTCTTTTCTGCACGGTGGCCCAGAGGCTAGGAAGGCCATGGAACTTCCTCACACTCCTCTCTAGTCTAGGTTTTACACGGGTAGTTAGGCAACTCTACAGGAATGGGAGAGATATGGGTTTGAACTCTCTTATTATGAAAGAGGCAAGGCATAACAGGTAGGCTAATATATGAGAGGGGGCAGCTATCAACAGCTTCTGCTTTTACTTTTTTCTTAGTGGAAAAGTGACTGTTCCTCAAGTACCTGAACAGAAGAGGGAGTCTGGAGTGAATTGAAGTTCCTTTCGAGCAGCCCTTCCTCAGCAGTGCTGCACTGCTTACTTGAGATACTTTCCAAAGTATCTAGGCTCTAAATATACTAAATATCACTGAACATTAACTGGGTAATCTCCCAGAAGGGAGGTTCTGTCTCCTTTATGATCTAGAGGTGCAATTGCAGCATGTGTAGAAACACCTGTGGTAGTTTTACTTTAGCTTTCTCACTCAAGTCCTACCAAGAACAAACCAATGCCAAAATGCACTTTAGTAAAAGCTGAATAAATGTTACTGTGATTCTGGAAAACGTCTTTGAGACACTTGTTGATTTAGTAGAAGATCAAAACCCAGAATATTGGAAAAAGACTAGTTTCTAGAAAGGAAAAAAATGTAAAGATGAAGACAGACTTCAAAGAAATGTTAAAATGTAGTTGGAAAGAATCAAACTGAAATTATGTGTCAGAAGGATGAAAGAAATTATAAAACAGAATGATAGTGCAGTCACATTAATGCAGCAGGTGGAGGCTGGATGTATCCTTCTAAAGAGCATAACCACCAACAGAGCTATTGAAAAGCAGTGGGTAAAACAAGGGAAGCATTTGTATATCCAGTCAATTATGGGAGGTGATAAATATTCAAGGAAATTTAGCAATTGGATTCAGTATCACGGAGAACCTGTAATTAGGTGAATCACACTTTGTTAAGTACACAAAAAAATGCAGGGAATAAATTTTAAAAAATGAATCCATTATGGAACAAACTGACTAAGCACAGAGAATTAATTACAGAATGAACTAATTATGCAGAGAATTAATCACAAAGCAAGTTAGTGATAGCGAGGGCAACTGAGGAGGCAGAGATAGGGCGATGAGTAGCCAACAAAGAAGCCAAAAGTACCAGGTGTTCCTGACTAACCTAAGTAGCCAAGCTTTAATCAAACAGGCTCCAAATGTACCTCCTGCTGGATTCTCATGTGTGCTGGAAACATTGTGCTGCTTTGTGAAGTACATGGAGAAAGGGAGAAGGCAATGGCCATTTTTGGTCATGTGAAAAGAAGGGGGGTGAAGATAAGCTCTACTCAGTCTGTTGATTTGTATTTAGCACTATGGAACTGCAAACTGATACTATGATTAAGGATTTTACTGGTCTATTTTATTTTGATTTTACCAGAGAAAGTAACGAGAGGCCTTGGAAAGACTTTTCTCTAACACATTTGAAGTTCTCCATTTAGCTGATCTGCCTTAACTAATGTTGTTTGAGCCCTGGCTGTGCTTTTAGTAATTCTCTCCAAATTTTTGCATACAGCATAAAATGCTTTCTCTAGTCTCTCATCCTCTGCTTACCCACACAAATTCTCATTTGCTTCTTCCAGAAGATAACCGCACAATCTTAGGTCTGACACAAAGGTCACAAAATTTTGCAGAAATTTTATCTAGACTCTCTTGTGAACTGCTGTAGATCAGCTTCCATTTTCTGTCCAGAGATAAAGAAGTTCCTTATTTGGCTCAGATGGTAGGGACTTATATTCAGGGTGGTGAAATTCATAAGCTTCTCTGGAGGTGTGGTCCCTGTGTAAATTTTCTGGCTTGTATAGCCATTGTCTATCTAACTCATTAAAACCCTCAGTGTATTGCAGGTGTTTGAAAATGAGACTTGAAATACCTTCCAAAAAATGATAGATTTAAAAATACCCCCAAAAAACATGGAGCCTAACCTGTGTTATTATAATTTTGTGAAGTAACTAATGGTGCTAATAGTTGCTACTATACCACCACTCATCTTGTACTTTAGAAGGAAAAAAAGTAGTTTATAATCCCAAAATATATCTTAATGAGTTATATTTATCTGTAAAATT
Source organism: Promerops cafer (assembly GCA_013398275.1). Lineage (NCBI taxonomy): Eukaryota > Metazoa > Chordata > Aves > Passeriformes > Nectariniidae > Promerops > Promerops cafer. The sequence continues at coordinate 86,246 of VZSE01010483.1, forward strand.
AGATTAAGTTTATAAAGGAAACAAAAATAATTGCTGTACTGATACTCCATTCTGTCATGGGATAGTATCTGTGACTTAGTGTTGCTACAATGCCAAATATCAAATTTGGTTTTTTTCCATTGTTCTTACAGTTAATTCATGTCAGACTTTGTTTTCTCTTAACTTCATGCTACAGCCATTATATAACAAGACAATTGCATTAAATGGACTTTGTTTAAAGTTTCATTATATGAGGAAAGAAATTGTGACACTTGCTTTGATTGCACAAACGCAAGTAAGGATTATGAAATTTTCTTTATTATCTTTTTCCAGTTGCTCCACTGTTCTTAGTTATTTTTTATCACAGAAAACTGGAGATTCCTCAATCTTTGCTTTGCTGCTTCAGTGAAATGAACATGAACTGCTCTCCTAAAGGAAAAGTATGAGGTGACAGGAAAACTGGACTCCATATTTTTCTCCAGAACTGGAGGATGGAAAAGGCAAGGGCTGCACCACTCATGCTGTGAGGGAGGGAGGAGGGGATATGGCCCAGCAGTAGTTGGTGCTTCACCCATCCTGAGCCTTTATTTTGGTAGCAGGTGTAAGCAGTCATTTAGGCTCTGGTATATGCAAAACAGGCTTGGCTACTGGAGGTAGGGGAAGAGGGGGGCAGGGTAGCCATGGGCAGTGGCCTCTGTTTCCAGAAACTGGCTGCTTAGGCAAAAAATGACCTTGTTTTCCTGCCCTGAGTTCTATGTTCTCATGTATCAGTCCTGAATAACTTCTGAATGGTGATGGCAAATATTTTTAACAGCATTGCTTTTTTTTTTTTTTTTTTTTTTTTTTTAATGTCTGGAATGGCTGTTCAGTGAAATATTTGAATGTCAGATAGTTTAAAGTCTGTCTTGTCTTTTCTGGTACATATGAGAAGCATCACTAAGAGAAACATTATTTTTTTTTTTTTTCCTTAAGCTACCAAATACCTTTATTTTAAGATTTCTAAGGAGTCAAACTGCAGTAAGAGGAAATAGAGCTTCCTAGACTAGCTGATCAGAGGGGGGAAGCTCATAAAGGCACTGTGTGCTTGAAAGCTTGTTGCCTTTTGTTATTGTTGGATACTGTTCCTATATTTGTAACAAATCATTGGCCCGGGATCAATAAAAATTCAGAGATCTTAATTTCTTCCACAAATAAAAACTAAGAGCTCCTGCCAGAGCACTAGGAAGAACAACGGTTTTATTTACAATCCTATAGAGTATACATATACCGTGTCCAGATAATCTTTGAAAACTCATAAATAGCTTATTACTGACCTTGTTGCTTTGGTACAGGCTCTGCTTTATTATTGGCTTCTGCTTTCTGTGGTTCATTTGTTGTTTTATTTTCATCCTTAAAAAAATACACAAGATTAGAAACTATAGATTGTCACTGTTGAGAATGATAAGGGTGGTTTGACGTCTGCAACATTTTTGTAGGAATTTGGTTAAGTTGCCATGCACTGACCATTGTTCCTGGGCGTTCTGTGTGTTTCCAGATGGATTTGCCAAAGGACTTGTGATGGATGTTGAAATCAAACACTGATATCTTCACAGCCTTGGTGCAAACCCAGTTACTTAGAGTTCTGCTTCTGCCTGTTTGCAGAGCTGACTTATTCAGTGCTGCCTCTCACAAGCCAATGTGCATCTCTGAGTTAGTCATGACTGTGCCTAAACCTTCTGTTGGGCTACCACACCTGGTATATTTTGAGCTACCTTACTACAACAACAGATATCAATCTCTACAAAATACTGAGATGGTATCAATTTTCACTGCAAAAAATTAACTTCCTCCCACGCTTGCTTAGATCCACGAACCAAATCCTTGTGTAGCTGTACCTTGATTCATCTCAGTTTTAACAGTGGCCTTTGGAGGAAGGAGTGAGATGTGCATGGGGAGTCCTAGACATTCACAATACTACATAACAGCACTGTGTTAATCAAGCCCATGAGTATTTGCTATCCCATATAGAATGACTTTTCCTGGTGTGCAGCATGCTTATTAAATAGAGAAGGATGTTGGCTTGTATCAGCATATGGAAAAAATTGTTTGACATTAGGAGCTTTCAGGTCTTCATAAACTTTTTTTCCCCCTTTCCTAGGTCAGTGGCTTCCTTTTTGTGTGTGTTTCTGAGGATAAATTGGGGTTTGTTTTTTTCTATGAAAATATTTGTGTTTTCCTGTCTGTTTTTATTCACAGAACCAGAACCACTGAAGTTCTAATATACATATGTATAGAGAACTATATTATAAATTTTATATATATGTATGTTAAAATTCCCATCAAAGCCTGTGCATACTCAAGGCTCTTGCATGATTTTTTTGTTGTAAAGGTTGTTTTCTTTGTTTCAGGCTCTCTCCTAATAGCATAAGTACATAAATTAGTGCATTAACTAGTATAGTAATCAGTTACCAGATATTATGTACTTTCTTCTCTTTCTTCTTTACTCTTTAGATGGTATCTCCTTCGAGGCAGGAAATGTCTTAATCCCTAATCCATTCATGTGCCTCTATTTTAGCAGTGTTTTGAAGAGTGTAAGCTGATGGTGATACAATCTGAATGTTGTGCTGATGTACAAAATTATTCTCGCCGAAAGAGTAATCCTTGTCTCCAGTGAAATCTAGATACATCTGTTTTGCTAGAGCACTTTGCCAAGTGAGATATCAGCCTGCACAGAGCTAACCTGTCGATATTCAGGAGTTTTCTTCTTTTAAAACAGTATTTTATTGACACAAGAATACTGAACTCTAGAAGAAGCATGAACAATGCCTGTAGATCTGCAGTATATAAAGGTTATAAAGAACATAGACATTTTTGCCATTTTTTGTGGATGACAGTGTGGACATGCCCGTTACTTAAAATTAAATTTATAATGGAGGGATTTAAATTGTTCCAATAAGCATGAATGATTAATAGCTCAGGCTGATTCTAAAGAACCTTTTTCACTTCTCTAATTATTTGGTGAAGCCGTAAATTGTTGCCATTTTGTCTTGTAAAGTTTTGATTATGTCAAGCTGGAAAAAACAAAAATGTTTTTTGGGTAATTATTGGGAAAAGATAAAATTTCAAAGGCAACAAGAGAAAGAGTACTTATCCTTTTGCTTCAGTTTGAAAGATTTCATTCATTAAATAGAAAAGAATGAATTAACTTTTACAGTGAAGAAATACTATATAAAATTATAGACTGTAGACTATTATGACTTACTTTATTTTTCCAAGAGGATTTACGTTATCAAAACCAAGCTGAAAAAAATGACTTCTTTAAAAAGCTACTAAATTACTTTTTCTTTCCAGTGGTTATCAGGAAGCAGGCTGATATATACCCGCATGACATTCTAATATTCAGAAAGGACACACTGACATTTCCTGCCAGAAGGAAACAAGATGCATAAAAATATATCATCATATGAAAAGCAGCAGTACCTGTATCTCTACTTCTCTATTTGCAATGTTGATCACGACCTCTCATAAACCTGTACTATTTCAGGTTAGCTCTCTTGGGAAAGCAGCTTTTAAAAGGAGAAAATTATATTTCCTTCATAAAGAAAAGATGGTAGAGTGGAGGAGAATAAAGACATTTATTTAATTTTTCCAAATAAAGGTTGATACCATATTCAGTAAGTATATTTGAAATTCTAACATAAATTCTTACATAAATACCTTCTAAATAAAAAAATACTATTAACGAGTCTATAACAGACAAGCAAAACCATACCTGGCCTGTTGATGCCTTTGGTGGTGGAGGGGCACCTTCATTCTTGCAATCTGCTATCTCAGGTGCTAATTTTGGTCTAGAAAATACTGATTTTAGTTTTCTAAACATCTTGCCTCTTCAGCTCCCCTGAAACTTCTATGACTCTTTTACCATGGACAGGTTTATAGCACATGTTTTCTTGCCATCAGTAATCAAGCCAATTAGACAGTTAATCAGGTTTAGGTCTGATTAGTGCCTTAAAGAAATTTCTTGCACAGTCTATTTCAGTGACATTTTTTTTTGTCATCATTAGCACTTTTTCTTTTTATCTTATAGAATAAGTTATTTGTAAGTTATTTTTAGTCTTGACAGTTACACCATATACAGTTCCACTTTTAATGGAAAAAGTCAGAGGAGAGTGATTTTTTTCTTTTTTTTTCTTTTTAGAATAAACCAGTGTCTAATCTTTTTTTTGTATTGAATACTAAGCATTTAATTTATGTTTAGAGATAAGGTTTTAAGTTGTTATTATATCTGTAGTTTAACCAGGAATTGAAAATATTTAATTAATAAGTAACCAACAATACAACACCTGATGTCTCAAAAGGTTTAATTTCTTTGCAGTCCTGAACTTATTTTCGAGTGAATGACAATAAAATGTCTTCTCTTGGGGTTTGTTTTAGCAACTTTACACCTTGTCTCGTTCTTATTTTAAAACGTGGAAAAAAATTCATCTTTCGTTTTCTAATGCATTTACAGGCAATACCACTTTTTGCTGTCTTAGAATTTTGATGAGAATAAGTGTTAGGTGAGTGAATATCCTATAAATAAGTAAAACGTAGTTTATAACTGGGACATGATATTGAGATTCTATAGGCTTTGGTTCATCCTATATAAATTAGGTATGGTTTAGTTTACAAGTAAATTCAGTTTCAAGTATTTGTAATGCCATGTAGATTAAGCTCCTGTTAGCAAGGATCTTTACAAATTAGTTGTTTCTTTTATCCTTAATTTCACTTTATGCATTACTAGTCTGTGCCTTCACTTTGAATTTGAGCTAAAAGCTTACAACTGATTTATGCTGATCATCAAGGCATTAAGAAATACAGAAACCTACTCCTCTGAGCTGTTCCTTAAATGACATATTTAGCAATTACATCGAAGTATTGAAAATGTCCTTCCTTGGGACATTTGGCAAGGATGGTTTCATCTGGCAAGGATGGTTTTAAATCCATATTCTAACACAGTAGTAACTGTAATAATGAACCAACAATATTCATTAGTTTGCAAGCTTTTTCCCTCCAATGACACACATGGAGCAAACCTTGTAATAATTGGCCAGACTTCAGTTTTGTAACTGGGAGCCTCCCCCAGGCATGATTATTTCATAGTTGTTAGATACAGCAAGAACTTAGAACGTCCCCTTTTTATTAGCTTCTGTGACTTGATTTACTTTAAAAGCAATGCAATTTTTCCTAATCTTTCACACTGCTTTTAAAACTAGTGTTTGAATGAGTAAATTATAAATTAATATATAAAGTATTTTCATCTATTTATGCAGGTCTGGACAGTAGGTAGCTTCTTCTGGATGTGAATTTTTCTGTCTTCTCATAACAGAAGAATCTTAGAAAACAAGTTAGTTTTTCACTTCCTTTGTAAAATTTCAGTGGATTAAATTGACCAGTTCAGGAAACTTTAAACAATAGCCACTTACAAACCACATTTGAATACTGAGGCTTTATCAGAGCAACTGTTTTCTCATTAAGAAAAGATTCTTAATTACTAAAATCTTTTAGAACAGGTAGTTTTGTTCCTTGTTTATTAAAAATGGTAAAGTTCTGCATAAAAAACCATAATGTGATGAAAATATATAGCATTGGCATGTAATCTCTCTTAAGAAAATATGTATCTCTCTTAAGAATTTCTGCAAAATTATGCTCAGTCATCTTTTCAAAAATGTGAAGCAATATGTTTAAATGCTTCTTGTAAATATAATGTTTATGCTGGTATATAATTTATAATTAAGATCTATGCAAAAGGAATGTAGCAGACATTAAAAGGTAAGTGCCATTGGGAATATGTCCATACTCTGGGCATTCACAGTTAATGGATGTTATATTCGCTTAGTCCATGACTAATTAAATGAATGTTTGAAACCACTTCATATGATCTGATTTTGTAAATAATAAGCAGATTACAAGAAAACTTGTATTTTAATACCCATAGAGGTACAAATTCATGTCTGACCCTGGTAAAATGACTGATCTGCTTCAATGTGTCCATTTTCTTCTATGTGCAATGGCTATTTAGGTACTTTCACCACATTTTGAACATGCTAAAAGCACTTCAGAGAATTGAATACCATGATGCACTGTTAAGTAAGAAGATTAAGAGCGCAGCAGAAAAGAAGATAGACTGTGTGCAGTTAGCTTCTTAGCTACATTGGCTTTGGCCAGGGCTTACTAGGTGCTGTATTTATGGTAAACCCCAGAGGGTACAGAGATTTCAAGCCTATCTCATGTATTCTCTAGCTACAGGGGGAGTATATCCTATATCTATTATTGATTTACCTCCTATCCCTTTTTCTTTTCTTCAAGGAAATATTTGTCTTCTAGTAAAAAATGTGACATATGCATTGGCTTTTCAAACTTTTGATAAGATTTTTATCCAAAGGATTTTATTTTTAATCTTAAAGAGTGCAGGACTTAAATCGTAAGAATATACAAAAAGGAAGCATGACTTCTTTTTCTGAATAATTAGGAGAGTTGTTAATAGGCAGAGATTCCTTTTTTCAGGACTATTCTTTGAGGTGGTTTTGTTTTTGTTGGTCTTCTTTTGCCTGGAGCTTGTAACAAAATATTTGAAAGCACTGTGAGCACAGATTCAACTCCCAGTGTTGTTAATAGGCATAGAGTGAATTCCAAGGACTGATTTGCATTCCTCCAAAGGCAGCGTCAGTTGCTCCATTTGTTTGAATGTATAGATCAATAGATATCACTTGGAATTTTTATTTTGTATTAAGTAATGTGTAACATTTTAAAAAGATCAATGCCTGGGTTTCACTTCTATTCAGATGTTCCCATGATGCAAAATGTAGTGTGCAGATGTTTTTCATAGGTATCTTTCTTCAGTTTATCTTTGTGATTCAAGGATCTTGAGAGCTAAGGGTAGCACATCTTTCTTTAGAGGTCTGTAATATTACTCAGGCAAAAGCTGATTCTAGCACTTTTCAGAATTTTTACTTCTTCTCAGTGTAAGATTTGACAATTTTCACTGTTTTTGTGGATTAATGAAAATTATAACAGATATAATAAAATTATATTGGTTTTCCTTAATGCTGAGTTTTTTGTTAAAAGACTTTGTTTGCTGTTTTCCTCAGGTAAAAATTGGTTTTGGAGCTCAGATTGTTCATATCTCCTTATTGTCTTCTGTTTTAAATGGAGGTGATACTATCTTCTAACTCACTCTACCTTAATAAAGAAAATTCTTGCTTTTGATTGAAATATATCTTCTTAGGCATATTATCACAGTCATGGCCAGATGTATGCATTATAACTTTAGCATTCATTGAGGTATCTCTAGAAATTACAAAGATTACTTGAAGGATGATTCCTTCATCATTTTACTATATCTAATTTTTGCACTGATTTATAAGGCTTTTCATATGTTGCAGTTTGTATGCTGGCACAAATCTTCTGCATTCTAAGTTTGAGGCAGTAATAGGTCTTATGGTCTGGAGGAATCTGAAAATACACAATAATCTTGATTGTTTTGGCCTTCAAGGAATGCAGAATTTCTTTTCAAATTTAGTTCTATTTGTAAAATCTGATCATAGGATTTATTCAGCTTACAACAAAAAAGAGATCAGAACATTTATTTGGCAATATGCTGAAAAAAGACAGAATGTTATTTCCTATTCCTTTTCACATTCCTCTCTATAAAATTGTTTAGTTAAGTTGAGAGCCATATCCTGAAGACTCATTTTCTAGAGCCTGCACCAGATCCTGGCTAGCTTTGAATATGATCATAGAATCATGCTGTAATGTGATGTGTGGGCTGTAGGAGGTGACAAAATTGACTGTCAGCCTGCCAAAATTATAACAGCTGATGCCACTTTTTGCTAGTGACCTCTTTTGGTGAAAGTGACATGTGAATCAAAGGAGTGGGATTTAAGACAGGAGAAAAATGCAAACCTCCTTATATTTAGTTATGTCATTCACCTCCAGACAATAAAAGCTGAGGTAAAGTTCTTGTCTACTAGTAGAAGGTACACTTCCCTTAGCATATCTGGCTTTTTTTCTTTTTTTTTTTTCCCGGGTTTTTGGCATCTCTTTTTCCCCTCAGAGAAAAAAAAAAAAAAACAAACAAAAACAAACCAGGCACCGTAAATAGATATTTATGTCTGTATTTCTCACATGTCCTTATGGGCAGAATTTCTTTAGTAACATCATTGTCACTGCCTAAAATGTGACTCATCACATGAGAAAGCTTTATCTGCTAAGGTAGTGCTCAAAAGTGTCTCTTTCACTTTTGAGTGTCCAAAATTAGTCTTTGGACCTAGAGCCAAAAAGGAACAGACCCTCCAGAAAGGTAGCTGCAAAAACTACCTGGAGGATTCTCAGCCAGTGCTACATCACTGAAAGAATTAGGTGCCCTGCAGCCCCTCTAGGAAGACCACAAAATCTCAAACCAGCATGTTAGGGTCTCTTCAAGTACCTTCATGGGTAAGCAGTACTTGTTTGGAATGTGTAAGATGTCACTCTTGTGTCAGAAGCAAACAAAACCTAAAAATCAGTACTCTCATGCCACATTCAGCCATTTAGTAACCTTATACTGCTGAGGTCATAGTCCCCTTTCTTTTCCTATTTTTCATCTCCATGAAGAACAATAGATTGCTATAAAATGAAATAAATTCTCTGCCAGAACATTTAGATGGGAAATTACCTCTATGTGGTCTGCTGGATATTTCCCAGGGGAAACCCTCTGTGTATAAGGCACTTCAAGGGAGATGGAAGTAGTTCAAAATATGAAGTTCAAATGCTAGAGTTTCTCAAAATATGCTTGTGCTGGTTTAAAACCCAGTGGGAACATTAGATCCACTCAAGCTTCCCCCCTTTCCTCCCTTCCAATAGTGGATGAAACACTTTGAGAGAGTAGAAGATGGAATCACAATTTGCTAAAAAATTGCAACAACCACAACAATATGAATAAAATAGTGTACAAAAGAGAGAGTGTTTCACCCACAAAAGGGTATTTACCACTGAACAAACAAAAACACCTCCTGAAGACAGTGCCTGGTGTGGTTCTCCTGAAGGCAGAAATGAAGACTGGCCTCTGCTGAAACCATGCCATGATGTTATAGGTACAGAATTAAACAGTGCTAGAAACTGTACAAGAAACCCTTGTCTCTCTAACAATGACAATGTGAGATGGGCTCAAACATCATTCTGTACTGTTAAATTTTTTTTGTGAATTCATACTGCACCTGTTTACAGTAGGAAAGTTGACAAGGGCTCCTTTGCTGAACATCTTCAGTAGGAAGTCCCAGGAGGAAAATAGGGAGGGGAGACAACCTTTTCCTTTGAAAGGTCTGGCTCCTGGACTGGAGCCTGCATTTCAGTGGGGAGCTGGCATGGACTGACTTTGCACCGAATTTAAAAACTTTTACTGAAAACTACTAGACAAGTATTTTTTTTCTTCCTGAAGGGTATTTACATCAAGAGTTAGAAAACTATGTCACTTTGGTAAAATTATTTTCCCTCAAATGCTAGTAGGAGCAGTAAGATCTCTGAACCGTGCAAGCACACACTAAAATAGTAGGGCTGTCAAAAATTTCAGTAAAATGTCAAGACTCCCAAAAAATGTGTTTCTGCTGCTTTGTTTTCCAGCCTTATAAAATAGCATTAATCTGGAATGTTTCTTGTTGTTAAAAATTTTGATATTGTGATGTTGGTTTCAGAACCACTGCTTTACATATATCTTTATACTCAAAAGAAAAATGCAAGGGTTATTCTCTAGTAACTATATTTATTAAACTATGATTTCACACCAGACTAGCAGGTTATCATTTATTTATTTAACCACTGATCATTGCTTCTCTTATGTAGAAAACCATGGATGGTAGAGTGGTAGACAAGAATTTCATTCCCTTCAATAAAACTCCAAGAAAACATTGCATGAGTTTGTCTTTCACATGTGTGAGTGCATCAGGAAAAGGAAACTTCTTTGTACGTGAGAAGAGATATTCTTGAACCACAACTGGATATAAAATTTTGATAAGATTTAAGTCTAAATCCTTCATTTTGGAATTCAAAACCATCTAATATGAGGTGAAAAGGAGCCCCCATTAAAAAAAGAGGAATATTTTCTTTAAAAAAATCACAACAAAAAAGCAAAATATCCACAGTCAACCAACCAACCGAACACAAAAAACAAAGCAAACCAATTAAATAATTGTCTTCTGCTCAGAATATTTGCAATATATAATCTCATTCTTGGTGCCAGATTTCTGTCCAATATCATCTCAACATTCTGCAATTATATTCTCTTATAGGAGTAAAGTGGGGGTGGGGAGGAAGAGAGAAGAAAATAGTTTCTTACACTGAAAAATATCTGAAGGTGATCAGGATAGAATTGCAATTTCATGTTCAATATTTGTGGGCTTTTGAAGATTCCCTTTCTAATAAAAATGAGAATTTTAAGAAACAGGAGCAAATGTGATGACTTAAGTGATGCAGTCCCCCTATTTTATTTTCTTTTCTTAAGACTATTTTACTTCTCAATTACTTTAGGTATAAGAGCTTGACATACTTTCTTGAAGAGGGACTGTGGAGATGATGACATGGCTTAGTTTAGATGAAAAAAGACCCAGAGGTGCAAGACACATACCTGTAGGCGAAAGCAGAAATAAATGTGGAGGAAAAACATCTGTGGTCACTGTAAGCAAATGATCACTGTGGGGATGGGAGGAAGAGAGGGTTATACATTTAGGGCCTTTCATGCCAGCAATGTTAACACTTGTGTATATAACACTTCTATCTGAGCGGAACGGAAATAGAAATTTGGTTATAACTGGTTTGGTTATAACTTTCTGGAAAGCTGAAATTCATTGTGCCATCAAAAGAAGAAAAACTCTCAGAAGTGTGTAATGTATTCCTCTAAACACATCATATTTTCTAGGTACCCTCAGAGCATCCTATTCCCACTGCAGTGATGCTAAGCCTTATGTTTCTGCTAACATAAATATTTAAAGCATGCCACCAACACAAACTACCTCATCTAGTCAACAACATGGCAAAAAACTGCGAATTGAGTACTGCAAAAAAAGTGCCTTAGCAGAGAAAGAACCCAGCACCTTAAACATGGAGGTAGTTTGATATAGTTGATAAAGCATTGAACTGGGACTTACCCCAGTTTCACCCAGTCCATCAAACATTCACATTTTTCCTTTGTGTACTTTTCTCTCCTTAAGAGTAATTAGTGTCTGAGGAGGCTTTCCCTGTCATGAAGAGATCCAGACCAACGTATACGTTTAAAAATTTGGCTCTTTTTTTGCAACTTTTAGAGTTGTCATGACTGACAAATAAATTGTTTGGATGGGCAAACCTCTGGTGGAAGGAATAGGAGTTATTATTTTTAATTCATTATTAATGGTACTTAATACTCTAGTTTCCACTAATGAGATAGTGCATTATGAAAACATTCACATTAGGAAATATTAACTCTTTGTGTAAGTAGCTTGGCTCAGAAAAGTAGTGTCTAGTATAATTAAACTGTTCCAAGTGCTATACTGGCTTCTGCTTTCTCTTTTAAAATATTTTAGAAGGGAACAGTGAGAATATTTTAATGCAATTATCTAGTGAATTCTATCATAAGCTTAAATCCAGGACCTGTCTGGTTCTGACCTCTGACAAAAAGGGATTCATATTCACAGTTCCCAGTCTTCTGCTATACTAGGCTGACCTTTGGTAAAGATTAAAATAACTACCCTCAACATCTGCTGTTGAATCAGTATAGCTGTATCTATTATAACTCAAAGATTAGAAGGAGAGCCAGTGCAAGTGTTAGCCCTGCTCTTCTGTCATCTGGGAAGCGTAGAGCAGACTGGTAACTTCCCTTGTAAAGGTGGGAAATTTTATGTAAATAATTTCATTTCCACTTACTGGGTAAAATACATAAAATTTGTACGAGTGAAAATCAAATGGAAAATTCTTTTAATAAGCCTTGACTCTGGAATAGTCATGACCTGACTGGCCTGCAGTTCAAGAGGTTTTGGTCTTAATGATGGACTTGATATAGCAACTCATTTGATTCAGTAATAAAACAGAGAAGACTAATAACTCTATAAGCAAGCCAGGCTTCATTTCTAGTTTCTCCTGGACCTCTCTTTTGCAAGTATAACATTGATTATACTTCTGGTAAAATGTTATCAACTCCAAGGGAAGCAGTAGAAGATAGTGTTGCTAGAGACACTCCCATTTTACAGTGAGATAGATTTGAAGAGTATTGCATGGCAAAAAAAAAGTCCTTTATTGGCTTGGTTGACCTATTCTATTCACTTTATGTTTGCAGGAAGGGGTTTACTTTTGTTTAGATAATGCTATGAATAATTCTTATTCCCATTTTACTAATATTTTTGGGGAGCAATGTGAATGAAAAAGGTGTTGCAAATTTTAAATTAATAGGTTGAGATAGTTGCACACCCTCTCCTAATGAAAAATAATTAATTGAATTTTGACATTTCCATCCTACAGGTAAGAAAATCCTACATCTGTTGGAGCCTGCTAACCACAATAATATTTTAAAACTTACCTGATTTCTCTTCATTTTAGTTCATTATCTCTTTAACCTCAATATTCCCACCTCTCCCCAAAAGCGTCTTTCGTTAGTTTTAAGGTTACCTCTACACAGCTGTCAGATAATTTAAGGAGAAGGGTAGTTTAACTTTCTTTAACTCGATGTGCTAAAGTAAGCTTGCACCCATTTGAAACATCAGTCTGTCTCCTGTGTCCCTACGTACCACTGGAAAGGTTCTTGTAGGCATATAACTGTTGTGAAAGACAGTTACTTGCACTAGTGATTTTTCTACTTGCTATCATCTGTCATGCTTTTTCATTCTGGTCTCTTGGGATATGTGCATATGGATAAGTTAAGCAAAGGTGAATTCCTTCACTGAAGTTGTAAATGAAAAAAAAAGTGATGTAATTAGTTTTCTGTCTAAAGTTGGCCATGTCCATAAGTCTTTGAAAAACTGTGTCTTAAGTGTTAGGAGTTATAAGTGAATGTTCTTGGACTGCAGGAGCATGTGCTGGATAGAAATATAGATGAAGACATTCTAAAGGTGATATAACATGTTTGGTGGTAAAATGCAATAAAATAGTTACTTTTCTAAGTCACTAGTACTTCTATCTAAGGAGGAAAAAAACTTTTAAAGAACAGCTGAAGAATTTAAAGGAATGGGTAAAATAGAGCACTTCTTTTTTTCTCCTCCTGCATTAGACTTTGCTAATATATTTCATATCAGGTTTAAGCTTGTTCTTGGAAAAATGAAAGTTCTTGCAGTTTAGGCAAATAGATTTATTTAGTATTTAAAAGCTCAATCAGTGCTGTACAAGCTGGAAAGAAGCCATTTCCTTTCTGTTATAGATTTAGCTTGGTTATGGCTCTCACTGCTACAAAACTGCCATTTCTTATTCAGATAAAATATGACTTTTTTTCTCTCCCCAGCCATTAATCAAAAGCACTAGTAAGTTCATGATTAAGCAGTTTATGAAGAGCAGTAAATTTTATCAGGGAGAAAAAAGATTTATATTTCTCTTTAAAATTATAGTTTTTCCAGTTATAAAGCAGCAGACCAGTAGTTGTTTTTCCTTCAGATGAAATCCTGCAAAAGTTCTTAGTTGTAACTTTCATGTTTGTTTATACATTTCTGTTTGGTCTTTAGAAAAAGGCCTCGTATTTTTAAGGGCACCTGACTGATAGAGAGGGACTAGAAACTGTGAGCTCCAGGGTAATCCCATTCTTCTACTTCCTTTTATGTGCGTGTATAAGAAGAACATGGAGGATGGCATCTATTCATACTTCCACTTAGCCATATCTTTTGCATCCTCAACCCCTTTGTATTGTGAGAAACATGTTTGTTCTCTAGATTACCAAAATTTACCCCCTTTTCACCCCAACTTAGTGCCAACCCATGAGTCTTGCTATCAGCCATATAGTTATTAATTTTTACTTGCATGATGATCTGAAATTTCTTTCTTTCTTTTTCATTTCCATTTTGCAAAATGTCTAGGCCTAAATCCTCTGATTTCCCTCTTCAGCTTGTTTAAAATCAATAACCATTATATTCTTCCTTGAGTGTTTCATGTTGCTTCCTATCATGCCAGTGCCAGAGAATCCTGAGATCCAGAATCACTTTGTTCTGAGATGACTAGACCTGCTCCTCCTGTCAGAGCTCCAATGCTGTGTCCTGCTTAAAAATCACACCAGATGTTACAGCAGGTCTCCTTCACCAACTTCCTCACTCTAATTTATTTCCTGTTAATCTTCTATAACCTTTTTACTTTTGGTCTGTCAAATCTGTCAGAAGGAAAGCAGCCTGTACAAGCTTAAAGTTGTGCTTTTTTGGGGTATCAACTGGTGCTCTACCAGCAAGAGCAGCAGTAAATTCTAATAGTAAGTGGAGCTACTTTCACCACTAATACACAAAGCAAAGCACAGTCAGAGCTCTTCAGCTAGGTTTTTGGATAAGAAGTTTATTTTGACCATGCAAGGGATGACAATGATCTTGTGGACAGATATGTTTTTTTCTGATAATTGAGCAAAACTGGTTTGTAGACCAGGATCTGAAAAGTGCTGCTACTTACCAATACACACATTGAGCAGTTCTGAAGGTTGTGCTACAGCCCCAGCAAAAGACTGAGTGCATCCTTTCCATGTCTGTAATTTAGAGCGCTCTATTCTTTGATAAGAGCTAAGTGTTAGATCTGCAAAGAGGTTTCATTGCTTACGTCCCTTTTAAGTCAATAAATACTGAATGGCTATTACAGTATAAGGCATACAGAAATACTGTTTGTGATTGTAATCCTGAATGCTTAGGAGTCTGGTGAATTTACAACCAAATGCTATAGATCTGGAGTTTCCTGCTGCAGCCTCTACTCTCCTTCTGAATCCTACTTAAAACTCTTCATGTATTAATTTATTCTAGTAGGTAATGTTGTATGAGAAGGCACCTCTTGTGTCATCAAGGTTTCACTTCCTTATTAAAGTTTATGGGTATGTATTGCAGTCTTCTGGAAATTAATCAAACTTCATCTTAGGCATTAGTAAAACTTTAGGTTTACACTCCCATCTCAAGGTTTTTCTGAAAAGCTGTGTAGACTGTAGTTAAATTACTGATTTGCCCTGATATTTTTTACAAATAACCAATTTCTGCTTTCAGCATTGCTTCTGCTTTAGTGGTGCCCTCAAACACAAGTGATGGGAAAATTGTCAGATAATTGCACCACTGTCAGCTGAACAAAAATGTACTTTTTTCATATACTCTCAGCTGTCTGTATTTTGATAGACAAAAAGAGGTAAAAAAACCCCAAATATTTTCTAAGTGTGAAAATATGATCCTGGACTCATGGGAGAAGCAGCCTGTTTATTAAGATAATGTAATATCTTTACAGTTTCTTTTAACATAGACTGAAAATTACATTTTGCAGTTTCTAGGTGAAATAAGTATTTAATACTGAATATGAAAACAGTTCAATATAGAGGTTTCTTAATTTTTTTTTTTTCTTAGTAGGAGCAAGCAGGTTTGCTGTACTGTTATGTAACACAAAAACATGAGATAAATATGTCCTACAGGATGAACTACATGGGAGTTTATGCATTCCCATTAAATTCAGCGGCCTAATTGCATGCAAAGCTAAAAATGGCTTTGAGATGCTTACTGCCTACAGAATCTGACAAGAAACTGGTCTTCCTTAATAGAAAAATACAATAACCTCAGCCACCTGCTATACTTTAGCCTTTGATAAATATCAGGCTCCAAATATCTGTCACTTTCTTGACAACTCTTTTTGTTTTATTAATTGTTTCTCAATCCGGTTTTATATTTTATTTGCTCTATTTATGTTGATTTACTTTTTGTCACACCTGTCCAATGAATTTAAAAATGAAAAAAATGGAAAAGAATTTTATTTGACAATAAACACTGTATTAAAAAACTCTATATGGTCATCTAAATGTAACATGTTTATTCTCATGTCTTTGCTTTGTCTTAAAGCAGTGCAGAGACTGAGATTCATCCCAGTTATCTGAAGGGGGAGCAGTAGGCCTCCTGAAGGGAGATTAGGCTCGTTTATGCTTTGTTCTCACAAGATTATGAAAGGCATCAGGACAAATGAATTCTTGAGCTGGACAATGCAGACGAGTGTCTGACATGGTCTCTTAGAGGTCTTGTGGAAAAGCCACAAGAATGTAAATATAGAGATTTCTTCTTTAACAGATGGACAAATTTTGTTCAGTGATGCATGGTAACTCTATTATGTTGTAGCAGAGAAGGCATGATACTGCAGTAGCACACAGGAATGAGAGTGTCCTTCTCTATTTCCTTCTCATCTTGGAAGATGCATAGCTTTTCTGTGTTCTAGACTGAGTCATAAAGTCCTGCTCTTAGCATAATTTGCCATGCAGAGTTCTCTTGCACCATCTATTTCTGTAAAATGGAAGACCACAGTTGCTCTCCAATATTTTGCTATCTTTGCAAAGGTAATTCAACGAACTTGGAGGGGTGGTTGGGGTGAGGTGTCTGTGTTTTTCCTGTACTTTCCTTTGGGAAAAGATGGACTGTTAATCATAGAATCACAGAATGGCCTGGGTTGGAAGGAAATGTAACGATCATATAATTCCAATCCCCTGCCGTGGACAAGGACATCTTCCACTAGGCCAGCTTGCTCAAAGCCCCCTCCAACTTGGTCTTAAACACTTCTAGGAATGGGGCATCCACGGCATCTCTGGTCAACTTGTTCCAGTGTTCCAGCCTTCTGACCATCTTCATGGCCCTCATCTGGACTCGCTGCAGCCGGTCCACATCCTGCTGGTCATATTTTTTTTGGTGCAGGGTACAGCTGGCTTTCTGGGCTCAAGCAAATGATGCCAAGGCATGTCAAGCTTCTATTCAACCAATATCTCACAGTCCTTTTGCCCAGGTCTGAACTCAGTCCATTCCTCACCCAGCCTATATTTGCGATTGGGATTGCCCCAACCCAGGTGCAAGACCTTGCATTTGGCCTTGTTGAACTTCATTGGATTCTCACAGACCCATGTCTCAAGACTGTCAAAGTCCTCTGGAAGCATCCGTTCCTCCTAGGGTGTTGGCCTCACCTCTGAACTTGAGGTTTTTGGCAACCTTCCTGAAGGTGCACTCTATCCCACTGACTGTGTTCTAGATGTTACAGTTCCCAACACCAACCCTTGAGGAAAGCCACTTTTGGGAGGAAAGGGTTAAAAGTGGAAGAATGGTGAGGAGGATGCTAGATTTGCGTAAGTGGCCTTGCAGCTGGGGATGCCAAGGCATGGAGAATAAGGGTGTGGGAAAGCCCATATTTTATGCCTATTGTTGTTTCTCCTCTGCTTGTTTTGAGAAGTAGAGATAATGTAGGTGTTCTGAGAGACTTGGAGACACTCTCATGGACATGCATGAGCTCCCTAATCTGGGGGGAAGAAGATCAAAGCTCAGAGATCATAAAAACACAGGGGAGGTCACAGCATGTTGGCAAATTACATGTGCATGGGCCCTTGATAAACTGGTGCAAGGAGCAGCCCCACCTTTTGCTAGGATGGACTAAGCCTGGTGGGGCCTGCGTTCCCTCTTGTGTGTCTCTGCCTGGGTGTTGCTTAAGGATCCTCTGATTAACGAGGTAAGGAAATAAATGTACTCTTTACATTTCAGTTGAGGTTTTGTGGTTGTTGTGGCTTCCTGCCTGTCCACTCCCATGGCCATTCATCACCGATCTCTGCTTCGACACTGAGCTGTTGACCACAGCTCTTTGAAAGTGACCACCCAGTCAGTTCCTCATCCACCAGTTGGTCAATCTATCCAATGTAAATTCATGTTTTTCCAGTTTAAAGAAAATTTGATACTGTAGGACAGGGTCAAATTCTTTACACAAGTCCAGGTGGATGACAACCATTGCTTTTCCCTTATCCACAAAATCCACAACCTCATCACAGAATGTCACTAAATTTGTCAATAACAATCTACCTTTAGAGGTGCTGTCACCAGTCACCTCCTTACTTCCCATCTGCCTTAGCATGGTTTCAAGGACAGTCTGCTCCATAAACTTGCTGGGCATGGAGGTGAGACTGACCAACCTGTAGTTCCTTGGGTTTTCCTTTCCTAATGTAGACAGAAAAAAAAAAATCCAAAAATGGCTGCTAACTTTGGATGTCAGATTGATCTAAAGAATTACTATACTATAGATACCAGGCACAGTTACTGGGTATGTGCGATACAAATGGGGGGGAAATGTTGGATTATGATCCATCAGAAAAGTTGTTAAAATTGAATTTTAGTGCTTCAAGGAGGTGGATCTATTCCGTGTTATCACAGCAAGGCTGTGGGTTAGGATTGAGAGCACACTAGATGATTGAGTTTGCTGGTCTTGCATTGTGGACATATGGAAGGGTAGAGGCTGTTTCTGGGACATTCTCTCTCCTTGCTCCTAGTAGGAACTGACATGCATCCTTACTACTTCCTCAGGTGCAGAAGTCAGGACAGCTTAGTGTGGGAAGGGTAACTGACAGTGCCTTGCCATCTTAGATTACTGCCTCTTTTGCTTATGTGGCTCTCAATTGGCTGCCTGCCTTAGACTCCCAAAATATGATTGTCTGTGACATGAGCTAAAAACATCCCCATAATATTCAGGCTGTGAATATTATGTCACTTATCTTCTCATTTGACCAGCTACTCAAAAGCCACCATATCTCTTAACAGACCCACACTTCCTAACACCAGTGTTCCAAATATGTACTGGAAATTCAAAAATACCTGAAATCCTTGTCATCAGATATTGCAGAGTTCAATTTATGATCCAACATATATAAAGGACATTGTGATTTTACAGGATGTACAAATATTTATTCAGCTTCTGAACAGACAAATTAAACATGGTCTCCGCTAAAAAGAGTTAATAGTATAAAAAGTAGTCAAAGAGGCAGGGTATTTTTATAAATTCAAGAAATATGCACATATGTGGAAAAATTAATGAAGCATTCTCACTTGAATTTAACAGAGACCTAGTTGAAGAGAATATGTTATGTTCCATGCCTGAGTTGAACATAGTATGAATGATTAAAAGGGGAATAGAAGTAGCAATTAAATAAGCTACTGAAAATGAGACTACAAAGACTGGAAGAGCTAAGAGGATATTTGGATATTCAGTATAAAAAAATCCAAGACAAGAGAGCAATTTCCACAGGATTTTGAAGGTAAAAATAATGAGACATTTATATATTGTAAAGGGAGAATTGTGTATAGAGAAAGTTCTATAGACAACATGATGATTATGCACGGCTGCACTTTAGGACAAACAGGTAAATGTGATTTGATGTCAGAGTCATGATGGATCCAGGTGCTATAAAGTCTGCTGGTGAGAAAAAGAGGAATAAATTTCTTCATCTTCTCACTTTCTTACAGTGGCATCTTAATCCTGGAATACATCTTAAATTTAAAGACCATCCCTCCATTTCTGCTGTAGTTTAGAACCATGGTGAGTGGGCTCTCACACTGTTTTGGAGTTTGTTTAATTGTTCAGTAAATGTCTTCCTGGGAATAAAATCAAATTAAACAAATAAAACAGTTTATTTCTCTGTGGGTTATGTTTCATTCTGTGAAGCCATAAACTCTGGAATTGTGTCCTTTCTCTGTTCTATATAATTTTTCTCTCAGTGTTTTTACTGACTAGAAGTATGAATGTGTGTATATATTTTTAATACTTTCCAATAATCCCATAGGATTTGTGAATCAAGGACTGTACAGTGTCCGTGATGAGAATTTGTTTTTAGATAGGAACATAAATCTTGCAATCCCTTGGGACAAGAATTTTTATAGCATTTCTTCACAGACCTTCTTTTTTCAAGAGAAAAAGTTTTAAATTACTTGAAAGATATTTTGAGAAGAAAATCGTTAAACAAGATACACAGTTTTCTAGAGAAACTAACAACAAGCAGAGGGAAAAAATTGCTGCATATTTGAAAGCAAGACAGTGGAGCAGTTACTGAGCTATAAACAGAAGTAGGCTCAAATATACTAGGGTCTTAAACTAAGTATATTTCAAAAATACTGAATTAAATTTTCAACCATGCAACCAATCACTCAAATTATACCTATTGTGAAGGAAACAAAGTCCTTGCCTTCAAATCTGTGCAGAATGAAAAATTTCAAAGAACACATTGCAGTGGATCTGTGTTTCTGCAATATTTATTTCACATTTTCACCATTTACTGGTTTGGAACATTTTAAATACCCTTCAATTTAAAAAAGGTTCACAAGAGGTTAATAGGAGTTCTTAGTAGAAGGACCCATTTAGGAATGGATGAATTCTTATCCATTGTCCTGAGACAGAAGAGCCGTTTGAATGAAGTACCACATCATTAAGTCTGTCCTTGCCAAGTCCATTTTATTTATTGTTAAGGCCACTGTCAGATAAATAAGCTTTCACATGGCATTGTATTGTATATGCCATATATATTGAATACTATATTTTCAGTGCTTTATATCTCCCAACAAAGCAAATTGTTAGAATGCTACTCATTGAGTGCTGAATTTCTTTTATTTTTGATTGAACTCGGATGGTGGTATGACTCAATTCAATTTCACACTAGACTTTTTTGGCTATTTTTTTTTTCAATAAGAAACAATAAAAAGATATTTATTTGAACAAATATTTTGTAGAACTCTTCCTTATAACTATGCCACAAATTTGAAGGGACAAGCCTAGTCATCTTCCATCTTTGGTGCATCTCTAGGGGCTTGTAGACTTTCTAGTTTATATGGGAAGCACAAACCTTTTGGAACTTGCAATGGATCAAGAATCAGAAAATCAGAATTAAGCTGTAATGAAGGAGTGTAGAAGGGAAAAAAAGCTCTGAAGAAAAAACCTGTGCCTTGTAAAAGAATTGCCTTGCAGCAGCTTCTGCTCTAAGAGCACTTGCCTTGCAAGTGGTGAGGAGGAATTCATTGCTGTGACTTCTCCCAAATTCATAGGAATGGCTGAGCTAGATTGGAAGAGGCAGCACAGCTGAGGACAGATGGCAAGAAGCTGTGCCTTGTCTGATCAGCCCCACTGGTGCTGCTGTGCAGTCTCAGGGCTGGGGAGAGCAGGGGGAGCTGCTGGGGGACGCTGTGCAGCTCTGCACAGCTATACGTGGGCTGCTGGACAGGAGGTGGCATGAAGGACATCTGAGAATTCTGAGTGCTTTAAAACTTCTGCCATGTGGCTGACGCTCACATCAGCTCCAAGAACAGGAATTTTAATACAGGGAGGGTGAAAGCTTCAGCTTTAGCTGGCTTTTAGATAGGTAAAATACCTCAGGGGCAGGCATTTAAGGAACTCAGGACTTCCAGGACAGCAGCATGGCCAGTATGAAATTATTGTGAAAGCATAGCAAGAATGAATTTTGTAGGCACCTCAAGGAAGAGAACTGGATTAGAGATAGTGTGGAATTTTCCACAGGAGAGGCTTTTTACATGAGAATGTGTTGCTTCAACAAAACTGTACTTTTCCAGAAAAAGCACATGAAGAATCTGACTGGAAATATTATTTAATCAAGGGATGACTTTTTTTAATCAAAAAAAGAGTAGGGGAGAGGCCTGAATGGCAAAGAGGTTATGTCAGGACCAACTTCATATTTTCTTTCAAATGGGTTATCTCCTGAGTAATGATATGGAATTTTAAGAAAAGTATCTTCAGCCATAGAACTTGAACTGATTAAGAGACGATGGAAGCTTTTTCTGTGGGAAATATGTACCAGGTGACCATTAGACATTCTCATGGATAAAGTGGATGGTATTTTATGTAAGAACATAAAAACATAAACATTTTATGTAAGAACATTTTTTTAGTGCTCCTTTCTCCACAGGTGTAAAAATTCTTGATATATTCTATTTTATTTTCTAATACTGAACAATAATGTATTGGGGTTTTTTTCTGAAGGTATTGCTCACTGTGAAATTAAGTAATGATGGTCCTACGTGCAATCTTTTCTAGCTAACTGCTGTAGTCCTTTCATTTTTGAGCCTCTCTACTTTCTTGGAAAGTTGTTATTTATTCTGCTTATAAATGATTTTGTGTTTGCCAATGTAAGCATGAAAGAGTCCAAGTCTGAGCTAAGATAAAAATGAATTGTGTATCTCTACCTTTCAGGATATGTCCAAAGACAGTAAATTAGCTAATTGCTAAAAGCTTCTTTCAGAGCTCTGCAGCCTCCAAACTTACAATAAAACCCCAAGGCAATCTCAGGTCAAATAAATAATACTGCAAATATAGCATTTCCATTGTTCTGCTTTAATTTAAGGCTTAAGTTACATGGACCATTGCATTAAGCTGTTAGTACATCATGAAAAGTTTTCCCAGAATCAGAAGAGGAAAGTATTTAAGGGGATGATGAACAGTGTCTTGTTGGGATTCACAGGGTATCCTTGTTCAGAATTTCTGTAATTTTGCAGTTTTTCAGCTACCCAATACAAATTAGATGAAGTGTAAAAGAACATTATTGATTGCAATAACAAAGTGATAGGGCTTGTAGCCTAAATTTTTAATAATATCAGGCTTATATAAACATGTTGCCTGTCTTTAGTTCACCACGGTAGTTTTTTTATGTTGGCCTGTGTAGACAAATCTGACAAAAAATTGAAGTTATAAACCTCACAGGATATTAGAGAGAGGTCTGAATTTGTGTTCCTGCTGATGCTGCAGGTAGATCTTAACTGTGAGCTGATCAAATGGAAATCAGCCAGCCAAGAAATCTATGAATAGTTGTTATTATATTCATAGCTCTGGATCAACCAACTGCATGGTGGACTGTCAAAGTGGTGGGGCAGGAGGCAGGACAGGTCTGGAATCTAGAGGATGAAAGCAAAATATGATTTGTTGTTCCTTGGGAGAGGTGCTGTGTTACACACACTCAATGATCACTAAGGTTTTCTATTTCTCCTTAGAAAATAACCCGGGATGCAAGTGATGGCCACACTCTTCTTTACCACCCCCTCCACCCTCCCAAAAATAGATATTTTTCTATTTAGAAATATCTTTAGGACTTTCATCATGTGTCTGATATCTTTTTGTAATAATTTGGGCTTTGAAGTAAGTGCTGTGTCGTCAATGCTCAGAACCATACTGATTCTACTTACAAAGTCATATCAACATTTTGGAAAGAGAAAAGGAAGCCCTGAAAGACTAATAGATACATCTAATATAAGGTACATGCCAGTACTATAGTTCATGTTTCATTAATTTATTTTGAATGATCCTCGCCAGTAGTTTTCTAGTTCTGCCTTGATGAACTTCTGTAATATTGTTATAACTCTAGAGAATTTCTGCTGAGTGTTCAGAATACTTTGTGTTTGAGACCTTGACTGAAAAATACAAATTGTGTTCAGTGCTAACTTCATTTCCCTTGAAGTAGAGTAAAAAAGCAGAAAACTGGAGGAACTTAGTAACATTAGGGTATAGGGTGGAGAAAACAGCCTATGTAACTCAAATGATTATGATGGGTAAATCTCTTGACTTTACTTCTTTAGTGCTAGAAGACTTTTTTTTCTTTTAGAGGAGATGGAATCAAATAGCTTAAGATTTAAACAGACTCACTCAACTTGTGATTTTCTGTGGACTAAATCATGTTTGGAGCCTGACACTCCTTCTCAGATTAAATTTAAATGAAGACAATCTTCTTTGAAGATAGTGGAATAGTTCCAGTGCAAAATTGGCTCCATTGTGAGGGTAATCAGGCCAATTAGTGGCAATATGAGAAAGATGACAGAAGTTTTACCCATGGGAAGTATATATAGTTGCTTTAGTCTCTGCAGGATATGTCTCTGTGCACTTCAAAGAGTGCAGTCAATAGAATAAATACATTGGTCACATTCTGAAAATTACACTTACAAAAGGCAGTTATTAGTAGTTCTAGTTTCTAGTGTTCGGAGCATTTAATGGTGAGATGTGCAGTCCTGCATACTGAGATTCAAAGGATGGAAAATAGACATAAAAAGTTTTCTCACTTATTTTAGTGAAAGAGAATGTAAGATCAAGAAAAAAACAGTCCTACTAAGATTCGAGACAGCTTTCCCTTGGTCTCTCCAGTAACTCTCTTTGAAAGGTGGTTATCACCATTTTTAATGTCAGAAGAGTAGTAGTCTTACATTTAAATTGTGAACTTCAGCATTCAGGGTTTCAGAAGGGTTTCTCAGCATTCCTTGTGTTATGTGAATAGGGTAATTGCCCTGCTTCCTCATCTAAAAAAATCTGAATATTTCTGATGTCACCATTAAATTTCAGTTATCACTAGAAAACTATTTGATGTTCTATTTTCTGTCAGGTTATTTTTTTCTACCTAAGCTCTGCACAGTGCAGGAATAGGTTTGGGTGAGTAGAAACAGTAGTAAAACTTTCATTCTTTCAACTGAATTGTCCAGAGCTCCTCCCAGTAGCATGTGGTCCAGCTGCAGAAAACCTAGTAACCTGGGGTCTGTCCACAGCAGTGTAGAAATATTCAGAATATCTGTGGTGGAATTAGGCTAAGTAAGTTACTGAAAGCAGCTACTGGAAGCAGGTTTTGCTGCAGGAAACATGCATAGACAACTGCAATCTTCTACCTTGGATGCTCCTCTGGATGCTCCACTTGTGAACAAGTGTGCACCCATAAGGCACACTTGTTCACCTGATGTGAGAAAGCTCTATCTCATCTGGTTTCCACCACATCCTTGTCCTTGGCAGCAGTACAGTAATTGCCTAGTCAGAACTCTACTCATGGTTACACCTGCGATGTTTGCATATAAATGCCAAGAAATTATGATATTTAGCAGTAGTGAGAAAATGTTTACAAAGATATTCTTAAAGTATCATTTTTGAGGAACTAATTTGAAATTGTGAAATGCAAATTTCAAACAAATATGATTCAGTGAACCAGAAACAAATTAGCTGCCACTTAAAAATGTCATTAACACGTTCAGAAATGACTTATTTATTAACACCTTCAGACAGAAAATAGTACTAGGCTGAAACAAAAGCTGACTTTGAATTACACTGTCCAAATACATGCATGAAATGCATGCTTGATTTTATAAATTCTAGCAGACTTAATGTGATCATATTTTACACTGAGAAACAGGGAGAATACAGATTTTTTTCAGTCTCTCAGAGTGGCAGCCTACCCTGGAGAGAGATGACCTTTATGTACATGTTACTTTGGGAATCTGTTGAAACAAACTGGATGCTCCCTACATGTGTGCAATGCCACCAGTGTAACCATGCCACTTTTTGCTCTTCCTAAAGCAATTGGTCATATTTTCATTGACTTATATGTGCTGCAACAACCACTGACTTCATCTAAACTGATACTGTTTCTGATCATCAGACAACATGCCTGGGGAATGCTTCTCTGCTGGTTATGCATATATTTTTGTTCTTCACCTTCTCTGCATGGTGTATATTTGTTAGGAGAATATCTGGTCTTTTACAGAATTTATAATTTGTAATTTTATGATTACAGTCTAAATTATTTGCTCTTTTTTTTATATATAGCTCAGTGGAGTGAAGTTTTTCAAAAAGATGTAAAAGAAGGACATAAAAACTTGAGATTCTAAATTCTGTGCGTCTTGCCAAAGGTCATTTTGAGTGAGGCATGAGGCATATCTGCGTAAAACAATGGCAACACATAACCCAAGTATTGCAAAGCAAATGTTATAAACCCAGACTTAGAAGCACACAGACTCCTGTGTTTGACTATTTCTTGGAGTTTCTATAAGAGTTCACTTGAGGTATTGATCTCAGTAGGATAGTAGCAGCCATGGGAACTGTGAAATTCTGTACTAGTTATTTTTTTAAAAAATGTAGGTACCAAGGCAAAACTTATTCTGATTTATACTGCATGTTCTATTTTCCTTCTTTGAAGTGTCAGAGAAAAAAACATGGAAAAAAATGAAGTGTACGGATGGAGGCAAATGCAGAACAGAAAAGCAAAGCTATTAAATGAGTTTTGAGATGAAAAAACTATTCCATCATGGAGAGAAATTAACAGCAGTTTCAAGGCACTTGAATTTGGATTACTTTGCTCTTGCATATGCCTTAAATCAAATAGAACAGTTAGTAAACAACTTCAAGCATTCCTTTATTAGCATCAGAAGTTGTAAACTTGCATCAACGAATAAATGCAAATATTTGAAACAGAAACCAGGGTCTGCCTCTGCTGAAGTCATTTGCAGAACCCCAAACTGACTCCAGTGTTCATGGTGAGGGACCTGCTCTGTACAGTAGGCATTGTCTAGCACATCCATGTAGTTAAAACACAGCTGTTTCAGGTAGAGTAGCATGTTAAAAAGCTGGAATCATAGAATAACTAAGGGGCTTTGTTAGGTTATCTCATCCAATCCCTGCTCAAATCCAGGATGGCCGAATGCCATGCTCATGATCTTGTCCAGTCAAGTTTTGAATACCTTCAAGGATGAACATGAATCAACTGGGTAAGCTGTTCCTGTGGCTGATCACCGACATTGTGATTTTTTTCCTAATACCCGTGTCTCTCACCCATCACCTTATTGCTGTGCACTAACAAGGATTCTCTGACTCCATCGTCCTGCTGCCTTGTTAGGCAGCATCTCCAGCTAGGTCACCATTGGCCTTCTTCTGAAAACTGAATAAACCTGGCTCTCAGCTTCACTCTGCATGCCATGAACTTCAGCCCACTGTCCATCTGTCTGGCCTCTGCTGAACTCATTTCACTGTCACTTCTCTGTATCCCTCCTAAAATTTCTGCTATGTACAAAGGGCAAGGGATGTTTGTTGCTTTCTTTTATTTCTGGGTATGCTTGCAACTTCCTCTTAGTGAAGGTAAGAAGCAAGAGAGAAATAGAGTAGGGTACATAAAGCATCTCCTCCTGCCTGTTTCTACTGCATAGTGCAAGAATTTTGCAGTAACAGAAATTGTACATCTGCAACACAGGTATTTTTAATAGTTTCAAATCATACTGTTTTAAAACTGAGTTGCAATAATTTGTCTGAATGAATGAGGACAAATGAGGTTGCTAGGAAGCCAAATGTTGTTTATCCAGGGAGTTGAGAGGGAGGAACGAATTTAGATCCAGCTGTGTAAAAGTACAAAATACTTATCCAAGAAACTTACATAATCATAATTCTGCCTTACTTCATTTGCAAAGAAAGATCAAATATACTGGTTAAACCACTTAATTTAACCAGAGTTCAAAACCACTAAAATGTTAAAATGTCATAGCAAGAGGTATAAGGTTTTGTGTGATGTCAGAACACAAAAAAGGTAAGGTTCTCCTCTAAGTAAAACTTCCTTGTAATAGAAAAAATTATCCCAAATCTTCATACACAGATTTTGTGCAATTTTTCAGTGACTTTTAGCTAGAGGTGCATGCAGTTGTATTGTGAATATTGAACTTTGCCTCATATGACACTCTTAAGCCAAGAGCCACATGGCAAAGGCCATCAGGAATCTCTTCATATTGTTTTGCAAAATAAGTTAGTTGTCTTAACCCACCGAAACATCAGAAGTAAACTTCCTCTTCACTCCCTTACTGCATGCAAAATGTTTCAAAAAGCAGAAACTCCAAATGAATAGGAAAATCTTCTGTTTCACAAAATGGTATTCATTATCAGGGTAAAGAGAAATAGTGCTTATAAACCCACATTCTGCAAATTAGTCTTATAGATGGCTGTTGTATTACACCTCACATCACCAATATAGACTAGCAGCCTTCATTTTAAGATATATATTTTGTGGGTTGCATGAAACCTTTGAAGTGATTGAAATTTATATTTAACTGATTAAATGTTCCCCCCTTTCTCCCTACATTATTAGCAAAAGGTCAATGTGTATATTAACAAAATCCTCCTGGAAATTCGGAAAGGTAAAAGTCATAGCCTGCATGCAGACAGAAGAGCAATCAAACACAAAACACAAACATAGGGCCCTTCTTGATTTATAAGCTGTCTTATTACTGCATTTGTAAATACATTATTTTCTTTTCTCCCCTCTAGCAGTCTTGTATCTCTTCAAATTATTAACATTAGAGAAGATATGCAAATTATAATCCAAGGGTAATTAAAACCAAGTTGTAAAATTCTGAACTGCTGAAACAAGATATTTCAGAGTCTATTATGGGACAGAACAGTTAAAATTAATATTTTAAAATCAGCTTGATGATACAGCTAAGTAGATATTGGTTAATGTTTCAGAAGTTCTGGATACAAAAAGTACTGTGATGCACATGCCTTCACAGGATCTACGCTGAGACTCACAAGCACATGCCAAGGGCCAGGTGCCTAAATAGGCCAACAGCTTGTGTCACACAGTAAGACCTTGCTGAAATTCTGCCTTACTTGAATTTCATTACTAAGGAAATGCATTTGGGCAGGACTGTCTGGATCATCCCTGGCTCCTTGAATGCAAACCAAAGTGGTATTATTTTTGGCACGTAAGAGGTTCATTGGAACCCAGGAAAGCAGTCATTTTAAGGTCTGTGCACTCCTTGGTACTGTGTGTTCTAGGCACATCTACTGTCTTACAGAAGAGCACCAGTGCAGACAGGGTAGGCAGAAGTGGTAGTTTTCCAGTATTTTGGAAAGTCTGAGCCATTATGCAGTTGGGAACACAAAATTCAAGGGGCAGTATAAGAAGACATGCATGCCTTTGCTTTAATGTTAGGGTGCATAGTGGGGAGAGGGCTGTAGCCATTCCAATTTCCTTGCTCCTAAGGATGTTTTACGCATTTTAAACCAAGCAGTTACTGAATGAAGTCCCCATGTACTTGTGAGAGCAGAGTTTGGTAACTACATCATTCTTTCGGGGGCGGTGGGAGTACCCTAGCCTCACTTGTCTCGTGACAAATCTCTGATATCTGGAAAGCTCAGGTGTCCTGCTCCCTGGAGGAAAGTTCTGGGCTAGGATATCATGTTGGCAACACTTTTTTTCTCTTACATCCATGTATTTAATGGGGACAGCTGAAACCTAGCATTTCTAGAGGGCTGGGATACCTAGCTTTTGAACACCAAAAAAACCTGCGCGTGTAAGAGGGAGCACATCTGTCAGCAGATAGGAAACCAAAGGTGTGGAACATAAACATCAGCAAAACTTGATATATTCAGATTTTTCCTAAGGCATGATGTTAGTAGTTTGCATTTTTCATGTAGTTACTTCCATACCAGCAATTTTTTGCTCAGTACTTAATATGTTGAGGATTTTTTAGTTACAAACAATGCAGCTGCTTTCTATCATCCTTAGGAATATGAAGAATAATGTAAGGAATACTATTCTCCAATTGTGAAAGAGTGTTGTGGAAATACATGCTGCAAACTGAGGTGGAAAACTACCATCTTTCAAGTGGTATGTCAAATTTGAATTAGATAAGTGTGTTAAATTCATGTCTTCTCACTCCTTGTTTCTTTGTCTCAGCAGGGGTAACAGGGATGATAAAATTATTAGCAAATCAACAGTGTTACCAGAACTCTTTTCTTCTAAGCAATGAATATTTAAGTGTCATCTGGAATTGTTCCAGCTATGACACACAACCAAATGCCATTCCTCTTTCCATTTATTACAAGAACAGTTCAGCTAAGAAGCAGGGAAAGATAACCAAGACCATTTGGCTGTTCAGAGAGTTTCTAACACCAGACTGAAAATTCAGCTAACTCCCCAGATGTCATGGTTATGCATTTACTTCCCCTTAGCTCCCTTCTGACGATTCTGGTTGGTTTCAGCAAGACCTGGAACCTCAGGGTTGATGAGGGTGAAACAGTGCTATATTCTGAACCATGTAGTGTAAGAATTGCAAATTAAAGTAAGAAAAGTGAGAAAAGCATCATGAACATCTGAAACATTCATATTATTTACAACTTATCTTTCCAGTCACAGTGGTTTGCAGTAATTTTTATCACATGCCATGTTTGTGCTTATTTTTCAAAGTCAGCCATCCCTTCATGTTTGTATTTTTGCTAAGCTACTAACTAGTGTTTTGCATTTCAAGGAATCCATTTGTTTCTGGGCTTTATTTATTCATTTATTTTTAAGAGCATTTTTATGGGCAGGTCTTCTTGATGATGATGATGAAGAAACTCATTCAATCCCTGTGGAGTATTAAAAGGATGTTTCTTTCATCTACAAAAGTCTGCCAAAATACACAGTGGTTTTGATTGTTCAGGTTGCTGATGGCCAGTTTACCACCCCTGACCACTCTACTCTTCCTTCTTAGGATTTTTCTGTCCCTCACCTTATTAATAGTCCATATATACTATTGATTTTTACTTGTCCTGTCCTGTTTTAGACTATGAGTTTTTAACAATGAGAAACATGACACTTCTATTTTTTCACAGCCTGGATTTACATAGTTTGATTATTTAAACATTTTAGTATCACTTATGAAGGTTAAGAAGAAATTTTCTTTGTCTTTCATCTCCTCTTTTACCTCATTCTGATTAATGTTTCAATTCCTGCCTCTCATTGTCTAGGAACAGCTATAATTCCTCCTCTTTCTTCTCATGAAAGAGAGTGCAAAACTGGTCTGCTAATGCTAGGGAAGGTGGAGAAAAATTCTGTTAAAATTTAAATGTAAAAAAGCTGGCATAAAAATTTACTGCACTGAAATGTCCCTTCAGTCATGCATCATGACATTTCAGTTCGCAGTAGCTCAGAATGTTTGGATGAGATAAAGTGAGCTGAAATGGTGAAAATGAGTAGTTCCATCTTGCCTGCAGTGAAAATATGATGAAAATCATCTTACAGTCTTCCTCAGCAACATGGCTAATTAATTTTTATACTCTCTGAATACAATAGTTTATCCAAAATAAAAATTGAAAGAAACAAAGGTAACACTTAGGTTTCTTTTTTTTTTCTTTTTTTTTTCTTTTGTTGTAAAAAGGAACATTTAGAAACGTTGAAGAAAATTTATGAAAATCATGAAGGCAATGATGTCAATGCTCTAAGGATTATTCTGCATTTAATTTAAACCATTTTAATCTTCAATCTCTTAAATGAGGATGTTTGTATAGGGATTTAACGTACATTAAAGATGAGAAAAGAATTTACACCCTTGATGTGTTTGTCTTACTGTTTTGAATATTTAACTTTCAGTCTGTAAAACAGAAGCGAGTGATTATCAGTAGTGGGATATCTAGTGTAAAGCTTTATTTTTAAAATTTGGAATAACATTTACTGGGAGATTATTTAACATAGAGTTAAGGAGAAAATTCTTGTGAATTCAGATTTCAGAAGGATTATAGAGGAATACAAATAAATTTGTCTTCAAGCCCAAACTTGCAAGACGTAGGACACTGGTCATGGCATTTATCATGTATTTGTTAATAGATATTTTTCAGGTAGTTAAGAATGTTCATATGGGATCACACCAAAACCAATTTAACCCAATATCCTGCCATTGAGAATGAGGAGAAGAGGATGCCCAGGAAAACTTGTACAAAGCGTGAAAGCAGAAATAGCATCAATATTTCCTCTGATGATATCTCAGATTCTAAACTTTTTAAAATTTAGCCAAGTGTAATTCCTGTGCAATTACTGACCCTTGGTGGTTTTTCCCTCATGAATCTCTCCAGTTTTTCACTGAAAACATTTAACTTGTGTAAGTGTTTAAAAGGATGCTGTTCTTAATTTAGATTCTAATACTAAATAAATGTAAAACAGTTGAAGAGGTGAAGTTTTTCATAAACACAGGAAGTGCAGAAATATAAAAGTCAGTATATGGACTTTTACTTTCATTTCAGATTATCGTCCAGCAAAATCTGGAGTATGTGGTTCTTTGGATTTATTGTAATCCGTGAAAATCAGAAACTAAGGAATAATTTTGTTGTTTATATCATACTGGGGAATTTGGAGAGACTTGGTAATGTTTCCATTGTTCAGGGTGTCTTGGCATTTGTAGTAAAACAAAATCCAAGCCAGATATTTTTTAAAGATAGTTTTAAAATTATGATTTTTACTTGCAACCAGTTTGAATCAGAAAGTTTCTAACATATGGCAGAGAGAGAACATGAAGCCATATGCACCCAGCACTGGGACTGTGTTCCTGAGAAAACAGTTTGCTATTTTTATGTCGGCCAGCAGGTGTCAATACCCCAAAGTGAAGAAGCTGCCCAGCAGCCAGATCCAGTTAGAAACAGGCTGGAACAGGGAGTGGAAGTATTTTGGATGTCTCGCTTTGAAAGTTGACTTTGTGAAGTGCTTTGTCACCACCAGAAAGGAAGCCATCTCCTGAGGGGAACGAGGAGAGGGAAATTAAGCAAACCCTCCGTTCCCATAGTAGGTACCTCTTAGTTTCTTTTCCTACTGCTCCTAGCATTTTTATTCTCCATCCCCAGAACTGCAAAGCTTTGTGGTCTCTGACTTCAGTATTCAAGCCCCTCTGCGCTCCCTATCCATTCTGGCCAAATCCAGAGCCAAACAGTGGAAAAGCATCTAAAAGTGGGATACTTGGCTATTTTGATCAGTGCAATTGACTTTAATCTTTAATCGAAGCTGTTGATATGCTACTGCATCCTATATATTTTTCTCCTAAAAGTGCTATTCTAATCCATACTGTTGGATGTTTTCTGTGATATCTGTTAGTTGCTAAAATTAAAAAAAAAAAAAAAAATCTGAAATGAAATTTGTTTTCAACAAAAATTTCAGCATTTAAGTTAGCATTCTCTTTTTTTGACCCATTTTAGGCCTTTGTGAAATAGAATCTGGTAATATTTTATGTAGTTACATGATGTCCTCCTAGATTCAGCTTTGAAATCTCTTCAGAGTAATAAAAACATATTTCTAGTTAGTAGTAAAAACATATTTCTTTCAATATTATTAGAGATTAGGCATAATGAGCACAGATTGGGTAGCTCTTAGGAAAGATATGTGATTCTTTGACGTATTTAAGCCTTTTTTTTCCTGATGTCTACAGTGGTAGTGCCTGCAAGATTTATTCTTGTGTTTTAAACACTGCATAGCTCCAATAATGAAATAGTCATATCCATTACATTGTTTCTCTTTTTTTTTTTTTTTTCTCTGTGTATCATATTGAGGTAAAACATTTTGCTTTGGAGATTTCTGATCTCTGATACCAAGCAAAGACTTGTCAAAAGTTGACACAATTTAGGCAAATGTAAAATTTTTCATATTACTCTCATAACATTGGCATCTATCTACCACTCATGAAGAAATCCTGTCTTAAATTAAATGTTTTGGGCTATTGAAATTCTGGCCCCAACTTTTTAACTAACTGCTGTTTTACAGTGATCTGGTAAGAGCTAGGAGTTTATATACTCCATTTTTGATTTAATCAAAGGCTGTCTGTCAGTATCACATGCTAGATAATATTTCCATCTGAAGAAACTTAAAAACAACAACCTGAAAGATTAAAAACCTCTTCCTCTTGAAGATAATAATCTTAGTGAATTTTAACAGATTGCTTTAGCAGATGGAGATGTGATATTCTCTATAGTAAATTACATTAACATGCTCTCAGACAGAGATGTCACATTTCCCACAGTAATTTACATTAACATGATTTGAGACAGATTTGATTCCCCAAAAAGAATCAGAAATAGCATTTTATCAATTCATTTTCTATTGCCACTTCTTCATATAATTGTCAGCCTTGTGTGGCACACGTTTTTTGTCAAGGGATGCCATGATGAACAGGACAGACATCTATAAACTATACAATATACATGGTCCTGCATGGTACCAAACCAACAGCATGTACCAGTACAAAAAGCAACTGAATTCCATTTATTGGTACGGAGTTACTCTTGACTCAGTGACTCATATTGATTTGACTTTTGCACAAGATATCTGCTCTTTTGCATGTCTATATAGCTTTCTACCACTACTTTCAGGAGATCTTATCTTAAAAGGCTGATGAAGAACATTCTGAAAAGAAATTTAACCATCTCTACTGTGTGTTGACATCTTTAGGCAGAAGGTTGTGTGGGTGCAACTTATCTGTCATCCAGTATTGTGCAGGGGATCTGGGAAATGTTTATAATTACAACTGCTCTATTCTGTGAAAGCAAGTATTCCTGCATCTCTGAGGACCACCTGAAATCATGAATTGTCCCAAGGTCTTTCATCTAGTCCTACAACCAGGACAGAACATACAAAATCCATGAGCAACAAACAGGCCTGATAAAGCTGCACTAGGAGAAAACAAAGCAGCTCTCTGGAGCTTTACTGAGTTGTTTTCAAGATCTGCTCCTCAAATTACTGGATTTCTGAGTAACACCACCAAGAGACTCCACAGCTCCTGCTATGGAGCTTCAAAGGCATTCTTATGGTCAGAGGCTTAGAGGCCAGCTTTGGAGAAAATATTTGAGGGTATTTTAGGAGAGTAACTTGAGGTTGTGGTGAGACAGTTTCAAATGATTGTCTCTGTGACTCGTCTCAAAATAGATCTCAGAAATGACCAGAGAAGTTTGGGACACATGTTTCTTAAGACTATGAATCCTTAAAGTCCTAAATCCAAGCCTGCTTAGAGCAACTAAAAATGCTCACATTTCCTCAACTGGGAAATTCTATATAAATTAAAAACTTATATACAGCATCTCTACATATATTTTAGAAAAGTGGTTGCTATACAGTGAGAGATCCTGAATGATATACTAGGCTGATTTGAAACGAGCAGTGTTTTAAAGCAGGACTTTGTGGAAGCCCTAATGCCTCTCCAAAACACTTCCAATAGGCTATGTGTGGTGTTACACAGTGAGATTTGTCTGTTCTGGATTTCTTTTTTTTTTTTTTTTTTTTTTT
Source organism: Promerops cafer (assembly GCA_013398275.1). NCBI lineage: Eukaryota > Metazoa > Chordata > Aves > Passeriformes > Nectariniidae > Promerops > Promerops cafer. The sequence continues at coordinate 120,978 of VZSE01010483.1, forward strand.
AATTCATACTTGACCTCTTAAGTTTGGAAATTACAATGCTACACTTGTAAATCAGAATAGGTTAGGATTAAGATTGCTTTTTAATTATTCAGTATGTAGCGTTAGGTTGCAACAAGTGTAATCATGATTCAGAATTGTAGTGTCTGTGAAGGACACTGAGCTTTGTGGTTTCCTCAGCTCAGTTATAAGCAGAGTATGGAATAAGATGGCATTGCAAGCCAAGCCTTCTTCCAAATGATATGCATTCACCTTGAATAAGTGACTGCTGATCCTGCCTGGTTCCCAGAGCTCCTTTTGATAGTAGGCAAGCCACTAAAGCCAGTCTTATTTTGATCCCCAAATGTCTCATATTTTGTCTCCTGGGGCCTGACTGAAGGCCTTGGAGATGCTTGTCACCCTCTGAGACCTGTGCATTGTGTGGGGAAGTGCTCAGTGGAACCCCTAGGAGACGACCTCAAACCAAGTGTGCAGAATTGGAGAGATTTGGCTGGGACATCTCATTGCCTTCTCTATTTGTAAAGTGCGGATTATCCTCCATCATTGTCAGACTGGGAAAGTTTAAGGAAAGAAAGTATCAGTTCTCAGACACCTGTTAGAAGGAAGAGTACCACGGGATGAGTAGAAGAATTTAATCATTCTCTTCAGAGAACAGGTTTAAGGCTAGTGTGATGATCCAGTTATTGAGAGATGCCTCTACCTGAATTTAGGTGTAAACGAGACCATATGTCAAAATCATGTAGTAGCCTGACCCTGGCTGGCTGCCTGGCATCAAACAAAGCCTCTCTGTCACTGTCCTCCACAGCTGAAAAGGGGAGAGAAAATACAGCAAAGAGTTCATGAGTTTAGATAAGGACCAGGAGAGGTCACTCACCAAATACCAGCACAGGTAAGACATGCTAGAATTAGAGATATTGAGTTTTTTACTAACAAAATCAGAGCAGGATAATGCCGAGTAAAATAAGACCTTAAAAACCCCACCTCTCCCTCACTTCTCCTTCCTTCTCAACTCTACCTGCTCTCCAACAGCAGTGCAGGGACACAGGGGATGGGTATTATGGTCAGTTTATCACATGCTTTTCTGCTGCCACTCAGGGAGGGGGGCTTTGGTGGTCACAGATGCCATTAGTCCCATAACTTGGGGTGATACCAGTGATATGAGTACAAGCAGCTGCTGTTCCACCCAGTCTGCCGTAGTGGGAACCCTTGTCTGGAACCAGTGCCACCCTGTTGCACCGTTCTGCAAAGTTCTTCTGTGGTTTTAACAGTGTATGAGACAGGCAACTGTGATTTTTAAGTCCTTACAGCTATCAAATTTAAAATTACTAGAAAAAAAATTGCAGTTATGGCAAAACAAGGCATGGTATATATGCTCTTTCAATTAATTAGTAGTCTCCTTTTAGGAATTAATGAGACAGATGTCCTGAGGACTAAGGGGTCTTATCACTATACAGAAGGAAGCCTATTAAGATTTTATGGGCAATCTTAATTGTATGACTTCCTTATTTTAGAGTGTTTTAATGTACTTTTTAATTCTCAATTTTCCTTCTGAATGTAGATGGTTTGCTATTTACAAGAGACTTAATGGACTATCTGATAGAAATAGAATAGCAGTGAATGTTTGCCAGCCTAATTTCACATCAATTTAACATGATCAGGATATCTTCCTTGTTCAATGGTGCAGTTCTGACTGTCTGCATCATCCATAGAGATTTAGGTCAGTTAAATCTGACATTTGATCTAATCATACTCTAGGAATATAGGTCAGCTGCAGCATTGATCTTGTGTTGTAAAGGAAAAACAGATCTCTCTGGTTTTGGATATAAGCCACTTTAATGAATTTACTTTTTTTTGTTTTAAATATATGAAAATAGATTTTTCTCTTCTTACACACAAAACCAAAGTCCTCCTAGGCATTTTTACTGGGTAGTCTACTTCCACTAACTGGTGTTCTGCGTTCAGGAGTTTGATGGTTGCTCACAAAGCTCAGGTGTTGCTCATTGTTGTGTTTTCTCAGTCCCAGTTTGCCCAATGCCTTCTCAGAGCTTGCAAGAGTTTAGAGCAGTCTGGCTCTTGCTTCTGTGTGAAAAGCTCCTACAATCTACAGTGTGATTGCTGAAGCTAGGTAAGGTGTTGTCTACACTGGAAATTTATAATGATTTAAAGCTGGGGCAGTGAGTAAACTAATCCACTCCCTCATCTCAATTCCTCTTCCCCCACTATAAGTATATAATAACTTGTGAGATACATACAATGACATGTGCCCATATTCTGTCCAGTAAAGCATTACACTTAAAGCAGAAAGGTTGCAGCAGTAAATCTCAGGTAGAGAGGGGAGGGTTATAACTTACCTGAGAAGAATTGATTTCTGTACTAGGATCTGACCAGAAATGGCTGCAAAGTGTGTACCATCTGATGGAAACTTCAAAAACCTCCTTTCTCTTTTCCTCCCTTGCCCTTTGTCTGAGAGACATACAAAGTGTAATAATTTTTTGCTCAAAAAAATATCTTTTACTTTTTAACAAGCTTCACTCCTCTGGGTCACAAAAAGTCCTGTTTTCCAGAACTAATAATACTTTCCAAAGATCTTGCACAGATTGCGGAAGTTGCTACAATGGCTTGCTGCCAAATAATTATACAAAAAATTTAAATATGTCATTGCAAAACATTAAAGAAAAAAGCACAAAGGATAATCCAGAGTGAGTTAAAGAAGTGTTATATGAAGAGAAGCATGTTGGTGTTTATCTTACAGAATTCCATTATATTAAACATGTAAACAAACAGAAGGTAGTACAATGAATCTTAAGAGAAATGGTGCTATTTTAGAGCCAATAAAAGACAAATATAGAGAAAAATGGTACTTTCCTATCTGTTTTTGTTTCAGAAAGAATGAGGTGCAAAGAGCTGTAAGTCTGTGTCAGTCATATGACTAGATGCTTGAAAAAAGCTTCACAGAAATTGGTGGGATTCCATGGAAGAATTAGAACTCATCTGCATGTATCACCCTGGATGACTGGGTTTGAACAATGAATACACACACTAAAAAGTAAAGCTCTAGTATTCTAAGATACCTTTAGTAAAGCTGACATATTTGTTTCTCTTGAAGTTGATTCAAAGCCAGTTTGTGCATTGAGGGGAAATGTTGTTTATGATCCTGTGATATTGCTTGCATTCAGAGGCAACTGATAGCTTAAAATTGAACACAGTTGAATGGATACAATGCAGGGCTGCTAAAAAATGCTGCTTTCACAGAATTGTCACTTAAGGACCAGTGATGGCTGGAAACTGTTGTTCAGCACATTTTATTATATCTAAACCCATACTTTTAAAGAGAACTTAAAGTCTGGTCAGTGAAAAATCTTGGATGCTTTTGAAAATGTTACTCTGCATCCTGAATATAGGAAGTGTGATTAATACTCTAGTTGGAATTTTAAACATGATTTTCAGTTTGAATCTATTAAAGACATTCATTTTTATTACACTGAGAAAATAACCTCAGTCTTCTATTTTGATGCATTGTGGAAACAGAAGGGTTGAGCTGAGTTTATATTTATCAGTATTTTCATCAGTATTTCACTCGCAGGTGAAATTTGACAGAACGTCACAACTTACTTTCCATTTGATTTCTAGCAATTGCCAGTCTATACCTTCTCTTGAATTAACAGCCTGGAAACATGAAAATTTCATATTCTGACTCAGTTGTACTCAGATTTTGGTATTCTTTTTTTCTAACATTCCTTGAAGATTTTACTGTTATGAGTGACAAAATGCATTTTTTATTAATTTTATAAAAATTAAATTCTAGATACCTGCTATGGGATCATCTTTCCTGCTACAAATCACAGTCCCCAATGCTGTCATCACTGATGATATTCCTTACATTATACACAAGTTTATATTCAGTCTATGAGGTAAACTAATTAAATAAGAGAGACCTATACAGATTTTGCCATGTTTCTTTTCAATTCAGTGCTCCCAGCTCTAGCTGGTGGATTTTCTGCAGTGTGGGAACAATGCAATTATTCAGCATATACTTTAGTGTTGTATGTCCTCGATACCCTGGTTGGGAGACATGAGGAGAGCAGATAGAGTAAAGAGTCCAAGTTAAATCACATCAGTGGGGTGGATGCAAGTAAATAATGATTGTGTTAAGCAAAGGTATTTATTTTTCTGGTATTGCCATGGTTATTAGCAAAACTCGTGCTGGTTTAAGACTGGGAGCCAGCTGGGCCTACAGTTAAGAATAATTGTTGTTGCTGTTCTGTGCAATGCTTTATGAGTTCCTGCTGGGTTTATAATTAATTCAAAGTGCATTGGGACTGTTACATGGCTATGCATGTTGCTTGATCCTTCTCCACATCTATGGAATTTCTTGGATTTGGATGCTGGGATCTGGATTGTCTTAGAAATTTGATAAAGAAAGTAAAAAATTTGATAAAGAAAGTCTGATTACAGCGGGGTTAGACTTCTCCTTCCTTGTTTTCCTTCACTCTGCTGGAATAAATTCAGTAATTGATGTGAGGTAAGTACAGGGACATAGCACGTTCTTGTCTAGAAAAGGAAAGAGGGAGATCTTACTTAAGATTTGTGGTCTCCTTTGACTCCACTTTCCAGTGCCATGATCTTGGTTTATGGCTTATTCTGTGTCTTTAAATAACCGATTGACAGTACCAATGCTATTTTGAGGACGGAATCACAATATTGAAGACAGTAGGGTCTTGTTTTCCCCACTGCCCGACACTGACAGTGATGACAATGTGGGACTGCTACAAAACTTAGCACAGATTTCTGTGGTGTGCAGATACTTGAATTTCAGGCCTGGAATTAACATGGGTTTTTGTCACTTGAATACCGGTGAAACTTGGGAGAAACATCTGAACTGAAATCCTCAGACCTGTAAAAAGTCTTGGGGACAGCAGAACCAAGAAGTCTCCAGACCAACTGGAGTATGCAGAGAATCAACTGAAGTAAAAAATAAATCTGGTTTAATACTGGACTTGATGTTTGTTTTCACAAGCCTTCAGTTCACTGATGTGCATTTTAATAGTTGCCTTCAAATGTGTAACATCTGAGGCACTGTTACTGTTAGCCTTGGATAGGCACCTGGGAAGAAGGTAAATGGATAAGGATAAGCTGAATTCTGTCATTGCAGGCTCTTCCTCTGAGTGACAGCATCTTGACCATGAGTCCCATCTTAGAGCTCAGACATTTAAAACCTGAATGTCTATGTCTTAGATTACTATATCAGCTTCTTCTGATGGAAATCAAAATAAAGAAAAAAGTGTATTTACAGGCCATTTCAACTCCTAAAACGGGTCATATGACTTTGAATGCATACCAGCCTAAGTGTATGAATTAAATTGTCATGAATCTCACCATCACTTTCATTTAATATATAAAACTTTATCTTCCTTGAAAAGAAACCATCATTGAAAATCATTAAGACTTCTGTTTTGTCTTCACAAGTGAAGAAGATTTGAATTTCCTGTACTTATAGACTTCGTGCAGTTTTAAAATATAGGGTTATACTTTCAGGGGTTGTTCTTTGTGTAAGGGTAATTCTGACGTCTCAGGCAACTGTTCTAACTGGGTAGCTATGCAAATAATTTTCATACCATTTCTGAGTTCAGCAGAAAATGAGATGAGAAATCTGAGGATGGATGAGAAATCTGAGGTAGAACAGGTTTTATGATTAAAGGTACACTTACATTTTTGATGGAATTCTGGTGATCTTGAAAGAACAAGATGTCCTTCTCCAGTACCTTAGTAATCCCCATAGTAATCTGGGGATTTCCAGAGTTTACAGTCAAACAGGAATGGCTGGGATTACTGGAGAGCTCACCTTATCTTTGCTGCTGATTCAGCATGTGTTCTCTAGTCTATCATTGAAATTATTGCTTTTCTCCATGACAGAGGGAAAATACTTCTGTTCTACAACAGAATAGAAGAGGAAATTTCTGGGCTCTGGTATCCACTTGGTAAGAAGGACTCATAACAGACATTAATGAACCTCAAATGTTTTGGAGGTTATGTAACAAATAAAACCTGGACTTTTTTGTGATCATTTCAAAAAAGATTTTTGTTTATAACAAATATTTGTTTTGGTATAATAATGATAATGATAATGATATTGATAATGATAATGATCATCATCATCATCATCCTGAAGGTCTTTGCTTTTTTGTGTTATCTTACTTCCTGTTAGGTGTAGACTGGCCATGAAAAAGCTTGGATTTGCAATGGCAGGGATGTTCTGGAACTGTCTCTGGTCACAGCACTGAAGCAGAGACGAGCTGCTTTGCAATGGTGCTATGCACAAGTGAGAGAGAGATAGGTGCCTGTGTTAACAGGGAACTGGACTCTGTGATGCAAAACGTTCAACCAGGGGACCAGATTTATCATTCAGGAAGGCTGTAAAAAAGGGATATGCTTCTTATGCCTTACACCACAAAATAAAACACTGCCATTCAGATCTTGTTTAAAATTCCCCATGTAGACATTCTGCAAATGTACAAATCTGCTGAGTATAACACAGCAGACAATCTAACTCTCTAGTCCTAATTGCTGGTGTAATCCTATTGACTTTGATTACAGTATTCTGCTGCCTTTGTCAGGTGAACACTTTAAAGGTGAATTGCCCTGGTTACTGTCTTGGCTGAGTCTCTGTACAACCCAGCAGACTTGTTTCTTCAGCCACAGACAGTGATAAAGTTTGCTCTTTAGTAGATATAACTCAATTCTTGTATAAATAAAGGGTTATAAAAGCAATTGAGTTGAAGCTGTTACTTGTATACAGAAGTTGTGGTTCGGATGTGACTGCATATCTAAGACCTTGTCACAGAGTATCTCACCAGGAGGGCTCTTTATTTCTGACAGATTTTAAATTAGACCGCTTTTTGCCTAGCTATCTTGTCTGACTTCTGATATTTTTCTTAGAGTAAAGGTAGTTCTTTCAGAGTGCATCATTTATATAAAACTTGTTCTAATGTCTAAAGCTTGTAATGACACACGGAATAACAAAAAAGGCAGATTTTTCCTTCAAGTCAATATGCTTCCATCATTCAGTCTTTGGTTTGGAAAAGACCTCTTATCACAGCATTTGAAAAGCACTGTATGAAACTAGACTAATGTTCCAGCATGTTTTGTGTGTTGGGCTGTTTCATTCTGAAAGCCAATTGTGAATGGTTCTTTTGAGATATTTATTTGTGGAAATGTATTTGTTGCACATAAAAAAGGGAAAAAAAACCCACAACAGTGCCCTCATTGTTATTTCTTTCCTTCTGATGAAAACCAATAAGTGAACAGGAATTCTCTGAGACCATAAAAATGTCCAAGCATAGAAATCTGGTAAAATCAAGGTAATTGCACAAGCCCCACATTATATTTATTTTTTTGGCTGGTGACAACTGAAATTTAGTGGGAAGATCTCATATAAAGCAATGGGACATATTATTCCTGTGACAATCTATCACAAAGGCCCTTTGATGAGTATTTGAATTCTCTTTGTGCCACTCCAATTTTCAAGGAAATTTGTCTATGCACAAGGTTAGGAATAGCCAAATAGTGATCTTTGGTACTCAGGGTATTTTTGTTTCATTTTCATTGTGCTTCTTAAGGAAATTACATATGCTTCAAAACAATTTTTAAAATTCTGTCCTGGAAATATCGAAATGAACTTCCTATTGGATATAGGATCTGAATGTAGAGATCCTAGCAAAGTCTTGTATCCTTAAATTTCAAAACTAATGCTGCTTCCCTGCTTAATATGAGCCTCTTATATAAATATTTTTTGTTGTCAAGACTCATTGTATTTTATAAGCGATGTGTTATAAAACTGAGGAAAACAAAAGGAGGGGGTGGGTGTGGGGGTGTGTGTGTGTGTGTGTGTGTGTGTGTGTGTGTGTGTGTGTTTAAAATTGTCACCTCCACAGCTCTTCACCAGGTTAGCAATACTGAATAAAGTTACCCTTTAATGGAAGCCTGGCCCTGGTTTACGTGAGTATAACTCACATAGTTTCAGCTCCAGTGAAAATTTCTAAGATTTCCTGAGTGTGCCATGGCTGGATAACAGCATTTCATAGAATGCAGTGCAAGCAAAGATGTAATATTTCTTATGTCCATTCACTGCATCTTCTAGATAATTTAAATTCTCTACCTTTTTTGCCTCTACATGTTTAGATTCTTTTCCCTGCATTATCACTCTATACTCTGACTTAAAAATCACAATGACATAAAAGCAAAGGAGAGCAGTTTCATTATCAGTTTGGAGACACTGAGGCAAGGTCTGGCCACACCTTAAAAAATAATGGAATCTAACGTATAGTTATTTAAGGTGATGCTGAGTATGTGATAGAAAGTTTTATTAAAAAAAATATTCTTTCCAAATTCCACCAGCTTAACAAAGCAGTAAAATATTCACAATGAATAATTTATAAGTTGAAATAACTAAAATTTTAAAATGTGAAATAAAATTTTGTGCCCCAAGTATTTGTTACTATGCTTAAACTACAGGATTACCATATGCATAAAAGCATGATATTCATTAAAGAGCTTTTTCATGAAAAAATGTATTTTTCAACATATCTTTCATCCACATGACAGCACTTGACAGTTCATTCTATTTCAAAGTAGTAAGACTGAAAGGAAACTCAGATTTTTTTTTCCTGTTTTTTAAATAGCTTTTCTATTTAGGCTAAACTATTAGACTTTAAATGAAGCACCTTCAGAAATCTTTTGAATGAGACTTTATGCCTTAGTACTTTTTCTGATAGGAAAATGTCTATGCACTGTTTTTATAATGTTGGAAAAGCTTCTAAGGGAGAATAAAACATTTAAAGTCTTTTGCCATGAAACACTTCAATTTTGCTCTTAAAATGATGGTTAGACAGCTTCACCCCTCCACTGAAAACTATTCCTGTATGTTATACCCCACAGCTATCTTTGAAGAGTAAATTCAGGAAAAGGATCCTTAATTATAAATTCATCTTCCTTTCTAGTCAAGCACGTCTATAAAAATTCACTATCTACTGGCATTCTGCTTTCCCTAATTTGTAAATGCCCTCTTGATCTCTACTGCTATGCACAGCAGAATGGTAACCAATTTTAAAAGATGATATCCATTTTTGTACAAAAACATGTTTGTCAAGTTTTCTATCTTCTCAAGATCAAATTTTGCTTTTCATTTTTTTCCACTGGATCAGAGTATCATTATGAGAAGGGAACTCTTTCAAATTGGATCTAATTATTCCAATAAAATCTTGGAACTTGAAATCCTAAGAAATTACCCTTTTAAAAAAAAAATTATAAGCCAAATTGGAAGGTATTTAAGCAGTAATCATTTTGTTTCCATAGACAATTAAAGTGAAGGTTGATATGGATTAAACATCATAGAATCATAGAATATCTGGAGTTGGAAGGGACCCACAAGGATCATCAAAGTCCAACTCCTGGCCCTGCACAACACCACCCCCAAGAATATCACCATGTGCCTGAGAGGGTTGTCCAAACACTTCTTCACCTCTCTCAGGCTTGGTGCTGTGACCACTTCCCTGAGGAGCCTGTTCTACTGCCCAACAACCCTCTGGGTGAAGAACCTTTTCCTAATTTCTAGCCTAAAGCTCCTGACACATCTTCATTCCAGTTATGTTTGCTTGCTTTTAATGAAGAAAATTCAATGTTTATAGATAGGAGAGTGGATAAGTAATTGGTCTGTTTTCTCATAACTGCATAGGAGTTAGACATTTCATATGATCGGGATGTTCAAAACGTGCATAATTATGTTTTGCACTGAACTTCTCGATTCCTGCAGATAATCTAAAAGACTTACATAAAAAAATTCTGATGTTTCATAATACTTTTTCTTCTCATAAAGAGACAAGGTTTGATACTTTGAAGTATCTGATTGAAATACACAGATTACAAGACATTATGTGATAAGTTTATATTTTTCAGTTAAAGAGCAAAACACAAGCATGAACTGGAGTCTAAGTCTTTTAGAGCTATAGAGTCTATCAGGCTCTTACTAGTTGTAACTCTCCTTGTAAATCTCAAATTTCTCTTCTAGGTTAGTCCCCTGTCTTCAGCAAGGAGGTATAAAACAACTTCTATCTCAATATTGCCTCTAAGATCTCATTTTTGTATCATGAAAGACACAGGTGAGAAGTAGCTTTAAGCTATAAGTCACTAAGTAAGTGCACCAATGAGAAACCACTATGTAAAGGCTGACCCTGAGGATCACTGCCTTGCTGGTGTCATGTCTGGAAAGGGGTTGTTGGGTGAGAAACTTCCACTTACAGACCTGATGAACCTTATGTCTTCTATCACACCCAGACCAGAATCTAGAACTTTAGCCATGTAACTAAGAATTTTAGCTCTTCTAGACAACTACCAGCCTCTGTCGAATTTGATGGGGTATGTGTCACTAGGCCAGGGGGGAAAGAAATCATACAACCATAGAATTGTTTGGGTTAGAAGGGACCTTGATCATCTAGTTCCAGCCTCCTGCCATGGGCAGGGACACCTTCCTCTAAACCAGCTTGCTCAGATCACTCATCCAGCCTGGCTTTGAACATTTCCAAGGACAGGGCATCCACAACTTCTCTGGGCAACCTCTTCCAGGGCCTCGCCACGTTCACAGTAAAGAATTGCTTCCTGATGTCTAATCTAAACCTAGGGTTTCTCAGTTTAAAACTGTTTCCCTTGTCCTGTCACTGCATACTCTTGTACAAACAGTCTTGCCCCATCTTTCCTGTAGCTTTCCTTAAGGTATTGGAAGGCTGCAATTAGGTCACCCTGAAGCCTTCTCTTCTCCAGGCTCAACAATCTCAGCCTTTCCTCGTGGGAGAGGTGCTCCATCGCTCTGTTCAACTTGATGGTTCCCTCTGGATTTGTTCCAAAAGGTCGATGTCCTTTCTGTGCTGGGTACCCCAGAGCTGATGCAGCCCTGCAGGTGGGGTCTCACTGGAGCAGAGCAGAGGGGCTGAATCCCTCCCCTCGCCCTGCTGGCCCCGCTGCTTTGTATGCACCCCAGGTCATGTTTGGCTTTCTGGGCTGTGAGTGCACCTTGTCAGCTCATGTCCAGCCTCTCATCCACCAGTACCCCCAAATCTTTCTCAGCCAAGCTGCTCTTGATCTGTTCATCCCCAGCTTGTGTTGATGCTGGGGGTTGCCCTGGACCAGATGTAGCATCTTGTATTTGGTCTTGTTAAACTCAGGATATTCCCATGAGCCCACTTCATGAGCTCGGCCAGGTCCCTCTGGATGGCATCCCATCCTTCATATGTCTCAACTGCATCACTCAGCTTGGTGTCATCAGCAAATCTTATGAGGGTGCACTTGAAGATATTAAATGGTGCTGGTCCCAATATGGACACCTGAGGGGCACCACGGATATCCATTGAAATTTGAGCTGTTGACCACTACCCTCTGGATGCAACTGTCCAACCATTTCCTTATCCACCACCAGTCCACTCAGCCATCCAACTTCAAATCCATCTGTCTCCGATTTCGAGAGAAGGATGTTTTGGTGACCATGTCAAAGTCCTTACAGAAGTCCAGATAAATGACATCTGTAACCCTTCCCTTGTCCACTGATGTAGTCACTCCGTAGAAGGACTCACTCTTAGTGAAGCTGTGCTGGCTGTCTCAAAATACCTCCCTGTCTTCCATGTACCTTAGCATGACTTCTAGGAGGATCTGTTCCATCACCTTCCCAGACACAGAGGTGAGGCTGACAGGTTGATAGTTCCCAGGATCCTCCTTTCTACCCTTTTTAAAGATGGGTACAATGTTTTCCCTTTTTCAGTCACCTGGGACTTCACTGGGAATGCCACAACTTTTCAAAGATCAGGGAGAGTGGCTTGGCAACTACAGCAGCCAATTCCTCAGGATTATGGGATGCATTTTGTCAGGTCCCATAGACTTAGGTACATTCAGGTTCCTCAGGTGATCATGAATCTGATCTTTACTTACAGCAGGAAACACTTTGTTGCCCCAGTCCCCATCCTGCTGTAACATTTTTCTTCCCCCAGTCCCCTTCCTGGTCTCCATCAACCTGAGAGCTGTGGGAAGAGAGGTTGAAGACTGAGTCAAAATAGTTTTGAGTACTTCAGCCTTCTCCTCATCCATTGTTACCAGTTTCCTAGCATTATCAGGTGGGGGTACACCTTCTTTGACGTTCCTTTTCTGGTTAACATACCTGTAGAAGCCTTTTCTATTATTCTTTGCATCTCTTGCCAGGTTCAGTTCCAGCTTCACCTTGTCCTAGTTTCCACTTCCTGTGCAATTGCTTCTTCCCCTTTAGTTGGACCAGCATGTTTGACTCAGCCATGTCAATCTCTTGCCTTTCTTGCCCAATTTCTTGTTGTTCAGTAAATATGTGGACTAGAATATGTGTTTTCTATTCTCATCTCATGACCTAGTGGGTAGACATGGAAAATTAATATGCTTTGGTTTATTAAGACAGACTGGCTTAAAAAAGCTGGCTATTCTCCTTGGTTCACTTGTTCCTCCTGGGACTTTTCAAACTGTATGATTGCTGCCTTTCATTAATCTGCCACAACAAATTAATTGACAAAAAGAGTAATACCAGAAGTATCTACTCTTCAGAATGTTGTTGATGCTACTCATCACCTATTTTTTGCTGCTTCCTTGAATACCTTTACTTGGATACAGACAATATGAGATGCACACAGTGGTTTTGATAGTGATGCAGGATTCATCTCAACCAACCTGAGATATTCCTAGTGGAACTAATTGACTAGATTGGCCTCTAATGCATAGATTAACCATTGTTAATATGAATATCTTACATGAGTGCAGTGAATCATGCTTGTAAGTTCCTATTTCTCTCAACTGGTTTTAAAGGGTGAATGTAATTAGCCTGTATAAAAATGCTATGCATTCCAAAGTCAGTGAACATGAATTTAATTTCAAATGTGTCTGCCATCTCTCAGTTAGTTGCAGCTCTGGGCTCTGTCAGGTAATATATGANTTTGGATGCACCCCAGGACATGTTTGGCTTTCTGGGCTGTGAGTGCACCTTGTCAGCTCATGTCCAGCCTCTCATCCACCAGTACCCCCAAATCTTTCTCAGCCAAGCTGCTCTTGATCTGTTCATCCCCAGCTTGTGTTGATGCTGGGGGTTGCCCTGGACCAGATGTAGCATCTTGTACTTGGTCTTGTTAAACTCAGGATATTCCCATGAGCCCACTTCATGAGCTCGGCCAGGTCCCTCTGGATGGCATCCCATCCTTCATATGTCTCAACTGCATCACTCAGCTTGGTGTCATCAGCAAATCTTATGAGGGTGCACTTGAAGATATTAAATGGTGCTGGTCCCAATATGGACACCTGAGGGGCACCACGGATATCCATTGAAATTTGAGCTGTTGACCACTACCCTCTGGATGCAACTGTCCAACCATTTCCTTATCCACCACCAGTCCACTCAGCCATCCAACTTCAAATCCATCTGTCTCCGATTTCGAGAGAAGGATGTTTTGGTGACCATGTCAAAGTCCTTACAGAAGTCCAGATAAATGACATCTGTAACCCTTCCCTTGTCCACTGATGTAGTCACTCCGTAGAAGGACTCACTCTTAGTGAAGCTGTGCTGGCTGTCCCCAAATACCTCCCTGTCTTCCATGTACCTTAGCATGACTTCTAGGAGGATCTGTTCCATCACCTTCCCAGACACAGAGGTGAGGCTGACAGGTTGATAGTTCCCAGGATCCTCCTTTCTACCCTTTTTAAAGATGGGTACAATGTTTTCCCTTTTTCAGTCACCTGGGACTTCACTGGGAATGCCACAACTTTTCAAAGATCAGGGAGAGTGGCTTGGCAACTACAGCAGCCAATTCCTCAGGATTATGGGATGCATTTTGTCAGGTCCCATAGACTTAGGTACATTCAGGTTCCTCAGGTGATCATGAATCTGATCTTTACTTACAGCAGGAAACACTTTGTTGCCCCAGTCCCCATCCTGCTGTAACATTTTTCTTCCCCCAGTCCCCTTCCTGGTCTCCATCAACCTGAGAGCTGTGGGAAGAGAGGTTGAAGACTGAGTCAAAATAGTTTTGAGTACTTCAGCCTTCTCCTCATGCATTGTTACCAGTTTCCTAGCATTATCAGGTGGGGGTACACCTTCTTTGACGTTCCTTTTCTGGTTAACATACCTGTAGAAGCCTTTTCTATTATTCTTTGCATCTCTTGCCAGGTTCAGTTCCAGCTTCACCTTGTCCTAGTTTCCACTTCCTGTGCAATTGCTTCTTCCCCTTTAGTTGGACCAGCATGTTTGACTCAGCCATGTCAATCTCTTGCCTTTCTTGCCCAATTTCTTGTTGTTCAGTAAATATGTGGACTAGAATATGTGTTTTCTATTCTCATCTCATGACCTAGTGGGTAGACATGGAAAATTAAATGCTTTGGTTTATTAAGACAGACTGGCTTAAAAAAGCTGGCTATTCTCCTTGGTTCACTTGTTCCTCCTGGGACTTTTCAAACTGTATGATTGCTGCCTTTCATTAATCTGCCACAACAAATTAATTGACAAAAAGAGTAATACCAGAAGTATCTACTCTTCAGAATGTTGTTGATGCTACTCATCACCTATTTTTTGCTGCTTCCTTGAATACCTTTACTTGGATACAGACAATATGAGATGCACACAGTGGTTTTGATAGTGATGCAGGATTCATCTCAACCAACCTGAGATATTCCTAGTGGAACTAATTGACTAGATTGGCCTCTAATGCATAGATTAACCATTGTTAATATGAATATCTTATATGAGTCCAGTGAATCATGCTTGTAAGTGCCTATTTCTCTCAACTGGTTTTAAAGGGTGAATATAATTAGCCTGTATAAAAATGCTATGCATTCCAAAGTCAGTGAACATGAATTTAATTTCAAATGTGTCTGCCATCTCTCAGTNGTCGATGTCCTTTCTGTGCTGGGTACCCCAGAGCTGATGCAGCCCTGCAGGTGGGGTCTCACTGGAGCAGAGCAGAGGGGCTGAATCCCTCCCCTCACCCTGCTGGCCACACTGCTTTGGATGCACCCCAGGACATGTTTGGCTTTCTGGGCTGTGAGTGCACCTTGTCAGCTCATGTCCAGCCTCTCATCCACCAGTACCCCCAAATCTTTCTCAGCCAAGCTGCTCTTGATCTGTTCATCCCCAGCTTGTGTTGATGCTGGGGGTTGCCCTGGACCAGATGTAGCATCTTGTATTTGGTCTTGTTAAACTCAGGATATTCCCATAAGCCCACTTCATGAGCTCGGCCAGGTCCCTCTGGATGGCATCCCATCCTTCATATGTCTCAACTGCATCACTCAGCTTGGTGTCATCAGCAAATCTTATGAGGGTGCACTTGAAGATATTAAATGGTGCTGGTCCCAATATGGACACCTGAGGGGCACCACGGATATCCATTGAAATTTGAGCTGTTGACCACTACCCTCTGGATGCAACTGTCCAACCATTTCCTTATCCACCACCAGTCCACTCAGCCATCCAACTTCAAATCCATCTGTCTCCGATTTCGAGAGAAGGATGTTTTGGTGACCATGTCAAAGTCCTTACAGAAGTCCAGATAAATGACATCTGTAACCCTTCCCTTGTCCACTGATGTAGTCACTCCGTAGAAGGACTCACTCTTAGTGAAGCTGTGCTGGCTGTCTCAAAATACCTCCCTGTCTTCCATGTACCTTAGCATGACTTCTAGGAGGATCTGTTCCATCACCTTCCCAGACACAGAGGTGAGGCTGACAGGTTGATAGTTCCCAGGATCCTCCTTTCTACCCTTTTTAAAGATGGGTACAATGTTTTCCCTTTTTCAGTCACCTGGGACTTCACTGGGAATGCCACAACTTTTCAAAGATCAGGGAGAGTGGCTTGGCAACTACAGCAGCCATTCCCTCAGGATTATGGGATGCATTTTGTCAGGTCCCATAGACTTAGGTACATTCAGGTTCCTCAGGTGATCATGAATCTGATCTTTACTTACAGCAGGAAACACTTTGTTGCCCCAGTCCCCATCCTGCTGTAACATTTTTCTTCCCCCAGTCCCCTTCCTGGTCTCCATCAACCTGAGAGCTGTGGGAAGAGAGGTTGAAGACTGAGTCAAAATAGTTTTGAGTACTTCAGCCTTCTCCTCATCCATTGTTACCAGTTTCCTAGCATTATCAGGTGGGGGTACACCTTCTTTGATGTTCCTTTTCTGGTTAACATACCTGTAGAAGCCTTTTCTATTATTCTTTGCATCTCTTGCCAGGTTCAGTTCCAGCTTCACCTTGTCCTAGTTTCCACTTCCTGTGCAATTGCTTCTTCCCCTTTAGTTGGACCAGCATGTTTGACTCAGCCATGCCAATCTCTTGCCTTTCTTGCCCAATTTCTTGTTGTTCAGTAAATATGTGGACTAGAATATGTGTTTTCTATTCTCATCTCATGACCTAGTGGGTAGACATGGAAAATTAATATGCTTTGGTTTATTAAGACAGACTGGCTTAAAAAAGCTGGCTATTCTCCTTGGTTCACTTGTTCCTCCTGGGACTTTTCAAACTGTATGATTGCTGCCTTTCATTAATCTGCCACAACAAATTAATTGACAAAAAGAGTAATACCAGAAGTATCTACTCTTCAGAATGTTGTTGATGCTACTCATCACCTATTTTTTGCTGCTTCCTTGAATACCTTTACTTGGATACAGACAATATGAGATGCACACAGTGGTTTTGATAGTGATGCAGGATTCATCTCAACCAACCTGAGATATTCCTAGTGGAACTAATTGACTAGATTGGCCTCTAATGCATAGATTAACCATTGTTAATATGAATATCTTACATGAGTGCAGTGAATCATGCTTGTAAGTTCCTATTTCTCTCAACTGGTTTTAAAGGGTGAATGTAATTAGCCTGTATAAAAATGCTATGCATTCCAAAGTCAGTGAACATGAATTTAATTTCAAATGTGTCTGCCATCTCTCAGTTAGTTGCAGCTCTGGGCTCTGTCAGGTAATATATGAAAAAAGAACATGTTTCAAGTGCAGGAAAAGCAGGACAGCTTTCCATCATTTTTAGGTGTCTCAGAAAATGTCATCTTGTTTATCATAATGTGTTTTGTAAACAATTTTTTTAAAAAAAGGCTGAATCTTCTTATCCACCACAGTCTTCCAGCCATTCCTGNCATCCAACTTCAAATCCATCTGTCTCCGATTTCGAGAGAAGGATGTTTTGGTGACCATGTCAAAGTCCTTACAGAAGTCCAGATAAATGACATCTGTAACCCTTCCCTTGTCCACTGATGTAGTCACTCCGTAGAAGGACTCACTCTTAGTGAAGCTGTGCTGGCTGTCTCAAAATACCTCCCTGTCTTCCATGTACCTTAGCATGACTTCTAGGAGGATCTGTTCCATCACCTTCCCAGACACAGAGGTGAGGCTGACAGGTTGATAGTTCCCAGGATCCTCCTTTCTACCCTTTTTAAAGATGGGTACAATGTTTTCCCTTTTTCAGTCACCTGGGACTTCACTGGGAATGCCACAACTTTTCAAAGATCAGGGAGAGTGGCTTGGCAACTACAGCAGCCATTCCCTCAGGATTATGGGATGCATTTTGTCAGGTCCCATAGACTTAGGTACATTCAGGTTCCTCAGGTGATCATGAATCTGATCTTTACTTACAGCAGGAAACACTTTGTTGCCCCAGTCCCCATCCTGCTGTAACATTTTTCTTCCCCCAGTCCCCTTCCTGGTCTCCATCAACCTGAGAGCTGTGGGAAGAGAGGTTGAAGACTGAGTCAAAATAGTTTTGAGTACTTCAGCCTTCTCCTCATCCATTGTTACCAGTTTCCTAGCATTATCAGGTGGGGGTACACCTTCTTTGATGTTCCTTTTCTGGTTAACATACCTGTAGAAGCCTTTTCTATTATTCTTTGCATCTCTTGCCAGGTTCAGTTCCAGCTTCACCTTGTCCTAGTTTCCACTTCCTGTGCAATTGCTTCTTCCCCTTTAGTTGGACCAGCATGTTTGACTCAGCCATGTCAATCTCTTGCCTTTCTTGCCCAATTTCTTGTTGTTCAGTAAATATGTGGACTAGAATATGTGTTTTCTATTCTCATCTCATGACCTAGTGGGTAGACATGGAAAATTAATATGCTTTGGTTTATTAAGACAGACTGGCTTAAAAAAGCTGGCTATTCTCCTTGGTTCACTTGTTCCTCCTGGGACTTTTCAAACTGTATGATTGCTGCCTTTCATTAATCTGCCACAACAAATTAATTGACAAAAAGAGTAATACCAGAAGTATCTACTCTTCAGAATGTTGTTGATGCTACTCATCACCTATTTTTTGCTGCTTCCTTGAATACCTTTACTTGGATACAGACAATATGAGATGCACACAGTGGTTTTGATAGTGATGCAGGATTCATCTCAACCAACCTGAGATATTCCTAGTGGAACTAATTGACTAGATTGGCCTCTAATGCATAGATTAACCATTGTTAATATGAATATCTTATATGAGTCCAGTGAATCATGCTTGTAAGTGCCTATTTCTCTCAACTGGTTTTAAAGGGTGAATGTAATTAGCCTGTATAAAAATGCTATGCATTCCAAAGTCAGTGAACATGAATTTAATTTCAAATGTGTCTGCCATCTCTCAGTTAGTTGCAGCTCTGGGCTCTGTCAGGTAATATATGAAAAAAGAACATGTTTCAAGTGCAGGAAAAGCAGGACAGCTTTCCATCATTTTTAGGTGTCTCAGAAAATGTCATCTTGTTTATCATAATGTGTTTTGTAAACAATTTTTTTAAAAAAAGGCTGAATCTTCTTATCCACCACAGTCTTCCAGCCATTCCTGCAGGATTTACAGGGACAGGATCATATCTTCCCTAACCCAGATTCTTGCTTGCACACTTTCAGAGTTCATTATTGTAAGAACAACAGCTTCTCTTGGAAGCTCCTTAAAAAAAATCATTCTGATGCCTGCTTGTCACAAAAAGTCTGTCCAATAGAAGAGGGATAAATTAATGCTATTTAGACCATTTAATTCATGTGCTGATAATATTAAACCCCAAAGTGTATCTGGACAGCTCCCTTGGCTGCCAGTGTCTTCTCATGAAAGAATAATACCAAAGTCATGTCATCTGTCCAAAGTGTCACATAAAAGTCTCATATATATATATGTATATATATATATATAAATTATAATTCTTACTAAACTTTTATTCATCACAGCAAGAGTAATTTTCTTCATTCTTACTCTCTGGCCTGAAAGCATAGTAAGCAGGCAAATCTGTAATAACCTTTGTATTATGGGACAAGTCTTCATCTGACATACAAAGAAGTGCACACAAGGTTTAATTTTTGTCTTGCCAAATAAACAAATAAACTTTTTAAGCTCCCTTAGTTTTCATATTTTAAATATATTCTTCTCAGGAGGTAATAAAAGGCTTGTAAATAGCCTGAAACACTTGAAAGAAATAAAATAAATAATGATAAATAAATACAGTCATAACTTAGGGTTTTTTTTCAGTATTGAGGATTTTTCTTTTGTTGTGATTTTGCTTCTGATGAATTTTCTATTTATCTGTCTCTGACATACCATTTTTTGGACTCATGAAATACATGTTCTTTAAACCATGTCCTGGTTTCTCTATCTCTCAAAGTCAGTTCTCTTGGGTGGACAGCTGTTCAGCTTGTTTCTGCTTATAATGAGAATGTCATCTCTCTTTTCTATTATCCAAGGGATATTTTTCCACAGTTTTTCTCCCTCTGAAAACTTCGAGTTGCTGATAGTATTCCATATGTCACTCCAGTGCTAATGTATACCCTTGTGAGATTTGAATCCAATATGATCTAAACCTGGGAGAACTTTAATTGTTTTTGTATAGACTTTGCTTTGATAAAATATAAAAGGCAGCTTATATTTTCAGAACACATGCCACCCTGAGAAGTAATGAATTTATTGTGGTTATTTCCCTTAATTTATCAGTCAGAAGTCCAGATCATATTGTGAAATTCTGAAAACACATTAAAAGACATGACCAAAACTTGCAGAGAAAATGCATTCATTAAAGTATTTTATTTTTTTTTATCAAACTAGTGCTGCTGACTTGATTGCTAAAGTCAACTAGAAGGTGAAGGTATGTTTTCTAAGAATATATTCTAGCTATGTTTCAAATTTTATAGTCTCTAAGTCTTCCATAATCTATAGTGGCTTAACTGGTGTTTTTTTTCAAGTGGTGAAACTTCTTATAATTAATCAAACTTTACACCATAAGAGGATTTGGATTTGCAGCAGGTTTTTTTGTTTGTTTTGTGCTGTTTTTTTGTTTGTTTGGTTTGGTTTTTTTCAAACATTTACATTTGCTTGATTAATCCAAAGGTAAAAAGGTGGTCCCTGTGGCAGAATAGATGGAAAACTGAGCACTGCAAAGGAAAAGGAGCATGCAGGATCCCTTGTCTTGTAGCATGAAACTCAACATTTAACTTGATTATCTGCTAAATTTATTTATGGACTTATGAATATAGTCTTCCTTGTGACCTTACCTTGAAACTGTAGGCTATCTTTGACTGAGGTAGTTTACTTTACTAAGATAATTAGCAGAGTAACATGCTTGCTTAAGTGCACTTGCTTTCAAAATTTTAGTAACTATTATTAAAAGTTTCTATAGAATACTTATTCTGTCAAAATGCAACATGAGTCACAGAGCTATTGGTAAATTTTTGAGGTATATTCATATATTTTAGAAGGTGTTTTTAGATTATACCAAAGTGTTTTGGTATAATCCAAAGGTGATAAGGTATCAGGTGATAAGGTATTTGTGATCATTCTTCAGTTTAATATTCTGAAATGTTAGTAAATGTCCAGGATAATACTTTTTTGTGGCTGACACAGTGAAAAAGGTGTTGGAAGCCTGAAGCTGCATGAGCTGAAAAGACAGTACCTAATTCTATTTTCTCCAGACTTCACCTCTATTCCTCTTGCATTAATTTATGAGATTTATAGCTTCTTTTTAGGTAGTGTATACCTCCTACATATTTCACAGGATAATATCTCCAGCATTATCATCTTTATCCATGCAGGAGCTCTGCCTTCGTGATCATGAGATACTACAGAACATGAAAAAGTGAACATTTCTGGCTTGAGGCTATTCTGATGACTGTGAATGTCAGACTTACAAACAAACACAGGATGAAAACATTCTTAATGAATCAAAATCTGTCAAAAAAACTTCACCTTTTATTGGATTCATTTAATTATCCTGACTTTCATGCAACACTCCTTTCCGAAGCCCCAAAAGACACACACAGACCATAACACCCTCCCCCACAAAGCAAACCTATCATTTTTTCTTCTAGTAATTTCACTTATAATTGGCTGCTTTGGAAAAGACTAAGTTGCCCTCTGAAAGCAATAGCTTTGGGCTTCTATTAAACATAACTGGTACAATTTTACAGTGCATACCTTCTAGAGCAATAGATAAAGAGAATTTAGATTTCTGTAGCTCCATAATTGCACTGTTATTCATCCTCTGCTGAAACTGTTTCCTACAAATTAATGTTTATCTTTCATATGTAGGATATCTTATAATTCAAAATGGTTAAAGAAAATACCTAAACTTTCCAAACGAATCTGTATTTTATTGTCCCTGACATCAAGGAGTCTCTTTTGTTCCTCCATAGCAGCCTCCTTTGTGGGGCTAATTAGATTTTAATTATGCCATTCCTCAATCCTTCCCATAAACTGAGATTCCTGTGACTTAAATCTGAATTCAAAATGTTAAGACTGAAAAATTCTTGTTGATTTTTTTACTAAAATTCTGACACTTAAACTTCCAATGTGCACTGAGATTTAATAAAGACTGAAAATGCACACAAATACTTTATTTTTCAATAAACCTCAGTTTCATTTAATCTCTGGTTAAGGCCCAGAGCTTACATACCTATGGCTTAGATACATGTCTTTCATGACCAAGGTCTATTATGTGTTTTCAGTCTGGGCCAAATGTATCAATTGGACAAGATTTTGAGGTATGTCACTAAGGAGGCCACCTCTCATATATAGGAGACCAGACAATAAAGCATGCAGTCAGGACAAAGAAGATTGAACTTCAGCTCTTCCTGGTCAGGATTTTCAAACTCAAATGTCTTGTGAGTTTAGGTTATGGGATGAGAAATATGCATTTCCCATTCCATAATACAACAAAGAAAATATAGGATCGCTAAGATAAAAAAACTAAATGAAAGTGCCATCTTCCTGCTGAAAAAAAAAAAAGAAGATATTTTTTAGCTGTGTAAGCAAAAATTCAAGTACATTCTTCAATGTTTATTTAGTAATGACTAAATAAACCTGGAAAAATACTATGAAAAAAGGTACACTTTCTAAGTCTATGTATAAAAACACTGCTATTAAGCCTGTGCCCAAAAAGGGGAACTATTTTCTTTAGGCTTTAAAATAAAACCTTTTCTCTTCTAGGAGATGTCCAGTGAAGGATTCTGGCTGTGGACTGGGAGGTGTTCCATGGCAACAATGAGACTCTGTAAGCCCTTTCAAGTGAAATGTTCAGACCCTCAATCCATCCTGCAATAATGTGAGCAAAGTATTTGGCTTCATCACAAACATTTTAGAACTGTGTTCCTAGATATCATAGAGGAATTTAATTTTTTAGGATGAAGTCCAATTAAGAAATGCATTATGGTTAAGAAATTTGGGGGAAGTTTTGTGGATTGCACATAAGGTGGGAGAGAAGGAAGAAAAATATACAAATAGGGGAATGAGGCTCCAGTCATTGGCAACATCTGATTGGCACTTTGATGGAAATTATGAAAACCTCACATTAATTGGCCCAACTATGATCTCAGCTTCTCTTCTCTATTTGTTTACTTTTCCAGAACTACTCTTTGTTCAGGAACAAGAGAGATCAGAGCTAAGAATCTTGTGTGAGTAGGATGTGTAAAGCTTACAAGACCAGACAAGCATTTTATTAGCTGAATTGCACCTGGAAGTTTAGGAAGTTGAGGAAGTTTTGCTGGCAAAACCGGAAATCTTGGTGCTGCTCAGTGTCAGTCATAATGTGATTCCTGCCCCACTCCCACAGCTGTCTGTAGCAAAGGACAGCAGATCTGCAGAATTTTATTTATTAAACTCTTATTCTTTGACTATTTATATATTAGGTGCTTTTATGGGGTAGTGAAGAGACACTTCTTCCCTCAGTTTTTCCCAGAGGTACCACTATCTACACTGAGCTTTTGCAAAATGAAATCTAGGAAGTCTCCATCTTCCCTGTCACGCTTTGTTACAAGCAATAGCTTTCCTTGCTGATCCTTCACCCCTTGAAGTAGTTGGACCTGTACAGATTCTGACTGTGCAGCTGGGAGATAGGAAGTTTTGTTACAGCTTGGTACGTGGTGGAAACAGAAGAAGGTGATGTAGGATGTCTTCAAAAATTATCTACTCAATGTGAAGGAATGCCTTGTTTATTCAGTCATGTTGTATGTAACAGGATCTAAAATGAAATAGATTTAGATGTAGAAAAATAAATCAAATTCATTAAACAGTTTATAAATAAATTATTTAAATGTATTTAACAATAAGATTCTCCCTAGCAGTTTCTGTATCTATTCCAGCCTTCAAACCTGACTAAGAGGCCAAAAAATAATTTAGGGATTGGTATATCTTTGGGAGCTCTTGAAACTTCAGTTGCCTGACTTCTGTTTTGGAAGGCATTTATTGAAGTCATTCATGTTAAGGTTTGGGGCAAATCTTTTCTTCTTCAGTCCCAGATGATATTATCTGCATTTCTCTTTCTTGTTTATTTTCTATAATTTCCTGTGAATTAGCACCAAGATATCATCTTCCAATGCAGGAAACCAAATCCTTTCCTTTCTCTCTTCTTCTTAAGTCTCTTGATTAATATCTGTGCTCCTCCAGCATATTCCTGGCTTCAGGATTCTTTCTTCTGTTACTGACTTCTGAGAAGAAACTGGTGAAATGTTTGTGCATGGTTTTCTTACTGGATACATAATTACTTTTTTCTCTAAGCTTTATGTAAATATTAAACATGAGATAGCAGATGGTAAAACTGGGAATAGGTTGCTCTGAATAACAATCCCTCCCCTCCACTCCTGTATTTTTAGGGGGAACCTCAGGGGGCCCTGCCTATTGCAGTTCCAAAATAGAAACTGCATGTCAAGACACTGATTCCCATTAGCTACCGGTTTGTAACTATGATATGTTCAATCTGTCAAAAGAAAATGCTTTAGAATAACACCAGTTAATAAAACTTCTAGGATTTCATTTACTTGTTTCTGCATTTGTAATTGGAAGCATGTGCTTTCATTCATCTCCATCCTCAGAATACTCTGAAACCTTGGCCTTCTCTTTGACTGTCTTCCACTGCTAGAATATGTAAGTGGTTTAGTCTTGTTTCTTGAGAAATCCTTGTCAAGAATAGAAATGTTTTGATCACTAGTACAGATTGGAAACAATAAATTCATCATCTTCATTTGTGTTGACAATGTCTGAAACCAATTCCAGGAGCATGAAGCAAAAAACAAAGAGGTCTTTGATACTTCTGAAGATTTCAACAGGCAATGGCTGTCACAAGTTGTTTTTTTTTCACTCATGAACTGTTCATCATGTGAAGATTTTAGATTTTGTATGGCAGCAAAATGCCTGCTTGGATTTTTTTTTAGCAGCTTAATAATGGATCCTTTTAAAATTATTTTGTCCCGATACCACTGTTAGTCTTTACTCTCTAAATCTTTATTCTGAGGCTTTCGACAACTTTGGAGGCAGTGTTCTACCCTACCTCACAACCTTCTGATGACACTGTCCAGGGTTCAGTTCTGGTGATTTAGCAGAGTGTCATCATGAATCACCAGGATGTTAAAATCTGATTTATATGTGACAGACCAGTCTGAAGCTTGCTTCTGCTTGTGATATTTCCACCCATGTTTTTCCTTACTTGCCCTTATTTGCTCCCTTACTGGAGCACAGTATTCTTTGGAAGAGTGTCACTATGTAACAAAACAGCCTTTTAGGCTAAGAAAAGACATACATTTACATTTCAACACCTCATCGCCCTGCACTTCCCCCAGACTGAAGTCCTACTACTGGTTGTATGCTTTTTGCTGCAGGTTCTGACATCTCAGGCTGTGGTCAGAAACAGTGGTCAGGCTGGATTGTGGTCAGCTTCCTGCTCATTCCCCTCACTGCACACCCATTGCTGTCACATCGAGCCATGGGTATGAGATAAAGGCGCCAATACTGACGTTGTGGCCTCTTACACCCCGCTCCAGCGTTGAGGACTGCAGCATAAAACACCAGACTGATTCTTTTCTAACACAAGCTGAAAATCTATGTGCTCAAAGTAAGCATTTAGTATCCTAGCCAAACTGACTTGTAGGTGTTAGATAGGATTGAAGATACACACTTGCTCCAAAGGAAATAGTTCTAGGAACTTAGTCTACAGCTCCTTTTGAGAAAATTATCTGTCTCTTATCAAATTATTTGTATCACACAAATAGTGATGCTATCAAACCATTTGGGTGATTTGTTAACCTTAAAATCACATTCCTTCTTATGATTTTCCTTGGTTTTTTAAAAAAATAACAGCATGGATTTTTTTTATAATAATCAAGAGAGCGAGAAAACAGTTATATTTTACCTATTGCAAATTCATTATATATTTGTGGCACATTGACTGGTTATACATAGCTAATTTTTCTCAATATTTGTTCAAACCATTGAAACAGAAGTGGGAAAGAGAGAAGAACTTTTACATTTGGATGAAAACCAAACCAAACCAAACCACAAAAACCTCACCTTAAAGCTGTCTTGGCTTGAGGCTCAAACAATGTACAGTACCTAAAATGATGCTTGATTCTAATTTAATTAGTTGCCTTTAAAACCAAAAATATTTCAAGGTCTGATTTCCCTGTTGTAGTATTCCTTCAAATAGCCTGAAATACTTTTATGGTTGTTGAAGAAATAACAATTCATGTTTGTGCAAGGCGTAACTGTTTTACTCTGTGTGATGCATGTTTATTTCCATAAAGTCTAAAAATTTGTATAAAATTTTTAAAAATCCATGTGTGCTAGAATATCAGCTTTTATCAGAATGTTTAACAAAAAGGGATGTGGTCACTGGTTTCAGATGGAGTAGCAGTAGCTATTGCTGCATTGATTCATTCAAATGCACAAAGCAAGTCCTAGAAATAACCATATTCCTATTTCTTTGGCATATTCAGAACCAAAATTCTGGTTGGAAGGGACCTCAAGAATTCTCTAGTCTATCCAACCTCTTACTCCAAGCAGTGTCAGGGCAAAAAAGATACTGCTTATCCTCAGTCTGAACCTCCTTGTTTCAAGTTATGCCTCTTGTCTCTCAGGCTCCATCCATGTGCCCCGATGAGGTAAAATGCTTGCACAGGCATCTCACTGGCTGGGAGGATCATATCTGGAAAGTTTACACCTAGAATAATCAACAGCTAGTGCTTCTGCTAAGCTCTTCCACCTGCTAAGCTGCTGTACCTGCTTGTTTCAAGGCTGTAGTAGGCTCCTTGGTGTCCTTGGATGGAGCAGCAGGCGGAGTAGACCCAACTGCAGTGAAGGGTGCTGAGGGAGCAGAATTTTTTATGAGCTGAAGTTCCATGGTTGCTTTGAAATAATCAAATTAAGACTTTTTTGTGTCTGTGGCAAAACTTGCATCCAGTTCACAAGCAACAGGAAAGATGAGATTTTACTCTCAACACTTTATTTTTAATGCTGTCAAATGCCTACTGCTCCTTTCTGGGTCAAGCATCATCTTGTACAAGAAGGGCAATTATTCCATCCATTCTTGTTTGGAAAACACATGAAAATCCCTGAGCAGTGAAGAATATTTCTAATACTGATAGTTTTCCGTCTGTTTAACTGACTTGCTAAGAAGGCTTAGAAAATGAAACTAATTTACCAGAATTAAATTAAGTAATGAATGACAACAAATTATGGATAAAAACAGGGAGCACTGCAAATCTAAGAAGAAAATAAACAGTTTTATTTTTATATTCATTTATATTCAAAATGAGAAAGCACTTTATTTTGCCAGCCTTTATAAATGTTTTATTTTGGGCATTTCTTCTCCCAGTTGAAATAATTATGACATGTATATGTTGAATGACATATCTCTCTGGCACTCATCTGATATCCTTTAGCGTGGTCCAATTATTTTCAGTGATGTGTCAGGGGCAACTGCATGTGTTGCTTACATCCAAAGGCTAAACTCATGCTGCTTCATTAGGCACAAGCTGTATGCCCAGGGACGCTCAAAGCAGTTAAGCATCTGGGCCAATTTAGATTTTTATGTTCTCAGAACTTTTGCTTTAAATATTTTTCATCTCTCCCCACTCTTCTCCCTGTCTCATCAGAACACTCTTCTGTCTTTCAGTCGCAGAACAGGTGTTAGCATATGCAGAATATAGTTCAACGTGAATGGATCTTAAAAAAGTGACTTGAACAATGGAGGATATACAGGGTTGTTTTCAAAGGAGACACATATTCAACTCTGTGCAAAACCTTTCTTGGTGAAGTGCATGCTTTATCAAGCAACAAAGATTTGTGGGCCAGACCCTGAAAGCTAGAGGCAACACCACTATAATGCTATTTTTGTATAGGCTTGAATTAGCATGTGCCCACAAATTCCTTACATGTGAGGGTGCAACTGCACCTAGAGGAAGTCTGCAGAAGGAGATTGGTATTCTGACATGATATGTCCAAAAGCATGCAGGGAAAATGTTTCATTTGACAAAAATGAGCTCTCTGTGTCAGAATGTGTGTGTGTTTGTGTGTGTGTGTGTGCTTTTGTGTGTGTGTGTATGTGTGCTTGTATAGGTATTGCTTGCATGCCTTGCCCTTTGTGTATTAGGAGTTCTGCTTATATTTAAATTTCCTGTTGTTAAAACTGATTTGGTATCTAATAAGGGACTCAGTGCCCTCTTGGGATTCTATCCAGCCGTTTTCTCTACAATTACCATAAAACTCTAACTCTTAAGACAGTATACTAAGACCCTAAAATGCACAAAGGAGTATTTATATACCACTCTCTTCACCAGAAATTGGTTTGTTTGCTTGAGTGCCCTATTTTAAGGTGGTAATGGGAGTTCTGAGCTTAAATTAGAACTTCAGTGCCCATGTGAGTATGATTCTCTCAACTCTATCTTCACAGGAGATAATACTCCTCTTTTGGAGGGAAATTCTATTATTTTGGAGGAATTTTTTTTTTCTGTTTGGTACACATTTTGCTCTTTTCAGAGCTTTTCCAGACCTTCTTAGTCCCACTTCCTTTATCTATCATCATCCTTAAGTGTTTTAACTGAAGATAGCATAGAAGATGCTTCTTAACACTTTCATGAAGAGTTCCTGAGTTCTGCAGTTCCCTGTATTTCCTGTCACATAGCCTGAAATCAGCCCTTCATGGTAGACATATATCAGGACTTGCAAGATATTCTTAGGCTTCTAAAAAGAGGGAAGTTTTTGCAGGGTGTTTATCTTAGGTAGTTTATTGATTGTTTCTACATGTAAAGTGAGAAGATGGAATCATGGAATGTGGTTGGACAAGGCCTTTAAAATCATCAAGCCCAACTGTTAACACTGCTGTGTTCACGACTGCACCATGCCTCCAAGTGCCACATCTTCACATTTTTTTAACATTTCCAGAGACTGTGACCACTTTTCTGGACAACCTTTGTCAGTGCCTGACCATCCTTTGGTGGAGAAATTTGTCCTACTACCTCATTTAAATCTGCAACTTGAAGCCATTTCCTCTCGTCCAGTCACTGTTATGTCAAAGATACATTCCTTCTTCTGTATTATTTGTGGCTTAAGTACTAATTAAATATTGTGTGTTACTTCTTTCAGCATCTTCCTACGGAAATAACATCCACATTAAATTTTCTGATTCAGAGAAAAACATTTGAAATAGGTCATAATGGAATAAGTAAACGGAACAAAAATATATAGCATAGCAACTCCATTGCTGTAGGAATTTTATAATGAGAAATGGAGTAGGCAAATGTGACTTACTTATATAATTAGTAATTTAAAGTATTTATTATAATTAAAATTGTAGAAATTATGTGGATAGTAATCAGTTTTCATTACAGTTCTTTGCACATTTCAGTGCTATAATTAGACTGTGGCATCTGTCATTGCTGATTAATTTGTAGACAACTCTATCTTCCCATTAAGATTTAATGTGTACCAAGGCAAAATTATCATTATCTAAAAATACAAAATAAAAAGTGGTAGCTGTTTTGGGATATTAGCTTTTTCACTTTGTCATTTTGGAACTGAGAACATCCCAACGGGGTCTGTACCATTTTCTGTGACCAGCACTGGGTGGAAGGAGACAAAGCAGATCTTTTTGGGCTTAGAAAATAACAGCCTTTTTTTTTTTTTTTTTTTAAAGCCTGTTGCTGTACTCTTACACACTTTTGGCTCAGCAGTCCATGAAAAGCTGTTCTAATGGTAGAAGGAGAAGAGCTTTATGCTATCAGGCTGTGAAGAGTAGTAGTATCATCCAAACTGCAAAAGATTTAAATACCTCTGGTGCTCCTGCTGTGTTCTATAAAAACTTGCGTTTGGCTTCAGTTGTAGGAAGATTTACTTTTATTTTACCTGTATTTGCTTGTTTGGCTGTAGTCTTGAAAAGCTTTCAGCCATAAGTAAATGAAAGCTATTATGTCCCTGGTCTGTTGACTCAGCTCCTGGGATGCCAGAACATCGTGCTTCCTAATTTTTTGCAGCCACATGCAATATACCTTAGCAGAACTATGAATGCTGTTGATTGATGACCTGGACAGGTCTGCCTTAGCTGCTGTGATGCTTCTCTTGTGTTCTCTACTCAGGCTGTATGTCAGGATTTGCTGAATTTAACAGCAAAGGTAGTCTATGAAGTAATTTATGGAATGGTTTCTCCTACTTCTTCCTAACCCTGTGTAAGATTTAACAATCTCCTTGACTGTGCTGGCAGGTTTTTTCTGTCTTCAGTAAAAACTGAATCACTAGGCTGATCTAAGCTAAAAGACAACCTTCTGCAAAAAAGCACAGAAAGCAACATATGGGCAGAAACAGGGATGAGATCAAGAAAGATGGGAATTTTTTATCTGTTTCTTTGCCAAGAGTAGCATGTTGAGACTGTATGGTTCCAGTCGAGTTTGTTGGGAACTAAGTCACAGGGAAATCAGATGTGCAAAGCCACCAAGCCAGGACATACTTTGCAGGTGCCATTTCAGGGCTGGACATCAGACCACCCCTGAGCTTCCAGGAGATTTGCTTGATTATTTGGACTAATTCTGCTTTCAGTTTCTTATCCACCTGTGTTACGGTCAAAAATTTTCACTTTGAGGCTGGGAGCTCATACTGAGAAGCACTAAAGAAATAGGACAGCTTTTCAAAACTGACATGTTCTAGCAGGCAAATATATTTCTTCACTTCTCTAGTACTCATAAAAGCCTTCAGTGCTATTTAGGAGAAGATAATCTCTTCCAATAAACATTGCAAGTAGGTTTAACACTGCTTAGAATGGCAACCATGATAAAAATAGAGTGTGCCAGTCAGGCTGTGTCACATCAATAAATATTTTTACTGACTG
The DNA here is from genome assembly GCA_013398275.1 of Promerops cafer. Taxonomy (NCBI): domain Eukaryota; kingdom Metazoa; phylum Chordata; class Aves; order Passeriformes; family Nectariniidae; genus Promerops; species Promerops cafer. The sequence continues at coordinate 151,615 of VZSE01010483.1, forward strand.
AATTACTTGATAATATTTTATTGAGAAATAAAATTTTCATGATGATCAAATCTGTGTTACTAATGAATCTAGTGTTAACAAAAATATAGATGGCTGTATTAATAAAGTTAAGACATCACGTCTTAAGTCCTGTGCGCATGTAGATGTGTTTTGTACGAAATGCTTTATGTGATAGAGCCTTGTAAAACAAGATAAGTACACAGAATTCTGTCCTTGAAAGAAAAACAGAAGTCTTAGATTGTCAAGATTTGTAAACATGAAGAATCTCAGGCATAGCACTTCATCAATGCAGTGATTTCATTTATTATGCCAAAGCTCGCTTGTTTGCATGTGAAACGAGTTGCTTTTCTGATTTCTGGATGAGATAAATATCATGCAAATCACTTTTTTTTTCTATAGATATGAAGCAATCCAAAAATTTTAAATTGAAGATTTTGATTTTCTAATTAAAAATAGGATTTAAGGCATATTAAGTAGAGAGATTGCATTATGCAAAAAGTGAGAAATAAGTTGCACATTGCTGTGACTGACTAGCATACTGCAGGTATGTATCATAATCATATTGCTCCATGATAAGCAGGTCATGATCAGCAGCAAGAATAAAGATTGAATTAATAGAAGAAGGGACATCTAAACATTTGTACTTAAGCCCAGCAAGGAGACTAGTGATAAATCCAAGAGATGAAGGTAGGCAGGTGAGGTGGGTACAGAGTTGTAGCAACTGCTGTTAGGCATATGTGCTGTCATTTTCCAGCAATTTCCAGTCATATTCAGAATTATTCTAAATCTGGTGTTAGGATACTTCTAAGATAATTCTAAAAGATGAGTCTGATATGTAGTAAGAAGAAATGTTTTCCAGTCTTGTATGTACATACTCTTGCAAACTTCTCTTTTTGTTTTCAGAAGCACTTCAAATGATCCCTATTTTCTCCCTCTCTTCAACATTACTATGCCTTTAATAGAACCCCAGTGGTACAAGAGTGGTAGGAAGTGGAATATCATACAAATTTTTATTTTATTGCTAGTAAAGTAGCATCTTCAGTGGACTAACTGCATCAGTAGACAAGGTAAGAACTTCCATGTAACCTACCTTGACTTGTGTAAAGCCTTTTCTGTAGTCCCACAGAGCACTTTGGCTACCAAACTGGGGAGGGGTTTGACAGATGGACTATTAGATGTATAAGGAATTGGCTGGATGGCCACATCCAAGGAGTTATAGTCAGTGGCTCAGAGTCCAAGTGGAAACCATTTAAAAGTGGTGTCCCTCTGAAATCCATACTGGGACCAACACTATTTAAAATCTTAGTCACAGATACGGATGATGACATTGGGTGCCCCCTTAGCAAGTTTGCAGATGACATCAGGCAAGTGGTGCAGTTGATTCACTAGAAGGAAGGGATGCCATCCAGAAGAACTTTGACAAGATTAAGGTGTGGGCTGATATTAATCTCATAGTCTCATGAATTTCAACAAAATCAAATATAAGGTGCTCCAGTTGGGATGAGAATATCCCCAATATCAGTAAAGGCTCAGGAATTAAGGCATTGAGAGAAGCCCTGCAGAGAAGGACTTGGAGATACTGGTACACGAAAAACCAGACCTGAGGCATCAAAATGTGCTTTCAGTCCAGTTGTATCTGGGGCTTCATCTAAAGCAGCGTGGCCAGCAGGTCAAGAGAGGTGATTCTGCCCCTCCCCTTTGCTGTGGTGAGATCCCACCTGGAATGCTGCGTGCAGCTCAGGGTCCCCAGTGTAAGAAAGGCATGGACCTGTTAAACATTTAACATTGAGAAGAACAGCTGAGAGAGCTGGAATCATTCAGCCTGGAGAACAGAACACTCTAGGAACATGTTATTATGGCCTTTCAATATTTAAAGGAGATTTAAAAGAAAGATGGAGAGATACTTTTTTTTTTTTTTTTTTTTTNATCCAGGGCCTGTAGACATCAGGAAGAAATTTTTATGATGAAGGTAGTGAGACACTGGTACAGGTTGCCCAGAGAAGTTGTAGATGCCCCATTTGTGGAAATCTGTAACGAGAGGCTGGATGGGGCTTTGAGCAACCTAATCACTAGATGGTGCCTCTGCCTATGGCATGAGGGTTGGAACTAGATGATCTTTAAACATCCCTTCTTACCTGAACCTTTCCATGAATATGTTATATTACATGAATATTCAGGGTGGTTTTTCACTCTGAAAACCAGCAATCCGTTAGCACAAGAATCTACTCAGAGAAAAGGTGCCTAATTTTTAACTTGATGGGTTCATTGCTTGGTACAAATACCCAGCATAAATCCTTAGAGGAAGCAAGTAGTATTGCAGGAATGGATTTTTATTTTATATAAGATCAATTAAAATGGACAGTACTCAATAGGGCAGATGTAATTTTTTCTTTCTTCAACTAGTAATGCTTACTGGTTTGTGTTCTGACAGTATTTCTTCCTTCAGGAAGCCAAAGAGGGATTGTCAGTTTCTGAGTCTCAGGAATTAAATACAATTCTTCCTGGACTCCCAGGAAAATAGCAAAATGCAGATTAAACCAGCAGCGACAAAGGAATTAGATACACATGTGCATTCATCCTGTTCACACTCTGGAAATTCTTTGTAAATGAGACTCATTTTGATTATCATAGCTTAGAGAATTTTCCTATGTGTAAATAGATTAAAAACATGTTAGAACATTTGTCCAGGCACATGCAGGCTAAACTGATTGCTAGTATCAATCCTCTCTCTGGCCATTTGTTAGGATACTTAGGAAAAAGTGTGAGCAGTTTGCTTGTAAGGATTTCTTGTACTAAGTAATGCAACTTTATACTCAACTTTATTTTCTTTTTTAGGTGTCCATATGTTGTGGTTTAGGAATATTATTCCCCAAATTAGTGTTGCCACTGAAACCATGTGCTTCTCCCTTGGTCTCGCTCTCCCTTCCCTGTGATGGGCTGGAGAGGAGAATTGGAGATGCAAAAGATAAAAATCACAGATTGAGATAAGAAGAATTTACTGGAAACAGCAATGAGATAAGAAAATGAACAGTAACAGCTACAATATCAATAACAAAGTGGAGAAGAGAGGCAAAGGATTCAGATGTGACTGCTCAGAACTGGCATTACCCAACCTCTCCCTACGCCACCCTTACTCAGCTGGAAGGAACCCCTTCCCTGCAGACATTGTCCATTCCTTCTGCCCCTGGCAATGGTGTGAGGTGGTACAGAATAACCTCCAGGTCCTAGCTGTACCCTCACCTGGCTGCTGCAAAAATTAACCCTGTCCTTACTGGAACCAGGACACCACAACAATACAAATCCTTTCCATGTGCTATGTCAGATTCCAAGGAACCTCTGTCACCCCCACCACAGCTCCAGCATGACGTGCATACCTCTCCTATGGATCATGCTTCTGTCATTGCTACCATGTCGTGTAGAGTTTACCCTGAGCCCTCCCACTGAAGATATAATACGTGTGAATTACTCTTTCTGCTAAAATCTGCCAGTCCTCCTGGCATCAGCAAATCTAGGTAACAAAAGACTGGGAATGGGGAAAGTGAATTTTACTAGGAAATGCCCTTGCCAGTGCTGACAATGTTTAGATATAACTGCAATATACAAGTATGTCGTTCAGCAGAAAAGGAAATATTCTCTCTGCTGCAGGGGCATTCCTGTTTGATTTTTTTTTTTTTTTTTAATCTAAATGCCTACAAGACAGATCTGCCCACAAAAATTTGTGGGAATTACACTGTTTCAAAATTTGTGATATAACCATCTGGTATATTTTCTTTCTATTCATTGTTTTTCAGCTTAGGAGATACAAAATGTAGTCTGCCAAATGTGACCCAAGATTACAATTACCTCAGGGTACATGGCACAAAAGATGGTATGAATGTACCTCTGCAATTTAGCCTGATGCTAGCAAAAATCTCTGGAATTCTAAATAACTGGTTTTGGTTCATCTGAGAAAATAAAAAACACCCCATACATTAATTAATACCATGTTTAAAGGCATGCCAACAGCTCTCCTCAACAACTTACTTATCATAAAGTAGTCCCATGGTCTTTCAGATAATTAGTGGGGGGAATTGGGAGATAAGAAGTGACAAATAGCTACACAACAAACATACATCTTCACAAGTTTTATTTTTTTACCATTTGCATGGTGATATGTTGTTTTCTTTTCCTTAAATAAAAAGAAAAAAAGGGAAAAAAAATTAAAATCCACAAAAACCCCACATCAAACCAACCAACCAACCAGCCAATCAAAAAAAACCTCCGAACAGAAAATGTAACCAAGAAATTATTTTTACTCAGTAATGTATGCCTCTTATGGTACAGAAATCTTTATTCTGGTTCAATACACTTGTTCTTTTTACTATATTTGAGGAGTCCATCACACAGAGAGCCAGAGCAACTACAGATATTTGCTGATCATTGTACAGGATGTGATAAGTCTGTCAGTAGAAAAATCAGACAGATTGAGGAGAATTGTATAGTATATTTATGAAATCTGCAGTCTAGACTGAGTTCATAAAGTTATTCACATTCACATATTTCATGCAGAGCTTGCTTATTTGCTTCTACTTTTTTTCTGAAAGAAAAAAGGCTATTTGATGGTTTGCCAGGGGAAAAATCAAATTGGTGATGTTTATGAGAGTAACTGCTTGGTCTTGACGAAAAAATTTTGAATTTTCCTTATCAATGAGATTCTCAGACAGGAAAAAAAAGGTATAATTTGTTGTTGTGTTTATGATAGTTACTGCTGAATGTAGTTTTCAAATATTTGTAGAGCAAAGAAAACTAAAATTCGCAACTGTGCCTGGTACCTTAAAACTACTTTCTTGTGAATTCCTAACAATGTAACTGTATTGGAGAGTAGATTGATACTTGAGCTAAATTCCTGCAACTATTCTGACTAGCAGAGTTTTCATTTTATATAATGAAAAAATAAAGTCACTTGGTAACCACACAGGCTCTACTTTTCTACCACAAACTGAGAAAATATATTGTACCACATGTATCCAAAAGTAAATGCTTTGGAAACAGTATGAATTTTAAACTGTGTCTGAATAATTTATTGATGGCATTAACTTTTTAATTTGGAACATCTTAGGACCTTTTTTTTTCAATAATTCCAAAAAAAGTTTATTCAAGATAGGATCTAGATAAAATAATTCAGTTGTGAGTATATTAGGATGTTTTTGAAATTGGTTGAAAGTATATGAAAATTTTTGTTTGTTTCTTTGTTTGTTTGTTTGTTGTTGTTGTTTTTTCCTTGAAGTGGAAATTACAGATTTTCATTTCCCTTTTCTCTTTCAATAAAAGATGCCTTTTTCTGGACTATTTCTATATCTAAGATGTTTGAAGGATCATCTTAGCATGGAAAGAAAGAAGGATGAATGTCCTGTAACTGTACCAGACTGATCTTAATGACTAATAGGCAAGTCTTTATTGATTTTCACAGAGTTTGATACTGTGTTATGGAATCTTTTATTATGAGCATAACTTTTTTATTTGTTTTAATAGTTGAATAAATTTACTTATTATCTTAATAATGCATAGAGCTTGTGCTTGTTTGTTTATTATATTATATAGTGCTACCTCTTCTGAGAGAGAATTACAAAAAAAAATCTGTGGAACATAACAGAGGAAATATATCAGTGTCTTTTATTAGGCTGACTGAAGAAATGAAGAAAAAGACAATGTTTCTGGGAAACTCAAAAATTTCATTCAGAATCAACTATAATGTCAGAATATTCCCTCCCTTTTAGGCTTAGAACTGCCATCTAGTAATTCCTTTGTAACATCCATCACTGTTTTTTAGGTTTTTTTCATTACTTTCCCAAGGTTATTTCACTGCACACCTGCTGGGAGTGTATGGCATAGAACAACTGTGGAATTGTAGTGCTGACAGCTGACAGTCTTCTGTGTGTTTGTACCCTAGCAGGACACCACAGTTTTTTTGTGGTTTCTAGATGTCCACAGACGAGACTAAAACACATTCAAGTGTGTTTCTGTACACACTTGAATGAGAGATGAACACTGTTTGTCCTGAACTCTTTGGTGCCCTGTAAAGGTTATTTTTGAATGATTTTTGTCAACTATTTAATATTCTTATGGGAACTCTACTCTTAAGATAGTAGTTTTATTTCCTCTGGAGAAACAATCTATGTTAATGCAAGGAGCTAAGCAAAAGTTTACTCAACTTTATCCTAAAGTATTCTACCAAGAAAGGAAAGTCTTGCCAAGAATTACTGATCACATCTCAAAAGGCAATAAAAATCCTTTTGATCTTTTCTTTTTTTTTTTTTTGGTAGTATAATGTTCTTTTTCTTTATTTTCTTGATGTTCTTGAGGGATATTACAAAGGAAGAGCATGAGATATTATCAGGTCAAGCTTTACTACTGAATACAATGGAGCAGCTGGAGGAGACAAAGATTAGTAGCTAGTGGTGAATTCATTTTCTGCATGAGCAGAAACATCTGTTCATTGCTGAGAAGTTCATTTGTCCAACCTTTCAAAAACTTTTGGTTGTACATGCCCACTTCTCAGCATGAAGCTAAATTTCCATGTTGGAGGGAAAGACTAAAGTGTGGCTGCTTTTATTTATTGAATTTTGTTTGCAAAAATGTGAGCTGTATAGAAAGAACATAGCGGATGAAAAACTACACGTATGTCAGTCTAGTCACATCATATTTTGCACCTGTGTTGTAACCCTTGACAAGCACTACTTTGCTACTACTTAGTGGTCTACTACTTAGTGGTCTACTAAGTGGTATTAACTTCTGCTTCTGGTTTGATTTTTTCCCCCTTCTTTCCTACACAGTACACTACTGTCTTCTACATAAGAATGATCAGCATTTTCCCCTTAAAGTCAGATTTTTAAAAGAAAAACAATTTTATGAATTTTTTAACCAAGTGATAAAAGTGAATCTTCTTGTACTCTTCACATACAGAAAAAAAAAATATGGATACTTGGGAATGTATTTCTGAAATTCAGTAGTGAGTCTGGACTAAAAGACACATTTAAATTGGTATTAAAATATCAGTGAAGAAAAGATGCCTCAGAAATATGTTATGCTCCGCACTTAGTATGCAAGTGTGCCTGCTGTAAAGATGTGTCTGAAAAGACAAGTTCTGAAAATGTTCTGTAACCATTTACAATTAAGACTTATTTTTCGTAAATATTTTTGTTGCTAATCAAAAATGTAGTATGTTCTTGAGTAATTTAACCTCAAGCAAATATCAAATTACCTTCTGTAAGATACCTCTAGAATTTTTTTGCCAAAATTTTCACTTTTGTTTAGAAAATATGGTATAAAACTTCATGTGAAAGTATCCTTTTAATTTTTATTTCAATTACTCTTAAGACTGCTGTATAAAAAACTGCTTTGGTGAATCACTGTTCATAGATGCTGATTATTCTGTCTTAAAAGTTAACTTTGATTCCTTATTTTTTAAATTAAAAAGTACATTTTATAGAAGTATTGCTTTTCGTATCTTAATTTAATGATGAATTATTTCTAGCTCTGCTCACTTTTTTTTTTTTTTTAATTTATATCCTCTCATGTTTTCTCACAGAAACAGCACTCTATAAAACACAAGTGAAGATTGTTGGTATTATACAGCTACAGTTTTGGTGAAAAGAAAACCCCTACATTTTTAAGCCACTGATCAAATTAAACCCTGATTTACAGACTCACAGCCTCCCAAGGAGAGCTACAAATCTTGCTGAGTGTGATTCTCTTATAAAACTTCAAGGTGTGAAATAGCTGTGTTAACACATTTTAAATTAAGCACTGTAACTTTCATCCTCATAGTATTAGCTTTCTCAAATGTACTTCATCTTATTATTTTATTTATTTTATATTTTATAATTTTAGCTTTAGAGGGTTAGTGACATGCTTTCCCTGTTTCTTTCTCTACCTTACTCTTGTTAGTGCTGACAGAGACTGGGATTTAAACCTGTGGAAAAATTCTTGTTTTTTCCTTTGGAAGGAATTTGTCTTATGTGTATCAGAGGGATTATTGCATGTGCATCTGAATAAAAAATCTGACATAGAGACTTGAGCCTGTTTGCATCAGGCTGAGCTGCAGAGTGCTGTATAGGGAATTGTTCATAGTACTAGGCAAATATTGTAATTGCTAGATTATAGACAAGAGCCCTGCAGCAACAGCACTGAACAAAGCAGTCTTGAGCTTTGCATATTTAGATTTTCCTGCTACTGAATTCAGGCTTTGAGGCAATGTGTGATTGTTTTCTTCTGGGGCTGTTGAAGTTAGAATGCAAAGTCTTAATTATGTGCAAACTGCACCCAACTTAGAATAATTTGCTACTGCTTATTTTGGGAAAGTCTCTTCTTGTTTTTTGGAAGCAAAATGTCCAGAAGATTTCCTGCCCCAAACATCTCCTCCTCCTATAAAATTTCTATATGATCAGATGAACATTTTTTTTTAAAGTACTGTTGTGTTCTGCCTTTGATTTCTAAAATGTGTATGTGCAGCATATAGAATCACTGTAATAAAAGTATGACCAGCACAGTATCTTGCTTAATAAATCACTTTACGACACAAGAGAAAGGATGTAGGTCAACCCTGGAATCCTGAGAGGGGCCTTCTTTGAAAGCTGCACTCCAAATATACCAAAAAGCAGTTTGAATGTGAGCAGCCAACATGATGCTGTTATTTTTTTCATACATAATTCGGTTAATTCTCTACAATAGCCTTGCTAAAGGTTTGTTTTGGTCCCTATGTTGTGAAAAACTCTGTCACAAGACAGGTCAAGATTAAAAGAAAAACAGTGAACTGGATCACACAGTTCACCTGGTGGGGGATGCTGCAACAGCCTACAACAGCGTGAGGAAAGGGAACAAAAAACCACTAAGATACTTAGATGGAGCCAGGAAATGCTGCCGTCACTAATTTGAAAACCCAGATTAAGTGGGAAAATGAGAAGTCACACTTAATATGTCAAACAAATAGTCCACCAGAAGTCCTGAAGAGCTGCAAGTGTCATCATTTTACACTTTCAAAGGTTTAGGAGGTTTTTGCTGTAGGTATTTAGGCATTTAATTCCAGGAAAGGCGTCAAGGCTGTGAATCTGAAGACTTCTCTTAACAGGCATACATCCATCAATCCTTCCTTTCTGGAGACCACTTAAAGATAGAAAAACAAGAAGTGATTTCTCTTATGTAGTCTTCTTGTGATTATGGCATGCATCTGCAAAGAGATTTCTGAAATAATTTTCTGTCTTCTTCCATCCAGTAGTTTACATCGTATTTTGGGATGCAGTACTCTTGATTGTGTCTTTGGAGCTGCTGTTTCACAGCATCTAAGTCTTTTGACTCCAGCAAATGAAGTTTTTTACCCAATTCTGTTCAGCTGACCATCGGCCAACACCATGAGTCCAGTGTCTTGAGAGTTCCCATGCTTGTGAGTTTTCTCTCCCTCACCCCCTCCTTTCACCTGGGCTTCTTAACTAATTTCAGATTAATGTCTTGGTGTCTCACTGATAGTGCCACATCAGCCCAGTGGGTAAGTGTATTTCAGGTCTGCTGAATGAACCCTTGGAAGGCAGACTCAGCCATCAGCGTGTAGGGTGGAGAACGGCTTGGCAGTCTGCACCATTCATCATGGAACTGTGCACAGTTATCATGGCTAAATTCTTATTGCTCCCGATGCTTGCAGTCTGGAATGCTCACTGGATGGCACAGCATATTTTCCTGACCTCTTTGTGTTCTCTCTGCTACTAATAATTCACCATGTTTCTTTGGGTTGACTCATACAGATTCTCATACAAATATGCCATGTGAGAACAGTAAAAAGATTTGTTACCCTGGGGCTTCTTAAGTAGTACTGAAGCATGCAATGAAGATAGAGCTGGGAATTTTTATCATTACAACTTTCACTAAATGTGAGGCACAGCCAGCAGTACAACCTGGCCAGCAGTTCAGCCTGGGTCAACAGTTCAATGGCTTGGTCTCCAGCCTGAAGTAAGAAAGAAGCTTTGAATGTTGAGCAATGGGCATATGGCCTATGATAGTTATGGTTTGCAAGTTTAAAATTAAATAAAATAAATAAATAAATAAATTAAATTAAATAAATGTGTGACTCTTCTTCTTCTCCCAAGTCTTTTGGAATTCCATCCTCTTCAATAATATTCCCAATTACATCAGCATATCTTCAGATCTGATGACATAAGTGTATATCTGAGGATGTTTAAGTAGTCCTAATGCAGGAGACAACAAAGAATGATAGAATAAAATCATCATTTAGGCTGAGATAGACCCATAAGATCATTGAATCTAACGATTAATGCAGAAAGCATGTCCTTTAGTGTCACAGCTACGTGTCTTTTAAGTACCTCAAGAGTTAGTGATCCAACCCCTTTCCAGGGTAGTCAGTTCCTGTGCTTGACAACTGAAGAAATTTTTCCCAATATCCAATTTAAGCCTCCCCTGTGACAACTTGAGGCAATTTCTTCTTGTCCTGTCACTTGTGGCTTGGGAGGAGGCTGACCACACTCTCATTTCAGGGAGTTGTAGAGGGCAATAAGGTCACCCTGAGTCTCCTTTTCTTCAGGCTAGACACACCCAGCTCTCTCAGCTGCTTCTCATAAGACTTGTGCTCCATATCCTTCACTAGCTTTGTTGCCCTTCTCAGGACACAGTCCAGCACCTCAATGTCCTTCTTGTAGTGAGGGGCCCAAAACTGAACACAGGATTTGAGGCGCAGCCTGTACCTGTGCTGAGTACAGGGGGATGATCCCTGCCCCAGTACTGCTGGCCACACTGTTTTTCATGAAGTGAAAACATCTTCATTTATATACTATCTAAGGCTCCAGTCAAGCTCATGTCTTGTAGTTTGACCAAGAAAACCCCAAGCTTACTGCTATGAATTTACTAGTTTTTACAATTGTGTGCAGTTGATTATTGCAATGGGAAGACCCTAAGGTAGGAATGTAAGGGTAGAGAAGTTGCTTCATACTTGCAAGTTCTGCCTCCTACAAGGGAAGTTTTAAAATCTAGCAGTACTTTGGCACTTTTAATATGCTAAGATATATTGGCAGATACAGAGAACACAGTATCAAAACTGTTGTCAATTTTTATTCTTAAAGAGCATTCATATATATTACATATTTAGCAGTAATCAGCCCAGTCAACAGCCTTGAGCTAACATGTCTCGGAGGTAGATGATTGTCAGACAGAATTAATTCCTTTATGGAAATTTATTATTTGGAATATAATCTATCCTAGTATTTACAGTTATGGAATTTTGTAGCAGTCATACTCAGTCAACCCCTTTCCTTTCAGGAAGATATTCAATAAATGACAGCACTCCAGGCACTGTCACTTATTTCCTTGCAAGAGAAAAAGAGTACCTGCAGTGATGATTTTGTCCAAGATTCAGATAGAAGAAATATATATGCATATATTTTGAAGCAGAAGCCTTGACTCTTCCTGATGCACTGAAAGATCTCTTTGAAATATATTCTGAATAATCTGTTAAATCATTGTTGTACATCCTGTGTGGTTCAGTTTACAAGCGAACAGAAGATGAATAAGCTAATAAGTTTATAGGCATATTAAATACAGAGTATAATGAATAAATAAAGATATACATGATTTGTTTATTGTTTGGTGGACTATCCTGTTAGATGAAAGGGGAATTGGGGAAGTAGCAATGCTATCCTTTTCTTCAAATTTTCTCTGAGGAATATAAATGATCCTAATGACAATGTTCAAACACTGAAAAAAATTCACACTGGTCTTCTTAATCAAACCAAATTCAAAGTTTTACACTCCAAAGTATAAACATAATATAAACACAATGCTTTATTAAAAGTTCCTCAAACTGAGAAAGGGAGAGCAGTTTATTGGAGGTGAAAGCAGAAACTAGTCACATATTTTGCAAGAGTGGAAGAGAGGTTTCTGCATTACAGGGAAAATGTTTACACAGCCTTTTTTCATAAAAAAACCCCAAGTTTGCTTGCTGTTTTTCAAATGCCCTGCATTTAAAAAAAAAACCAAAAAAAAAAAAAAAAAACAACAAAACAAACCGAAAATGACAAATTGCAATTCAGTTGAAACCACTAGGATTTTAGGAATTAAAGATATGGGAAATTTAATGAATCTGAAAGACTAGAAAGAATGGGTTTGGGAAACTGACTTTATGCCTTTTTTTTTTACGTTGCCTCTTGTGTTTTGCCAGTTTTTAAACTCTTGACACATCTTCTCAAAAGCAGTGTCAAAGGTACCAGTAATCAGTCTCATAAGGAGGACAGCTTTATTAAACAGCATTCCCCAGAACAGGGCACTAACAGCTGGTTAATATTCATCACTGCAATTTTTGGACACTAGTTGAGTGCTATGTCAACAAAATCAACTTTTTGTTCAGATAAGGGTTTTTGAACTGGTTTAAGTCTTTTTTTGTTAGCTGAAAAATCATGGTTTTGCACTGTGTAAGTCTGTGTACAGCTGTAGAAATTGCTTCCTTTAAACAAATATCTATATTGCTATCTGTTTAATCAAAATGAAATAGATGCAGTCAAAGCATTTCCTAGTGTACAAAAATGTTTCCCAAATGTTTGAAAGTTAAATTAAACTTTCAGAAAAATACATGCTTGTCATAGCATAAAATCTGTGCTATCAGAAGATTTGTCTTGAGACTTTTTAAAAAATAATGCTTACTACAGGGCGGAACACAGAGGTTATCCTGGGCTGGTTTAAGTGGACTTGAATGTAAGTCCAAGTTTAAGAGACATAAGCAATTCTAAATTTAAATGTGAATCTAAATAGCAATTTATGTTAAACCATTGCCAATTTTGCAAACTACTTAGAAACATTGTCTTCTCACTTTTGTTCCTATACTCCCTGCATGTGCAGCCCTTTGAGCCATTTTCCTACTGTGATCCCTGTCTTTAATAATTTTTTTCTAAGTGCAGCTGACGTTTGTACTTAAGTGTAAACCATGATGATGCAATATGATAGGCAGCAAGATCTTCAGATCTGTATATTGAATTGCAGATCTTTACTCATGTTATTACTGCTCCATTTCTCATGTACACAGCATCACACTTGATGCAACTGTGCAGGAAAACTCCTGGTAGAATGACATAGAGTTATATAGAGGCTTATAAATTAAATTCTCGTTCTTTCTGATAGCATTTGGAGAATTATCCTCCTCTGTGGAGGGGCACAGCTTGCTTTTCTCCCAAGTGAATCTTGCCTTAGCAGAAGTGTTAATGTGATTTTGTTATGCAAACTTAACACATTTGCTGTCCATTCACACGGCCATGTGTGGATATGTGTATATTTCCCAGTACACGCCATTTATGCTGTGGTATTTGTAAAAGGAGGCTCTTTATTTACTAGCCATTAGAGGCCCCAGTCAGATACAAGCATTTCATTTGGCTTGGCCTGAGACAATATCTACAGCAGAGTTTGCTGAGTATAAAGCTGCAAAACAGAGCTGCTCTGCTCAGCAGATTGTGGATCTTACATGTGCAGAAAACACTTATGACTTTAATTGTGTAATTAAATTTCACAGAAAGAGCCCTTTACAAGAGTGAAAAACAAACATTGCTGACATCCAGGCTCTAACTGCTGCTAGCAGCTTTTCTTGTTTGCATGTTAGTGACAACTTCCAAATGTTGATGTTTGTATTCACTGACTTATCCCTGTTTACCCACTTTCCCACCTTTCTCGTCTTTCACATATCAAATATTTCACTTTCTAGTGAAAAGGACACGAAATTATTGCAATACAGAGATAAGATCATTGCAAAGCACTTTATGTATTTATTTTGTGAATGGAATGTATAGTTATTGTGCAGAGGTTCTCTATTAGTTCTCTGGCTTCTTCCTTCTTAATCTTCTGCTCTGATTTTTGTCCCTGTTACTAGCAGCCATGTCCTCCAGTTTTCTCAGATTCATAGTTATTTCTGCATGCCACTTGGAGCAAACAGCTGTGAGAAGAAAAGAGGCGTCATGATTTTGGACACTCAGGAGTTGACAGTGCACTGTTTTGACAGACAAGACTACCATAACCAGCTGTCTCTTGGCTTTCCATGCAAAACTGGTTTCAGCCATTTGCAGTTGGTGGTAGTTCACAACTTTCAAAGCACACTCTGACTGACTGTCATGTTTAGCCTGAGATGTTTTGGAGGGGGAATTGAAAACCATGCTGCACAAATCTGACTACTGAGGAAGAAACACAAGGCCATTTTTGAAATCTGAGATCCTTGCATGTGGGTAAGGAGAGGGAATTCAAAAGTTTATTTTAGCCTATTTTTTGTAAATGACAACCTGTGTCTAAGGTGACAATGTGCACCCACATCCTGAAAAGGCAGCTGTATCCTGGGCTGCATCAAAAGGAGTGTGACCAGCAGTTCAAGGGAAGTGATTCTGCCCCTCCACTGTGTTCTTCTTAGATCCCATCTGGAATACCACATCTACCTCTGGGGTCCTCAGCATAGGAAAGATACTGATCTGTTTTAACATGACCAGAGGAGGCCAAAAAGATGATCAGAAGGATGGAGCACCTCTCATACGAGGGAAGGCTGAGATTTGGAGTTGTTCAGCCTGGAAAAGAGAAGGGTCTGGGTGGTTTTTGAGTACTTGAAGGGGACTATAAGAACGATAGAGACAAACTTTTTAATAGGCTCTATTGTTGTAAGGCAAGTGGTAACAGTTTTAAATTAACAGAAGGTAAATTCAAACTAGATACAAGGAAGAAATATTTTAGAACCAAAATAAACATTGAGATGGGAGCTATTCCACTATACTTATATCAGAACTATTGGCATATATTTCATTATTAAGAATTACAAAACTCTGATGAAGGCACTATATTGAAGGCTAAATTAAATCCTGACATGGCTATAGTGTCAATGGATGATACTTTCCCTACCATCAGTGGCTTTGTGTCAGTATTTAATTTAACGGATATCTTAAAAATACTGCTGCCTCTTCCTGAGCCATCTATATCTTCTGTTCAGCATGCTGCAACTCTTTTTCCTGTGTAGTTATTTCATTTTTCATGTATGTGCAAATACCTTCCTCTGGTGTATCTATATCAAGTGAAACACAAATTGTATTGGTACCACTGGGCTTAATTAATCTTCTTTTTTCTCTCTTTTAAAGAAGATGAAGAGCAGTAATATAAGAAATAAATAATGTGGGAACAGATTTATTTCCCAAGTGAGAGCAAACAGACTGTCTCTCTAAGGGAGGAGTTAGTTTGGTCTGTGGTTTGTAAAACCGGGCAAGGTAATGGTCATGGCCAAAATAAAAATGAGGGAGAAGGGGTATAATAGAAGACCTAGGCTGAGTATATAATTACCTAATTAAACTTCTTTATTTCTGTCTAGTCAGTGCCTCTTTTTATATTCATCTTCGGGTTATACAGGATACAGAAGTGACAGTTATACAAAGCCAGTAGTAAAAAGCAGAAGGGAGTGAAACTTTAAGAAAATCTGTGGAGGTTAAATTTGCCAAAGAGAAACTTTAAGTCTTCTTTTTAGTGGTCAATAGTCTTAGAAGCGTATAGGAAACGGTAAGGAGAAAAACAATAGATAAACTTGCATCATGTTCACTTTAGGGCTTGAATTAAAATCCATCATTTTGGTGTTATAGTGTCTTGCTTGTTTGGCATTCTGCAAGCCAGAGGTGTATCATCTAAATCTACTATAAACTCTTACAGAAAGGAACTTCCCTGTAAAATTCCATTTGATAATTTTAGACTGTCTTCTTTATTTATTTTTTTTTTAATTTATTCAGGAGTCTACATTTTTTAAGAACTTCCTTCTGTCCGTTGCTCTAATGTGCTGCTTCCTATGGGCAAGTGATGAAACACATGGTTCAAACTTCCCTGTGTTAAATTTAGGACTTAATGAAGCATATATTATTAATACTGAAAGACTATAAGTGATGGTGTTTAGCTCATAAAGTAATGCTCAAATTTTTTTACCTTTTTATAGCAAAGTACATATTTTTATGTATTTTAAAGGTTATACAGTGACTTAAAAGGTGAAATGAATGTTTGTTTTAAATAAAAAGGAAACATTTCAGAATTATATATTTCATAAATGGGGGAATGGTAAAATGTGGTGGTGATGCATGAAAAGAATTAGATTCACAAGTCATTATGTCACCTAATAGATTTCAATGACAACAGAAAACACCCTTGTGGGTCACCGCTGGTGAGGAGTCAGGCCTCACCCAGCTGCTCACTCACACCTCCCCAGGGGTGAATTGGTACTGTAAAAGTGTGAAAATTTGCAGGCTGAAAAAACCCCAGTTTAATAGGGAAAAAAAACTGTGTGCTCAAGCCAAGTAAAACAAGGAATTTATTCACTACCCATTGGTAGGTAGGTTCATAGCCATTTCCAGGAAAGCAGGTCTTCATCATGTGTAGCTTTTAATTGTGAAGACAAACAGCAGAATTCCTTATGTTCCCTCTTCTTTCCTGCAGCTTTTATTAAAAAGTATGATGTTATATGGTGTGAAACATCCCTCTGGTCAGTTGGGGTCAGCTGTCAGAGCTGTGTCCCCTGCCCACCCTTGTGCACCCCTGGCCTCCTGCCCCTGGTGCTGTGTAAGCACTGCTCAGCAGCAACCAAAACTTCCCCGCATTCTCAACACTGTTTTGGCTGCAAACCCAAAACAGAGCACCAAGCTGGCTATTATGAAGAAAACTCACTCCATTCCAAGTACAAAGTTTCTGTGTACCATGCATTCTCTTCACAGTTCTGGCAAATGTGGTGCAATCAGCTCTTTAAGTAACAGTAACATTTGCAATGTGCTTTGACAGCACATTGCAAATGGATCCTGGATGAAAGCCTTAGGCCTTGACTAATGATGGGTATTAATTTGCAGGGCTAAAATATAAAATCGAGGGAGTTCACTTTGGTTTGCAGGGAGTTATTCTCAATATTTGTATGCAAATGGAAAAAGAACAAATACCCAAGGAATCAAACTTTGTTGCCTGAAGAATCTGATGTGCTCAAGAAGTCCCTGTGGGACGGGTTTATTGAGTAGCCACTGACATACAGAAAGATGAAAATTATAACTACAAGGAAAGGACTCGGTTCAAAGTCAATTTATGCAAAATGTGTGAGTGGGTGCTAAGGTTGACGGTTTCCTAGAGGCCTCTGTCATCAATAGTACAGTGCAACCTGGATGTCACATGATGCCTTGGGGACACATTGCACTGGGATTTTTCAGCTCAGGACCCAGGGTGATGTAGATTCGATGTAGATTCAGACCTGCATACCTTGATGAGAAGTGCCTAAACCTGAAGATTAATCAACTTTGGCATATACTGTGCAAAATTGCAACTTTTTTCTGCTTTCAGTAATAGGCTGAATTAGATGTGTGTACTCACACCTCAAATATTGTAAGTGAAACTAAAATTCAGACCTGGATTTAACAGTTACTGTTACCTATAGTTCATATATCACGAGGTTCTCAGTGTCCAGTGACCCCATGTCTTCATCAATCCTATGAACAATACAGAACTGGTCACTTTTACTAGTTGGCTTTGCTGTAATGAACCCTTAGGCTGTGAAATTCACGTAAATTATAAGTTCTATTTTAATAGAAAATTTTTTCCCAGCTCACAATATGTGAGTAAAATTTTTTATAGGCTCTCCAAGACTCATCTTGAAGGAGCACGCAGAAGGAATAAAAAAGTTGCTATAAGTGATCTAAGCACAGACTTCAACAAAGAAGTATTTTAGTGTCTAAAAACATAAAATTGATACACTGTTCTCCACCAAGAACTTCTTCCAGGCTGCCTGAGTGGTGGGTTTCTCTGGTATGGAAAATGATTGGTGTATTTTTATGCCTGAAGGGATGATGGAGCCCTGAATAGCCGAGGATCTGTGAGGTCCACTGTGAAGCAAGCCATGTGATCCAAATATAGCTTAGAGCCACATCTTTTCTTTTGCCACATAGTGTCAACAGGAAAAAAAAAACCCAGAAAAACAACCCACAATAAAAATAATTGTAGTCATATTAAAATTAAAACAGATGTATCATTTTGTTGCAGTGGCTGGAGGAGAATACCAATGAGGCAAGCTCTGAATAAGAATCCATAGTAAAATCTTTTTTTTATAAGGTAGTTGATTTAATTGCAAAAGAATGTAGTTAACAAACAAACTATTAATACTTTAAATTCAAATTGTTGAACTTAATTTTTAAGCCCAAGCACGAGCTCCATGACATTCTAAGGAACAAAGCTTGCCTGTGAGCTACCTCTGGAATAGGAAAAGGTGAAAGTAACCTTGGGCAAAAGTTGGACAGTTTAGTTCCACTGTTGTACTCACTGGAGAGACAATCTTTTCTTGTATTTCAAATTGCTGGCTAGCTAAAGAAATTAAAATTTTTACCAAAATGCATACAACTCTTTCTAAATACACATCTCTTTCTTTCACGAGTGACATTTTCCTTTTTTTTTTTTTTTTTTAATATAGTATTAGAGTTACCCATACACTTTAAATAGAAGTTTTAAAGAAGAGTTTAAAGAGTTAAAAAAGTACAAGTTTAAAACAGAAGCCCTTTAGTGGCCTAAACTGTGTACAGCTGTGTTTTCTTAGGTGCAGGAGACTCATTTCTAAAGCTGCCTTTTATGTTTTAGTGCACCAAAATCATCTGGTCAATGTGTCGATGTACATTTATGATACAGATACCTTAAGGAGATCGGAGATGTATAACAGCTGAGTATGAATCTTTTTAGGAGAAGGGCCATATGGACATCTTAATAAGAATATTTGAGAAGCTGTAAGTTTTAGGATCAAAATTAACTTTTGCCATTGATTTTGAAAGGAGAAAAAGATTTTTAAATGGATCTAAGTAGAAATTCCAAACATAAGAAAAGTATACTAGTTTCATGTGGAACATGATCTGTAATCTTCAGTAGTTGGCCACAATGCTTTTCTTTTTTTAGAATTTATTTCTCTTGCTCTGATTATATCTTTAGGCTGCAAATTATTTAGAAAGAAGTATCTTGGGTTCACACCTTTCAGTACAATACACAGTCTCTTAGTGTCAGCAATATAAAAAAAAAGGAGAAAGCTGATACTTAGATTGAACTAGAAGTGCATATTTTATTATTCTAAGTGATTTCTACTTTTAGAAAAAGCACTTATGCTACTGGAGAAACTGAGTGTTTAATACAGGGGTTTTTTTAAGCTTAACATTATTGAATTTTTCTGTGCTGAAGAACTGATCCATTAACCACTATTGTTAGGACATTGTCTACTTCTTATAACAGCGAGTCTACTGACTCAAATTAAATTTAACATTTTGACTATATTGTTCTTGTACTAGAAACAGAGTGAGCCTTAATTTGGCTGTTTGCTCTCCCCATTCTGGTTGGCCCAATTTTTTCTAGTCTATGGAGTCCTAAGACATCCTACTGTATTATACACAGTAAGAGCCAAGTATTTGATTTAACTGACAGTTCTATCACTTTAAGTAGCTATTTTTATTTTCAAAATATTTTCCATTTAAATAGCTAAATTGCTCTTGTTTTCATGCTCATAGTCATGATGTACTGTTTATTCCAAGATGATGATTAATCTGTCCTCCAGAGATGTCAGACAGTGCTGCTGCCACTGTTGTTTACCAGTCTGTGTCTGTGCTGAGCTTTGTGTTTGTGTGTGATTTTGTAAGGAGGTGGGAGTCATGGGGGAAATTGTGTTAGAGACATTTTGAATGGAACTTTGAATTTCTAATATCTGACTGGTTTAATATTTTTAATATTATAATATTTAATATATTTTAATATATCACAAGTAGATTTGACTGGTCAGGTAATGAGGAGAGCAAAGTACAAATTAATATTTTTTGCTTTCTTATAACTTCAACACAGCTGACACAGTCCTGTGGGTTAGACAGGATTGCCTAACCTCAGAAGTCATACTTCTCAACTTTGTCACTAAAAAATAAGTGGTGTAACCCCTCAGTCACTTTGTAAGTGGTTAGAAAGGTGGTTTGTATTTGTACAGCTTTAGTAATAAAAGTCACATTCAGGACATATGAATGATTCTGTTGGAACCAAAAACAAATGGGATCAAAGATGTCCTTTGCCTTCTTCCTCTCAATATTTCTGTAACTCTGCTGGAGTTTTCTATCCCCACATTTCTGCTGACATAAGTACATATTGAATTGCTGATTCGAATGAATATACAAATAATCTGTCTAGAAGGAAACAAGTATTTACTTAGTTTTGAGGTGTTTTAAAGCAGTGTTTCTTCTCCTTAACCTAGATAATTTCACAGATCTGCCTTAGGGAAGGGTTAAACAGTTGTGTCTACATAACTGGCAGGAGAGAAGTGTGGGACCAAACAGCTGACAATGGGTGAGAGGTGATAATGATATAAACCTCTTTGTTTGTTGCTGAGAAATATCTTTGATATATTTTTGAAATATCTTATATCTTTGATATAAGCAGACTGTTACATTCCAAAAAAAAAAAAAAGGGCAAATGGAAATTTTTGGAGATGATGCCAGTACTCAGTAACACCAGAATTGCATATTTATAACAAGTCCAGTAGCAAACTATCGTTGAGTTCAGTTTGCCTGAAACTGACTGGACAGCATGGAGCAGTCAGCAGATGCTTTCTGCCTTGCAGTATCAGATAGTACATTATCCCTAATGGGGTGTAGATGTGAGCTGTGTTAAAAGAAACTCCTTCCTTTCTCTGCTCCTGCTTTTGGCTTCATGTGTCCAGTATTTCCCTTGAGCCAGATCCAATGACAGAAATTTAGCCCACCACTAAAAGAATAAACCCAAAGCAAACAAAAATTAGTTTTCCATTAGATTAGGTTGCTCAAGTGACTCACTCTGCAGCTGTGGATTAGTTACATCTCATGCACGGAAATGAAACAGCAGCTGGGGCTGGGGAAGAGACCACCCTGCTCAGTGACAGCTCACAGTTTCTCCAAACATGCTGTCATGTTCTGGAAGAAGCAATCTCGCCCTCAGCCCACTTCCCTCCCTTCCTGTCAGCATGAACATCTGTGTGGCAATGATGTGGAGCTAAAGAGCTGACCTGTGGTGTTTCTAGTCTGGATCAAGTTTACCAAACAGTGATGCAAACTCATGCCTTGCCATAAGGGAAAACATAGTGCAGAGCAGGGCTTAACAGCCAGGACTAAAGTGAGGCTGCTCTTCACAACAGGGTTGCTTGCTTAAAGTCCATGCAAAGCTCTGGATTTAGGGTATAACTGTAAAGCATCTTAATCTAATCTAAAACACATCTTCAGCACTCATGCTGCATCTTCCCTTACCACTATTCCTGTGAGATGATGATGGCAACCAAGTTCAGAGAAGTAATTTGTTTAAAAAAGATCTATTTTAAAAATGGCTATTTGACCACATGACTTCTCAAATCACCTCATTGCTGTATCAGGTGACTAACAAGGGAAAGAGTAGAAACTCTGATTGTGGTAGTCCTGATTTTAAATCTGTTCAGGCAGACAGCAAATTTCATCCTTAAACGTATCTACTGTGGGTTGATGCAAGTAAGCAAAAACACTTCTCGGGTGCAAAAACACTTCCCTGGTGTCCCAAATGGAAACAGCCACATGACTTTAGTATTTTTATTTTGGAGAGAAAAAACAATTTGACCAGTTCTTTCCTGTTTAGTGTCTCTCACCTAGAATTCTAGCCCTGCATTGAAAATAAGTGATAATAAAACTGGCACAATATTAATCTGCTGTTTCCAAGTCTTAACACAGTGGAAGAAATCAGTGATCAGTCTACATTAGTGGAATAAATAATTTTTCAGGTATAATTTCTTTATGCAGCCAAACAGTGTATAAAAATGAGTTTTCTGATAATGAAGATGATCAAAAGCATGGCTCTATAATATTTGTGGTTGTAAAAAGCTATTTTTCTATTACAAAAAGGAGGCTTTGTTTTTCTTAATTGCTTCAATTATTTCTGGGTAAATTTCTGTAGCTCATTTTGGAGGGCATATGAATTCATAAATTGGTTGTGAAAATATTCAGTTTAAGCTTTCCGCATACCATGTGGTTATAAATTCTCTTGCCTTTTCAATATGCCAGGAAGATTCAGACCCTTTGAGGGAAAATAGGAATAAAAGTTTCCCTTTTACTCTCAAGAGTTTAAGACTTTCTTTATGAAGATGACACATCTGAAGATCATTATCTTCCTGTAGCACGATGACACAAGGCTTTTTCAAGGAACCCCTCCAAAGAATGAGTGCCAGGAATACCAAGAGTTGCGAGTTCAGACTCTGGTCATGATGGATGCAGAAAGGAGGATGGGTGACACTCTGGTTCAGAAATTCCTAGTGGCTGGGAGAATGGCAAGATGTCTTTGGTGCCTGTGGCTGGAGATGCTGCTGACAGTCCCAGGGGACTGAGGGAGGGACTTCCCCTTAGCCAGCAGATCGTTGTTTTTCTCTCTGTAAGCTGATGCATTTTTTACTGCCTTTCTTTCTCTCTTCCAAAGATTCTTTTGAGATTTTCCTGCCCTGTTTATGCAGAAGGGAGAAACAGACAACCTGGTTTGGTGAGGATGGACCATATGCATGTGTAATTTGAAGGCTGAGCCAATGTTGCAGACCACAGTCAGGTTCAAATGCAAATTAAAGATAGGAGAGAACTCCCTATGTAACAAAATTACATTTATCTCTGAAACTGCATGGCAAGGCTGTTTTAATGGTGCTGGGGCACCCTGGCATGGATCAGTTTCTCCAGAACATATCCTGTCCTAGTTCAGCTGCCTTCTGACTAAGTAAACCTGGGCAATTTTTAAAAATCTGGTGTTAAAGAGTTTGGATATTTTTTTAGAGCTAAACATAAACATTAAAAAAAAAAAAAAAGTTGAATTTAAGAAATGCCACTGGAAATTCTTCCATTGACCCAAAATGATATATTTTTTGATTATAAGAAAAAATTTATTTTAAATTTATTTCTCATTTTAAACAAAAAATATTGCTTTGATGCAAAACATCAAGAACATGCAAGAAAATGTTTTTAATTAAAATTTGCTCTCACTCAGAAAACTGTAATGGTAATAACATTATCCCTGTATTTAATTTTTTCCACCACTGAAATTGTTACCTAAATTAAACCTAAATTGATGATTGATTTGGGATGTCTGAAGCTGCCTTTTTTACCCAGAAAATTCATTATTTTCTTCAGGACTCTCTACTTTCTTTAGAAAATTCTTGGGGCACAGATATGTAACTGAAAAAGCAGGCTGGTCTCCACCCTGTTTCATCCTTGTTCTCAGCAGAAATATTTGTGTAGGCATTTGTGGGAATGTAATTTCTATCCCAGTTTCTTTCCCTGGTGATCTTGCCACAGGTCTCTTTTTATGGAGTGGTAAAACCAGGTTTTGTATGAGCAGTCTTTAAAATAACAAAACAAAAAATTAAAGTTCCACAATTGATTCACAATCAGTATAATGCTCAACTAAAACTAATTATTCTGATTAATCTTGTAAATTCATACAATTGTGTTCCTGAGAGCTATAGTCTTTTGTTCTCTTCTGTTAAAATCTAAACCAAACAAAGAATTAAAACTCTCCAGAGCCTTTTTGATGCTTTTCTAGTCACAAAAAGGAATTGCATATTAATTTTACTGTGGGATCTTGGACATTTTCTCACCCAGCTTTGGTTGGTATTCCTGACTACACCATGTGAAACAGAATCCATAGAAGCTATGGCAAGGAATTTTTTCAGAGCTCTTCACTGTTGACCTGCCTCTGCTCTTTTACTAATTTCAACTGAAGCAAAGAGAAATTATGTTAAGTGCTTCTGGAAATCCTTCCTTTCAGAGGAATCCAAAGGACAGCTTGAGACAGTAATGTTTTCATAAAATTGCACTCATTATTACAAAAAAAAAAAAAATTGTCATCTGCAGATTCTGCTCAACATGTGTTTTTTGACTTCCATGAACAGAAGGATGAATAACAACTTCGGGATTTCTCCCTGTGTATATTATTCTTTGATCTTACAGTATTACTTTCTGGTGATATTTATCCTTTTTTTCTTCTGGCTTCCTTTGGTAAATTGATATATGTGGAGCTTCTAAAAATTGCCTCAATGGAACTAGTAAAAAGGGAATTACACAAACCCATTCTCTCCCCCAAAAAACAATCCCCTTGAAACAGATAATTATTTTCATGTTTGTGGGCATCCCTACACTAAGTCTCTTCTGAACTCCCACGGTTTTAGACTGTCTCATTTTCTGACCTCCCAAGTAAAACTTTTAGTGGAAATGCA
The DNA here is from genome assembly GCA_013398275.1 of Promerops cafer. Taxonomy (NCBI): domain Eukaryota; kingdom Metazoa; phylum Chordata; class Aves; order Passeriformes; family Nectariniidae; genus Promerops; species Promerops cafer. The sequence continues at coordinate 175,865 of VZSE01010483.1, forward strand.
GTGTCAAAAGACTTCTTGATCTCTCTGAAAAGGCTCTTTCTTGTTATAGTTTCAAGTTCCTCAGCTGCAAATCTACTAGTTACACAACAGATAATTAGGTCCATATAAAAGCCGCAAAATATCCCAGACTTAGAAATCACCACAAAACAGAGGCTAGATCTCTTTGTAAATTGGCTAGTCTGAGTAAAGGACTAAATTATGGAATATTCAAGCATATTCCTCATTATTATCTGAAAAGAAAAAAAAAAAAGTTCTGTTGTTGATGTTGTGTTTGGGGCAGTTTCATAGTGACAGAAAGAATTCCCTTCCCCCCCTCCCATTTTCTTTTCTTATAAACCTGTAAGAACAGAATTTAAACTTTCCTAAACTGACTGAAAATAGCACTTGACAGAGCCTGTCTCAATCTTCTGCAGACCATCCCCTGAGTGTCTGTGACCATTGATGAGAGCCTTCTCCTCTCCAGGCTAAAGAGACTCCATTCTCTCAGCCTTTTCTCACATGACAGATGTTCCAGAGCATTAATCATCTCTGTAGTCCTTTGTAAGACTCCCTCCGGTATCTCCACGTCTCTCTTGTAATGAAAAGCCCAGATCTGAGCACAGTATCCAGGTGTGGCTTCACCAGTGCTGAGCAGAGGGGCAGCATCACTTTCTGTTGGCAGCTCTTTGTCTGACGCAACTCTGGACATCACTCCTCCTCTCTGGTGCAAGGGCAGGTTGCTGGCTCACGCTCAGCTTGGTGCACACCAGGAGCCCCAGGCCCTGTTCTGCCAAGCTGGATTGCCCTGAGCACATGTTGGTGCTTGGAGTTGTTCCTCCCCAGGAGCAGGACTTTGCACTTCACTGAACTTCATGAGGTCCCTGTCAGCCCATTTCTCCATATATTGAGGCCAACCTTCTTTGCGTGGCTAAGACAATAATTTTGGTGTTCCTGTGTAAAGGTATTTCCTCACCTAGTGCAGTATAAAATTATAAGATTATTTTTTGTTTCTCTTGAAACCTATTCTGTTTAAAGATGGGTTGAGTTTATCGGTGTTATAATTATTGAAATTCATGTCGTTTATTTCCATGGCTCTATTAAATTGTTACTTTCCTTAACATCCTATTTTAGTAACAATAGCTTTGGGAATAGTGCAGACATTTGCAGAACTAATATGGGAATTAATTTTTCTGAAGGCCTTAGAAAAATTGTCTATTTCAAAACCTTTTATAGAACTGTGTTTGAAAATGTTTTTTCAATATTTTATTCTGAAGTGATGTCCTGGTCTTCTAAATTCACCTTTCTAATCATGATAAAAAAGTACCGAGTGGGCTCTTTGACCTTTAATTCTAAAATATAATGAATATCTGATTATGGTTAAACATAAAGAATGTTATTAGGAATTTATAGTGGTTACCACAGTTGATGATACTGAAGTGAAAATTTTGTAAACTGGAATCATTAACATGTCTAGGAAAAAAAAAGTCAAGTCTTTAACCTTACCAGTGGCCTAATTAATTCAATAAGTTTCTAAGTAATATAAGGAAAAAGAAGTAATGAATGTCTTTTCAGTGGTTAATAATGTCTTCATTCTTTGGTCTTCTTTAGAGTTAATCTGTGCTTTTTTTCCCCCTGAACCTTTTTCCCAGTCACTGTCTGGTGCTTCACTTCCTGTAAAAATCCTGTCTTATGCACCCCAGAGTTCAGAACATCTCTTTAATACATCAACACTGATATTTTTACCCCCTTTTTTCTGATATGTATGTAATTTTCTAGAGGATTTTTATTTTTGACTAAACATTTCTACCAGCATGATTATATACCCAAGAATTTACACGCATGAATAGTGTAAATGTATAGTCCCTTAGCTATTAATATCTAGTTTTCGAAATGTTAGAAAACTTAGCTTCCTTTTGTAAAAAAAATTTCCCAAATGATATTAACCTCCAGCCCTTACCCCTCAGAAAAAAAACCAAAAATAAACCAGCAAACAATCACACCAAAATCTGTGGAAACCCTGGGGGACATAGGTCATCTGCTATATGAGAAGAGGTAAAAAAATATTTTACACATTTCTGAATTGTTTTTCTGGATGAGTTTAATATGTTCAGGATGGAGTCATTCTGAAGAGTACCATCCAAAAATCACAGTCATTCCCACAGCCCAGGCAGTAGTCAGCTGTTCCCACAGGGTGTATTACCAAAACCTTTCAACATCAGCAAAGCCTTTAGATCAAATTTCACTTCTTCCAAAGTTACTAACAGCATTGCTGAGAAAAAGCTTACATAACTGAGAGTGAATTCGCACTTATAGGCTTGTAATTCAAGCCTTTATGAAAGTACGTAAACCCTCAATGCACAAAACCAAAAGAACGATGAAAAAAGAAAAGTCTTTGAAAGGAAAACATCTTTCTGTGATTTTTCCCTATCAAAGTTAGACTAAATCTTATCTGCTCATACTAAGTTTTGTAGTATAGGTGAGGATCCAGGCCTTTGGTAGGTGCAATCTCATGAGATGAGCATATGCTGCCTCACATGAGTGGGGATAGGATGAAGGCAGTTATCTGAGAAAAAAAGTTCTGGAAATAGACAGTTACATGCTAATTTCTGAAATGAGATGAAAGGTGGACCTTCACTACTTTTGTAATCTACTTTGATAGCTTAGATGTATTTTCTTCAAAGTCTGTTTCTGGCCCCTACTAATTGGATGTGTTTCACTTAAAGCTTTTTTTCCCACAACACAAGTTCAGTTTGCCATGATTTTTACCCCTAAAAACTCTTTTTTATTTGCTGAAGTAAAAGCTTACATTTTACATTCTTGAGAGTAATAATTATTGATAGCATGAATCATACAAATCTATCTGATTCCCACTGTGTGAAATTATAATACAGGCTTGATACTGTTATAGTAATGTTACTGAAGCCGTGGCTTTGAGATGTTGGATAACCTTGTTTATTAAACTGTTGTCATATAGATTGATCCTAAAAACCAGTTTAATCAGTAAATGAAAATCAAAATATCATAGCAGTATATTGACTTACATATCTGGCCTGGTAATATAAATCAGGTTTTCTTTTTAGAGTAACCCTGTGCAATTTGGTTTGTTCAGTATATGGTAGAGAGTAAGAAAAATGTTTATAAAGTTTATGAAGTTCACCAATTTAAAGCATTCTTCTCCCTAATATTAAAATTTTGCATTCCATTATTCCGTAATAATAACTATTCCTCTATGGATAGTGGGACAAATGAGAGTAGTAACTGACTTGACTAGCCAAATCCAGGTGCTGGTGATTAGCACCAGTGTCAAGCAGTCAAGCAGTGTTTCTTGCTCTCTGAAATACTCTGAAATACTCTCTGAAATTCCTTACTCTTCTGGAAACACCTAATCTGTCTAGCAAACATGTAACAAAGCAACTATGTGTGCAATCCCATATGTAAAAGTCCTGTCTTCAGAGAATCATTGAAAAAGCAACAGTAGAACTAGAATTATTATTATTTCCTTACCATCACCACTTCTTTTTTTTTTTAACCCAACAGACAAGATGGAATTCTGCTGAGATACTTGTACAAATGCTTATTTATTTCCTTTTTGTTTCTCTGACACCATGTTTGAACTGTTAGGCAGGATTCTGATTGTAGCAATTTTGATGCTGGTGGGTTGGATGCTGGTGGAAATTATGGGCGGAGCAGTAATTTTGGATAATCTTTACAATTTAGAAAACTTATATCGACCTATGTTTTATTTCAATTTCTTTTCAAGATTAATATTAGTCATTCAATTTTTTGATCCCTTCATTACTGAACTAGTTACAAGTTTTCATTAACAATGCTGCTCATAGCATTGTCATCATGGCAAAGCATGTGTCAAATCTGTTGTTGGATGAACTTTCTGACACAGTTTATCTTCAACTGAGCAAATTGCATGAAGTAGTGTTTAAATTTATTCATTTATCAGAATTTATACACAGATGAGTTACGCTGCTTGTTACTTTTTTTTTATCTAATGTAAGTCATAGTAAGTCCACCACACAATATGGAACTGCTATCAAGCTGAAGACTTAATTTATTTTTGCCGTCCTGTACAAAATATATATTGGCACCGTGTGGTCAGATAATAATAATAATAGTAGTAGTAGTAGTAGTAGTAGTAGCAGTAGTAGTAGTAGTAGTAGTAGCAGTAATGATGATGCAACTATTAAATAAAAGTTATAAACACTACTGGACTATATATACTGCAGAACACAACATGTTCTTGTCTTCCTTTGCAAATAAGTTTCCAGTCTGTCATCACAAGTTGTGGGGAAAATTTTGTCCATTTGTTACTTGCCATGCCTTTTATCAAATTTTACTTTTTACAATTGCTAGTTTTACATTTTCTGTTTAAGAATCACTGGAACGGATTATTCAACAGACTTTGGGTTAGATATGTTAGGTTTGAATGAAACCTAAAGATTTAAGTATTCCCTAGTATATGCAGTGGACTCCCTTAGTTTTAAATGCCTCTGTTACAGAACAACTGATCAAGAATTATAATTTTGAAAATATCAAGAAGTGAAAACAAACATGTGAACCACCATTACTGGACCAGTAATGACTTCTTGAATTTGGAAAAAACCAAACGCACCTCAACCCTGAAACATTAAATGTGTGAGTGGTGTCCACTGCTGTATTGTGTAGTTGTTCTGGAACTTCATAATGACAAGAGAAATGTCAATCTTGCTTACAATTTCTATTCCAAATATTTGAGCAGAAGAATCCAACGAGCATGCTTATCTCTCAATTGCAAGCTGCTTTCCTTGCTTTTTCAAGTGCCAAAAATTCCAGCTGCCCAATATCCTACTGAGAAAATCTTCAATTTCCCCTGGCAGCTTTTATGAGACAGTAAACTTTATCAATTATAAAAAGCTTATAGAAGATCTAAAGTTGAATATGCCAGGAAGAGTCTAATCCAACCAAATAAAAGCTTAGGGTTATCTGCTGGCTTGATTATTCATGCTGAAACTCATTTAAAGAGAATCCTCTTTTCCTTAACAGATCTTAGATTGCTGTGAAGTTTTTCCAGAGTTGGTAGAATTGAGGAGTCTCAGTTGCACTGGGGGTGCTTCTCTTTATGGCCACAGGCTTAGCTGTAAAGGACTCTCTTTAGGGAAAGCAACAACAGGGCCCAATGTGGGGTTGTTTGCTTCAGGAATGCTTGGAATCAGAACACCTACCAAATTTCCCAGCTCTAGTAGTAACATAGAGAACAATTAGAAAGAGAAGAATACAAACTATGTGTGGAGGGATTGTTTGTTCCTTGGCTGGTTGGTTTCTGTTATTTCTAGGCTTCATGCATAGGGGATTTCTCTCCAGAGGCTGTGTTCATCAGGTTTCTGTGCACACAGATCTTCAATTCTGAGTCTCCTATGAGTTTTTTGAGCTAAATAGAAATTGGGTTTTATTACTGACCCAGCAGAACTGTTTCCATCATCAAATGTATAACTTCTGACTGCACAAAATCTCTTCATACTACACCATTCATGTACTTAAAACATGGTATTTATTTTCTGTTAGTTTTTCTGACTTTGATTCTCAAATGACATTTGGACATATGATGGCACTGTTGTGTAATCACTAAACTCTGTTTAGTGACTACATGCCCCTTGCCATGTGTGGTTTTATTTTTCAGGAAAAAAAAGCCAACACAAAAACCCTTACAAGACTCCAGAAAGCAATCTTTATGGTTTATTAAAAAACCTTTTCTCAAGAGATCATAAATTTTCACTCGTTCGTGACTTTTGTTTATCCACCAATATCTTGATATCTTTTAATTCATTCATATTGTCAGAGATTTCAGGCTTTTTTTCTTCTTTGTGTTTTCAAAAGCATAGGATGAAATATTTTATTTTTTTCTTGTTTTGATCGTTTACTATCAGCATACTTCCGACAACTCATGGAGGTTGATTCCACTGCCAATATTCCTAAATGATTTTCCCAGCAGAACTCTGGGCCTGCAAGTGTGTGTGCACAACCCAGTAAGATTTTGTCGTCCCTGGGGCCCCATCAAAACAACTTTCAGTCTATTTGCTCAAGAATGATAATAGAGGTATACCCTGCAGGAAGCCAGATAGAGGGTTTCCTGCCTCCTATACAGGAGCAATAAATGGGACACCAAAGTTCAGGGGAACCGGGAAGGTCAAGCAAAAGGAAGCTGTGTCCTTTCATTTTCTAGCTAGCTGAAGCTGGTGAAGTCTTAGTAGATTGGTTTTGCTTCATGATTCTTGTTAGAAAAAAAAAATCCGGCTTAAAAGAAAAAAATGTGGTAATCATGGTTCTCAGAAACTTTTGCTTTGTTCTTTGAGTCAGTTCACATGTCTTCAGGCTTGTACTGTCAGCAGCAGTAGCAAACACAGATGACTCAGTTTGCAGCACTTTGTGCTTGTTTCCCTCCAGGGAAACAAGAGGCAAGTATAAATAGTGCTCCTTTCCCCTTTGGTTGACTCATTAATAGCATGCAAAGCTATGTTTTGTTAATATTATTTTTTACCCATGGAATACCTGTCACCCTCTATCAGCTTAGCCTATTGCTTCTATCTGTGACCACTAGAGCATCATTTTCTGGCCAATAGGTGTTTTATCTGCTGTTTAATTGCTTGGCTGGAAGATGACAGAAACAATTACTCTCATAAACTATTATGGAATTACAGAATGAGACAGGTATGAGTAACAGCTTTTCTGAAAGTGGCTAAAGACACAGAGGACTATAGAGTAAGCAGGAGTCAGCAAATTGTGATTTTGAAGGATGCTAGAGAACAGAAAGCATAAGTAGAAAAATTATTTATGAGTGATCTTCCCATCTTTCTAAGCTGAGATACTGTGCTCATTTTTGAGTGCTCCTGTTGAAGAAAGGGAGGCTGGAGGCAGGGAATCTAGCAGAAGGCACAAAAACTATGATAGACATACAAAACTTGGCTTCTGAGTATTGAACAAACATTTTGCAGTTGTTTGGTGAAGACACACAGAAAAATAGAAATAAATGGATGATGAAAAAAGTCAAAGCTCTGGATGTTTTAGTTTCTGTTTCTGTATTGGATAATAAACCAGTTGGAAATATGGCAGACACAGCCTTATTCTCACTTGCATTTTTTGATTATGTCTGTATTCAGCCAGCAGCACCTGTTTGACCCTCTGTTTCTGGTTGCAACCAGAAGTGACAGAAATAGCTGTAGGTGTGTGATTGTCTGAGAAAAATATATGAAATTAAGGAGAAAATTCTTAATATCATTTTGACAACTGTATCAAAAATTCTCAATGAAGAACAAGGACTGATGATTTTAAGGAATTGTTTTGGTAGGAGAAAAACAGTCCTCAATGCACAGTCCATTGAAGCAGGAGCTTGTGGTGGTAATTTTTATCCTGCATCTGAGTGGAAGAAAGAAAATGCAACACACTTCAAGTTCAGCTCCATGAAGAATAGCTATTAATTTTGTGTATGAATCTATTTTCAATTTCTTCCACTTTTCCCTTTTCTTTTCATCTAGTACAATACAGCATTTTAGGTCACCATGACCTTTATTAAAGGAGCGGTGTGGCCTCTATATGGCAGAGATTTGCTGTAATCTGTACTCCCTCACATATTTTCATTATAACAATGACTTCTACTTTGGATAAGAAATTCCCACCCTACAGAAAAAAAAGACTCCCCCAAAAAACTCCCAACAAAACATCTGTCATCAAATGACACTGCTTTTATGCTTGAGAATTTTTCTTTTTCATCTGTGTTGCACTGTTTTTCCCTCATTTCCGTATGTTAGATATGTGTATGCATATTGTGGATACAGGGCTTTTGTTTCAAGACCATATCTAAGCAGAGTGAACTAAATTTGTTTCTCAGATATGTTCTGGCAACATTCCTAAATGCATTTCATTTGGTATTTAATCTCCTGCAGCTCCCCTGAAGTTGGGAGAAGATTTTGGCTGTCTTTATATTTTTATCTTACAGGTTATGTTATTTTTCAATATACTTCAAGCTTTGAAAATTCCCTATGTGCAAAGACACTTTTTTAGTCCTCTTTGGAGTATATTCTTATTGCTCAAATGATGAAGTTAACCCTTGCTCTTTAACAACACAGGCATCTGAGTTGCAAGACTTGCTTTCCTTATTTTTCTGGTTCTGGTTCAATTAAAAAGCAATTCAATGGTGCAAAAAATGGAGAGTTAACTCTTATTGAGAGTGAACACTTCATTAGTTACCTCTTCATTAAGAGACTTATCTCATTCCTGTGTGAAGCGTTAACACTCAGCAAGTGAACTTCTTTTCCAAGGCTTCCCAGCTGTGTCATATCAAGAGAACAAGTGTAGAACACGCAGTACTTACACTTGTTTCCTTGTATTGTGTCTGGTCTCTGAGTAAGGCTTCAAAAGGGGTGTTTGCACTATTTCTTTCCATTCAGATTATGCTCTTTGATAATCTTTCTTAAATGCGTGGAAGTAAAACTTTTTCTCTCCAACATGTTTTTCTAGTCTACATGGTGAAATAAGAACACTAATGAGCTTCCTGGAGATTAGCTTCTGGAGATTAGTTAGTGTCACAAAACTTATCACTGGATATAAAAAGCCCAAAATAATTTTGACAAAGTAGCCTCTATCTGTTTTTCTCAACAACACTGTGTTTAAAAAAAGGGTACCACAGTGAAAATCATGGTTCTTTGGCCACAATTTGAACCAAAGGCCTTTTTCATTTCTTTCTAAATAGGATGGGTTGCCACACCAGTATGGAACCACTCAGTTTACTAAAATCAGAAGAAAAATATACCAGTAAGCATCAAATTATTACACCTCCTAACTAAATATTTTTCCTTTTGGAACCATCACATTGTACTATAACTGAAATGTATGATTTTATATTCAGCTGCATTCTCAAGAAAAAAGCAATGCTTGTGGGAATGAATTCTGTGCCTTTGGTTTCTCCTTATGAGTTTTAAATCTGTTGGCCAGTCTCAGTTTACTATATTACACAGGTAGTCAGACATGACATTTCTGCACTTCTCTTTCTCTTCTCCTGTATTCCCTTTGGTTGTCATACCCCAAGTCAGAAAAAGCAACCTTTTTTGGAAAAAAAAATTCATTTACGCAATATTTTATCTGATCATTAGCTTGCTGGATAGAGAAATAATGTCAACAATATTCTATAACGACCATAACCTACCTAAGTTGAGATTTGCACTGAATAGCTGGTTATTTTGGGGTATTTGAACTAAAATAGAATTTTGAAAATGATGATATTCAGAGAGACCAGAGTATCAGTCTTCTGGAAGCCAGTCTTCAATAAATGCATGAGTATGAATGAGTAGAAACAATCCAAACTTCTTAGTCAACATTTGTAAAAATATTTTTCTATAGAAATGTATAGAATTGATCCTTGCAACATTTTCTAAAACCTTTCTGTGAGGCAAGTCTTCAATTTTTCCACTGTCAGAGCTGTTACCAGGCATGAGATTTCTCAGACTCTTGCTTTTTCTTTCCTGTTTGCACTGTTAAATTCCTGATCCCATAAGATAGGAATGATTGCAAAAGTCTAGGGTAGGTTAGATTTTTTAACTTTATGGGTCTCTTCTGTCATTATTATATTTCATGAATATTTTAGGAAATGCAAATAAGAACAACAGGATTCAAACTTTACTTGGTTCTTACTGCTTAGTGATAGAAAATTCTGGGGAATTATTCACAGCAAAATTAGGTCCTTAATACCCTCTATTATAGTCTCTTGAATAAATTTGTTGTTTTTTTAAATATCTGATCAGTACCCATAATTTTACTCTGTATTTGTGAAATTAGTTCTAAGCCATGTCTTTTTAATGCAACTACTCTTCTTGTCCTAGATAATTTTTGTTAAAATTTGAAAAAAGACTTTTCTTATTCAAGTATTTTTTATTATTCTCATACCTGTTGCATTTACAAGCTATTCCCAGATGCTATTTTTCTAGATTAGTATCATCTAAAGAAATTAATAGAAATCTCATTCATATTGCAGTTTTCAATTTCAGAAATGTCTTTGAACAAGTTTTTTAATCAAAAAGATAAAAGAAGGAAACATGACATATTAATGTACGGCTCAGTAGTAGTCTTGCTTGGTCCACTAATAGAATAAACATTCTATTTATTTTCCAATTAACACTGATAAGTTAAGTTATATTAGACGAATGGCTTAGATAGAATTAATAATATTTGATGGAGTAGCGGGTTCCTAATAAGAATGAAGGCTAGCTGCAGCAGAGGACATCTAGCTAACATCTTGATAATTTATCTGATGTTTTCACAAAATGATCTTGGAAGCTGAATAATGCCACTTCACTAAATGAAAATCATAAAAGGCAGAACAGATCTAAGTCTACGATCCCACAAGTTCATGGTGGTTTGGGGACTTAGTCTTTAAGGGACATAAAACAAGAGAATATGAAAACAGCAATGAAACAGAGAAAGAAACAGTGGTCTGTTAGAGATGTAGTCTGATAAAAAAAATCTCACAGCTATGTAAGTACAACTGTTTCATTTTGAGAGCTAAAGAAGACTGGATTTTGCCATTTAAAATATACATATCCTTAAAATTTACTTAAAGCAGTAAAAATTTTCCTTCCTATGCATAGATTTGGATTTTTCTTAAATTTATGCTGACAGCACAGTCCAGGGGTTTGATGGCTTTGATCCACAGCACTACTCTCTTTGGAAGGCATATCCAAGTCTGCAGTTTGAAGGCTGGCTGTTCTGTCCAAGCATGAGCAGTTTTTGTGTTTTGTCCTGGTCATGCTCCCCAACTCTGTACTTCATGTCTTGGGGAATATCTTTATTGTCACTGCACACTCAGGACTGGTTGTTTTTTTTTTTTTTTAGTGCTGTTCATGTTCTGTTATTCACATATTTCTCAATGCATGACATTTTTGCACTTCAAAAAATTATAGAATCATCCAGACTGGAAGACCTTCAAGGTCATCTAGTCCAATAATCAACCCAGCACCATCATTATCACCCCTAAATCATATCTGCAAATTCCGAATCCAGATGCTTGTTGAACTCTTTCTGTAATGAACTTCAGTGTTGAATAATGCTTGTTTGACTAATATTTTCAAATATTCTACTAAAATAGCACAGAAGAACACATTAAAAAAAAAATAGCCCAACAAAAAATCAAAACCATAATCCAAACCTTCAACTTTTTTTCTAAATAATACATGCTACTGCATTGCTTACTGTAAACTACTGAAAGCACATTAAAACACATTTTAGTCCTTACACCTTAGTACTTTCCTAATAAGAAAAGCTAACAGACATCTTCCAGCACAACCTCCCTATGCCAGGGTCCCTAGTTCAGAATTCTCATGTGCCTTCCTCCTTCTGTGAGTGATGACATTTCACATGTCCTCAGTTATAAATTTTGTTATACACCTACCTAGAATACAGGCTAACTGTGGTCTTGCTCTACAGTTTTCTGTAGTCTGTTAAAGACAACTAAAGGGAATACAGTATAGTCGGAATTCAGTGGTTTCATGAGAAGTAAAAATACAAGTATCTGTTGGGTCCGCACACAACACTGACCAACTCACAGGGTTATGGGCTGGGAAGAAGATTCTTGCTTAGTTTTCTGGTTTGGATGAGTTGATAAACATGCATTGTCAAATAAGCTGACAATAATTTTGTGATTAATGTCAGCTGAGAACTTTAATGCTCATTTAGTTTAAATTTTTAGTTGACCTTCATATGTCAAAATATTGTATTTCACTTCGATAAATTCACAGATTCTGTCCTTAAAAGCTCTCGTATGTATTTCTGCAAATATCTTAGTCAAAACCTAAATTTTGTAAGTCAAATATTAGGTCAAGAATCACATTAACATATCAACCATTATTTTTTAGAGTCATGAATAGTGAATAGTTTTAGTAACACAGTAAGTTGGAATGCTTAAGTACTGCCTAAATTAGTGAAGATGCTTTGTTAGATTTACTTGATGTCTGATACTCTTCAAAAAACATGAGAGCAAGTCTGTTTGATTTTATTCTTTTTCAGTTGTTTTGCTTTCTGCTCTTAGTTTGTTGGCTCTATTCTTAAACTCAGTCAAAGTAATTACTGCATAAAAGACTTAAAACACAAGGAGTCAATATGCTTTGTTGCATATTTGTGGTCAATCTCAAAATAATTTCTTGCAAAAGCAAAGCCCTAATGAAGTTGCAGGCAACTGTGTACTAATGACTTCCCAGTAAAAGCTTCTGGGAAGATCTAAGCATAAATGTTACTTCCAGCAAACATTTATTTATTTAAAGTTAAGGTAAGTGACAATATTTCTAGTTCCTATCTTTCTTTTTATTGGGGGCGGTGTGTGTGTTTATTTGTTTGATTGTTTTCAATATGTTTTCTAATTAAGAAAGAATGGTATGATTTTATAGACTGGAGGAAACTTATTTTAGTGTAGAAAGGCCAGAAGGCCTACTGCACATGTTTAAATCCCACTTTTGTCTTCCTCTGAGTGCTTTCTGAGACAGAAAGAGATAGGTTTCTGTTTCCATTTCCAATTGACAGTGTATTCACCACTAGCAGGAGATCCTATGTTGTTGCTTGTAGGCAAAATCAATGGCTGTTTGTTGTGACACTTTCCTAGTCTTGTCCTCAAGCACTTGAAAAGTGGTGGTAAGTGTGTAGTTTCTGTTTGTTTTCTGTGCTAGCCTTTTGAAGAATGATAAAAAAATAAGCCAGGGAAAAACCTCAAGAGGTGATGCAGTTTATTGCAAATGCAGGATTAAGTATACTTAGATTGTACCACATTATGTGGTAGCCTTCTCCTAAAACCTCAAAAATAAGATGTCACAGTGTCTCTAGAATACCTATTGGTACATTTCAGGGAGGGAAAAAATGTCCAAGGTGTCTAACATAAATAATTTTTACTACAAATTATGCTGATTCTTTCTCATTCTGCTTCCAGACACCTCGAAAACAATTAATTGTGTCTCTCTTTATGGCAGCTTAGTTATTAGAAGATTGTTATCAATGTCCTTCCTTCCTCAGTTTTCTCTTTTCTAGACTAAACAAAGTCCTTCCACTTCCTTAAGAGGTTATTCTTCTAAACTCTTAAGTATTCTCGTAACCTCTATCACGGAATCTTTCCAATTTGCTTTTTTTCAGTTTTAAAGTCCCAAAGCTGGATTAAACACCTCAGCTATTAAAAACTATGGCCTTATTAATTTACTGCCAATTCTCTTAATTTTGTTTAGTTTTAATTTTGTCCTTTTTATTTCTTCTTCAGTTTTGAATATATGGAAGTACTTAATTTAAAATTGTGAATTTCATATTCTAAAACATTAACAGCATTCCATCAGCATCTTTACAGAATCTAAACTTGCTTTACACAGTGTTCTGTTTCTTTTTGTTAGTATTTTCTTGACTTTAGTAGAACTGGAATTGTAACTGAGCGACTAATAATTTTTAGATATCATCTCCACCAGCCTATGTGTATTTTTTAATGAAGGAAGAAATAGGAGTGTGTCACAGTTCTGTTAACTTCATTAAGTTGAACCTGGTGGAAGTCACATCATTTCACCTAATAACTTAACTCTTGAACAGTGTATGCACAATTTATCATTATAAGGGGAGAAAGAACAAGCCATATCCTAAAAGCTAGCCCAGAGAAGGATTCTCATTATGCCTGTCAAAGAGAAGAACTCTCCTTTACATGCTTTTTATTTCGATGCTGTCTTCTTCAGTGAAGGAAATATCCAAATTTGGCCTTGTACTGATTAATCAAATTTCTCCTTGTATATTGCTCTTTAACCTCAAAGGATCTGTAGTGCTTTAAAGGAGTGCTGACAAATGCTGATGATAGTTTCTGTGTATGTTATTCAAGTAATTTTGTATACACAAACCATAGAGACAATTTTTCCCAGCTTGTGCTCAACATGAGAGAAATATTTTTTAAACGCAAGGTATGTGATATCTGTTCATTCCTATATATAAGGAAATTAGATTTGTTTGCTGTGATTGTACCACTCCTTGGTGAGCATCTCTCCTCCTAAGAGAGCAGAGGATCACAGTGCTCTGCCTCATATCAGATCAAACATTTCAGCAGGGAACGTCAAAATGTCACATTCAAAACCAGAATTTCAGAGGTGGTGAATAAAAGAATATTCAGGCATCATTACCCTTGCTAGCAGTCAGCACAGATTGACCTGACGTGCATCTTTCCTTTCCATAAGTCTCTCAAACAGTAGTAGACTCACTTTTGGCCTGTCTGAGTCAATCAGTTCTGCTGTATTTCATCTCTTCTCTGGCATGAGAATATGTCAAGGAAGAAAGCAAGCAAATATTAGATACAGATTTCCCTTTTCTTTTTTTTTAATGCCATATGATATTTTTCTAGAATTTTTAAAGTTTTTCTTCTCTGTGAAGCTTCTTTTTCTCATGTCCGCTGACACATCTTTTCATTCAGAGTGAAGGCTGTTGGTGTTCTAAGAAGCAGAAAATAATATATTTAAATGCTTTCAGCTGCAAAAGACATAGGCCAACAACCAGAAATTATGTACTTTTGCTAGACTATACATGGCTTTTTACTGGTGTCTTAAGGAAAAGAAAATGTGAAAGGATTTATATATATATATATACATACACACATATATGCATACATATATATATATATTTACATGCACTCTTCCACTTTAATAAAAGCAGGCCCTTATGAGTTTATGAAATAATGAAAGGGAAGTCTCCCTTTCTCTTTTATTTGAAAAATTTGTTACTCTTAGTTCATTATTTAAATAATTCTTCCATTTCATGGAAACTTGTCCTCTTTTTTATTGGTTGGTTGTATCCAGTGCTCAGTCATTCAATTTTCTCTAATTTTTTTCTCACTGAATTTAAAGAATCAACACAGAAATAGAATCACAGAATGGTGTGGGTTGAAACAAACCTTAAAGATCACATATTCCAGCCCCCTGCTTTGGGCAGGACCATCTTTCACTAGACAAGGCTGCTCTAAGCCCACCCAACCTTACCTTGAACCCTTCCAGAGATGGGGCACCCACAACTTCTCTGGGCAATGTGTCAGTGTATGTCTCATTACCCTCACAGTAAAAAATTTCTTCTAATAGCTAGTCTAAATCAACTTCTTTTAAATTTAATTTTATTTTATTCTTTTTATTTTTTGAAAGTCCTGCAGTTTTCATGCAGACAAGCTGTTTGGGAATTCAGAGATGGCTTTTTGCTGGTTTGAATGGGGAAGGAAACCATGACTGCTGGATTCCTTACAAATGCATGTAACATGATTTTCTTTCTTAGAAGGGATACATATCCAATTATAACTAAAAAAGGTGTGACTGAATAAAAATTCTGATGTTCATTAAGTAAAATCCTCAATTTTCTTTCCAAACAAAACACTGCATGTCACCGTCTCCTTTGGGAGAGCAGACAGAAAAGGGAGTTGTTTTTTCCCTTCTGTCTTATCTCCCTGAAAGCCTCACTCCCTCCTGGTCCCCCACTTTCAATTATGATTCCTGGCCATGGAAGAAGAAAAAGGAGGAGGAATATAAGTTATGGGTGTATTTGTTTTGAAGCTGGTGTTGAACTGCAGTGTGTGTGAACATATTTTAATTTTCCATCTCTGATCTATGTCACCCATAAACACAAGACAGATGCTTGACTGTATATGCTCAAGTAAGAAAATATGTTATTTGATTCATTTATATGACCTACCCATGGACACTGATTAATAGGCAATGATATTTTATAATGAACTGCAGCTGAAAAAGAAGTGAAAATAATTAATGATAAATTAATAAATTCAATGGATTGTTCTGGCATCTGCCGTCTAAAAGAGTCAAATTCATGACTGTAGAGTATGAAATAGTGAGTGATGAGGCAAAATGAAGAACTACTGGCAACTGATGAAGACCATACCATACCATACCATACCATACCATACCATACCATACCATACCATACCAAAGTTTCATCTAAATAGCTGAACAGAGAATACCCCAAACAGCTACAGAGACAGAAATTTATGAGACCAGGTTTCAGAAGACATTTAATATTTGTGAAGCATATACGTAATAAATGTATTATAGCAATTCTTAAAAAGAAATCGAAATCCTGAGCTCCACTGCAGAATGTGAATGGCATGTGTTGCAAACAACATATGGGTGGGCAATCACTGAGTGGTCATAAAACAAGGTATTTTAAGCAACCTGCCTACTAAGTACTGAATGAAACAAAAGGTTCTGTGAAAATAATGTTATATCAAAATTGAAAATCTTCATTACATTAGTTACCCTTAAACTAGATTTTGCATGAAAGACCTTGAATCAAGGCCACCTCATTTTTTCTGTTTTCTAATGTCTTGATGTTTGAATTGCCTTATGTTGCAAGGACATGAACATGCTTTATTATACTTACTTGAAAGTTTAATCTGTGTCTATGCTAAAACCAGAGTTAAAGCTGCCAACTTTGGAAAATCCTACCTCAAATTTATAACGAGGTTCTTCAGTGAAGAACGTATAAAAATAAAAGTAATTTCCAAATTATTCTTAAGTCAGTGTTCTTGTGTAAGAATGGCTGTAACAAATGTGTAACTGCCTGTCTAAATCTTCTGATTGCAAATTAATTAAATAATGCTTTGAGCTTTTACTTTATATGAAACCAAGCCATTACTTCTAATATTACCTAGAATATTTACTGCTTATGTATGAAAAGGAGCAGGAACCGAAGCAAATCAGCTGAAATTGGTTGTCATTTTAATCTGTAGTTATGGTCTCCTGTGGAATTGGTTTACAGTAGAGGAAGCGGGATAAGTAACAGTATTCAGTGCTTTTTTTTTTTTTTTTTTTTGATGATTCTGCTAAGGTTGTGGCTTGCTCACTGGAGAGATAAAAAGATTACAGCAGCAAGTGGAATTGGGGGCTTATATTAATGCAGAATCAATACTGCATTGTAAAATCAAATTCATTGGACTGAGAACTGAGCATTTTCTCAAATTTTAGCAATTACCTCCTATAAACAGTTTTCTTATGAATTATGTTGATTAAATATAATGCTATTGTTCTACTGACCCTTGCCAGCATATAATACTACGATCACTATAATATTGTCTAATGCAACTCAGGTCTATCTTTGATAAAAAGCTACGATTAACCTCTTGCTTCACAGCACAAATTGTCTGGGTGGGTGACGTGAGAGCAAGAATAACTCCTGACCTACAATTGGATTCACAAGCGTGGACCCTTAAGCAAAGTGCTAACTCAGTTGGGTTTTAAAGCTTCACCAGAGATAATCTTATTGCATATTTGAGGCTACAGCATACAAAACGCTTGCAATCCCTTTGTGTACAGGCAGAATTGCAGTAAACTGTAAATATTTCTATTTTAAAAAATTTATTCTTAAGATTTTGACAGTTCAGCTTCATTATAAAGTATCACGGGTTTTTTTAATCACTACCTACAGAAAGCCTAAAATCTCTTCAGCATATCTCCTTTCAAGAGATTTAACATCTCTTCTAATTGATCACGATAGGTTTTGGCACAGCCAGAATCCTCTATCGTTTAGGATTTTGTGTGCTTGCAGATAAAGCATTTTCACAGCTTCATAGTTTCCTACAATAAGACTATTAGATTAACTAATTTGCTTACTGCTGGAATATTAAATATGTCTACATCTGACGTTTCCATGTGCACATTAAACCTTTTGTTTTTATGGAAAGAAGCCATGAGCTCTCCTGTTCTCTTATCCACTCTCCCTTCTCCCTCTCTCCTCACTTTACAAATACTATGTATGTGACTATTTGGCAGAATGCATCTAAAAAAATTCAGTGGAAAAAAACATAATAGTGGTTCACTCTAAATATATACAGAATAAATCTATTATTTTATAGAGAAGAGAACTTGAGACTTTCCTCAGGAAAGGGCTGTGAGTGCCTCATAGAGCAGGAAGATTTCCTTGCTCTGCATGTAGAGACAGGCAACACAGCTTCAGATAAAACCTGTGTCTCATTATAATATTCTTCCAGTTCTACATTCATTGCAAGAACTTCCGTTAATTTATATATAAAGACATTAAATCATTCTTGTCCTCCTATTCATATACTGTCTATTTTACTGGATTCTGGCAATTATTTCTGCATAAGACCCTCATTATTATCAGTGCTTCTAAGGGCAGAGGGGCAGTTTGATTATACCAAGTCTTTAAAAAAAAAGTGACAACAATAAAAAAATAAGGCTTGACAAACGAAAACAGTTTTAGAAAGAGAGGTGGATGTCTCAGGTGACTTGTGCTACGTAATTCATTTATCAAACTATGAATAGGAACACGAATGTGGTCTAGATTGTAATTAGACTGTTCTTTTTATACTTACTGCCTAGAGAATGAGCAATAAAATCACAACAGTAGCTTGCGCAACTTTTGGTTTCATATTGTATTTGATTCACAAAAATAAATATCTATTGTTCTAGTTTTCAGCATGCCACCAAGTTTTGACACAACTGAATTGCACTGATGGGAAAGAACATTTTAATACATGAAAGGAGGAGCTTACATCAAACTAAGATATTTGACTGCTATGCATCTATTAATGGTGTCATGAAAATGGTTGCCAATACTTTATTTTAAATGACAAGAGTAAAAAGGCTTTACATTTTCCAGTTAGAAACCCAGTTAGATGAGAGGATGCTTTTCATCTGACAGATCTCTAGACACAAATGTTATGTCACCCAAAGTTGCAAGCAGGTGAATGCTGGAGGGTATAGATGATCTGCAGTCTTTGATACACAAGGACTTGCTCATGTGCCCAGTTAGAAGCCTTAAAAAATTAGCAGCAGGATACCATACATTAAACTGCACCAGAGATTTCAGTTTCATCTGCGGCCCAGGCACTGGGCCTAAAAGTGCACTTGCAAATATGGCTTAAGGTATCCTAGAACTTTTTTTGCAGTTGTAGGATTATGGTCTGACACAAAAGGAGGAGTGAGCTGTAGCTGTGATAATGGACGTAATGTAGGTTAAGCAGTGTAAGTGGAGTGAGCTCAGCTCTGAATGGCCTATGTAGTGCAAGGAACTGTTATCTCCAGTGGCTGAGGAACTTCATCTCATTCATCACTGCTTATAACTGCTTTTCATTCCGTACACACATTGAATAACAAAATATTCCCCCTTTTCTAGTAGTTTATAATGCATAGAAAACCCATTTATATCTCAGTGACTGACTGAGACACTCTTCAAAATACTGGCTTTAAAGGACTGTATTTCACAAATGTGAATTCTAGAGTGGAGTGCATGGCCCAGACTTTTTGAGTAATGGTGTAGATCTTGTGTCTTCTAGTGTTTATTATTGTAGTACTCAAATACTTTATGACCAGAAAAATGGTCCTTCAGCCTGTATGCACTCAGATTATGTGTTCCTGCTCAGAACTGTAACTGGCCTGCAGTGGAAGACCCTGCCTACGTCCATATTACTGAGCCAAAAACGAGGACCATGAGCTAACATCTGCACTGATTGACTCTTAGCCTGATAACTGGTAGCTGTAGAAAAAAATTACTGGAAATTGTTCCCTGCAGCAGTCCAGACCAGGGTCAAAGGTAGGTTAATTTCCAGGCCACATGGGTGGTTACAGCCTCAGTGTCTGAGCTTCCTCCCTGATCTCTTATCTAGAAGAGTAGGTTTGCATTTGGATGCTGCCAGGGAAGATTGAAAAGGATACCTGAACCTGGCTTGATTTGTACATACAGTTGGATCCTTTTTTTGTTAGATTTGTTAACTTTCTTCTGGTTTGACAGCTTAATTTTTTCACTTTTAAAACCTGAAGCCAGATTCAGGTAGCCAGGAAGTTAATTACATATTCTCTTCACTCTTTTGCTTTTAGACAGAAATGTGTTTCTGTGAGTAGAATATATTTAAAGGTTTTACATTTAAAAATGAATATTTTTTCAATTATAAATTTTAAAAATATTGTCTAAAAGTCCTTTTTTTAAAAAAGGTATGTACTACTATAATATGAATTCAAAAAGATAAGTAATTTTTATGTCATCAACTACTCATTTTGGGGCAGAAACAGCCTTGTTTTTGTTTGATTTTCACTTGGCAAATGTTTGGCAACAAAGATGCCTCTGGATACAAATTCAGTCTGAAAAAAACACTTGTAACTGTATGGCCTAAGCATGCATCTACGAACCTTCCTGTGAGAATTTTCTAGGCATTGACAAAGGATGATCAACAATTTCTGTACTATATATTAGCCCTAAATCTTCATGGGAATAAATACTACACTGTAAGAAACTGAATGATGTAATTAGAATATGAAATTAGATTATAAGCTCAAGAGTATTAAAAGATCAAAATTTAATACAAGAAAAAGCAGAAAGGCAAAGGATTAAGAAATCTTTTCACAAGTGACTTCATGTTTTTCCTGTCCGTGAGCATATGGAAAAGATAAAACTTATAAAATCTGATTATTCAGATAAGAGAAATTCTCTCTCTCAGCTCTAAAAGTGGGATTACTGCTTCAAGTATAGATATAAACCATACGCATAATAATGTAATTATGATCCATTTCTAACACAGATTTCCAATGAAGCTGTAAAAATAAAAACACTAGGAATTTTGGAATGCTCTAATTTGTCAGTCCCACATTTTTAAAACTCTCATTGGTGATATTAATAAGTCTATAATTTTGACTTCTCTATTTACACATTTTTATTTTGCTCCTATCACAACACATTTTGTCATTTATGTTGCATTTGTAAGTTTTTCACCAAAACTGTTGAACTACGGATTTTGTGAGTGTCCATCCTAGGACAGAAAGAAAAAAAAACTCATTCACTTGCCTTATGGGAGCTGAACTTCTACCTATTTATGGCAAGTAGTGTTAGACTGTTGACAAAAGAGTAAGAGTTAACAGCATTTGGAATTTTGAATCAGAGTAATATGTACTGTAATATTCTTTTTGAATATATAAAGTTGACCAAATTTGAAATTTAGGAGTCTACTTATACAAATATAGCATTCCTAGTGCAAAACTTAGTTAAATTACTTGCAGTTTGCTTCAGAAAAAATGTCAGCATGCATGGTTGATGTTCTGGCAAGTGCTACAGTATTATATGACATTGGCCACTGTATGTTACAGGTATATGTTCACATAGCTATGTATAGGTACAAACAAACACACCTATATGGAAAGCTAAACAGAAAATTAACTCACTTTCACTAAAATAAACATTATTAGGGTTAGGTTACTTTTCATAAATATGAAGTTGTGCTCCTGGCATGACATTCTGATGCTAGAAGCAAAGTCCAGGTCAGCTTGATAAATGCTGGAGTGCATGCCTTTTGTGGTTAGATATTTGACTAAATTGATCAATCTATTTTGGATTCTGAAACTCAGAGGACAGATTTGATTGAAAGCCTGTTGTGGTCAATGAAAGTTTTCTCATGGATTGAGACTGATTTGGTACAAATATCTAGCTGAAGGAATTTTACCAATATCAAGATAACAGAGCAGTGATATTTAGTATTGCTTTCCACAACATTTTTGCATAGAAGACCTGATGATATTCTTTAGGCAATTTTTTTTGCAAAATAAAGAAAATATTTGAAACTTGAACCCCTTAGTTTCTAGTTCTTGAAGGGTATGTTGTCTTCAGTGCAGTTACTCCAGCAATGATAAGGTATTTCCTGATCAAGACGTAGTGGAAACCAGGATAGCAGGAATGTTCTTTCTCGTGTGATTCCTGTAGAAGTCACATTTCCTACCAACTATAGTACAAAGTTAATCCAAGATTCATTTGTATTTAAATAAATGTGCCTAGTTTCAATCAGACAAAAAAAAGACAAGTCCTCCCACATCTTCTAGGCTGCCTCTGAACTTTCTGTTTCAGGGGTGCCAAATGCAAACCCTCCAAACACGGTCTGATAGTCACACTTTACAAACAACAGACTCTTCTCTTGTTCAAATTCGGTGTGACTTTATGGGTACAGCACTTGACCATGCACGTTGAGGAGAATCACTTTCTGTCACCAGCTCTAATTCTGGTCTACTTGGTGGCTCTATGAAAATCCGTGTCTTCTGTCGTTCCCACCTGTAAAAAAGAAGCAATGCTACTTCCTTCCAAAGTGAAATCTTTCCCAGGTACTAAGTTTTTAGCTAAAAAATGAAGATAATAATATTTGTTTTGGAAGCTTTCTCTGTAATTACAGGTGATATCTTTCAGTGACAGACATAGATGTTCCACTTCAGTTACTGATGATCTGTTCAGAACCTACAGGATGTTAATGGTCACTGACGGGAAGGAAAAATAAATGTAGACACTTGTGTGTTAATCATGCTTAGGTCAGTGGCAAAAATAGATATAAATGTATTTCAGCCCAGTTTTCAATGATTCTGATCTGTTTCTCTTGCATTTTTAGAAATTCAGGGTGGTGGTTTACTAAGTACTGAAGAGTCTACAGAAAAAACAGATAATTTCCTGGATAGTAATTTGTTAAATTCACAAATCTTTTTTAATTTGAGAAGAATTTAAAAACTTTTTAAAAATTCTTTTCCCAAAATCAAATATGTCTTTATAAACAGGATTTTTATTTTTTTCAAATTCAAGAATAATGTAGGTTACTAATTACAAAAATACAAAACTTTCTCTCTTTACCATTTCTCATTTTCCTCACTTTCCATTCTCTCCTCTCTGCTCTCAAGAAGGTCCAGTTTCTATGTTAGACTACAGTAAAAATTATAGCATATATAGGCAAAATACATATTTGTTTAACTGCCTTTACTTAGATTAAGATTTTATGCACTGAGCCATTGAGTGTGTGATTTATAGTTTAATGTACAAGAACATTACTTATCAATAATTATAGTTTTCTTCTAGAAGAAAAACACAAAGCAACTTTAAGAACAAAAAACCAGATGTGACAAGAAAAGATTTTATACATTCAAAGACAAATTTAAGGATGGTTTGAACTATGGCTTTACACAAAGCTCTAAAAGTAAAAGAAAATGTTTTCTTATAAGAGAAAGCAAGTTCATATGCCCACACGTGTACTTACAAATGGCTAGGTAGTTCTCTTATTCTTTAAATAGTAATGAGTCTTGTGTATACATCATAATTTTTCTTACTTTGTCATTAGATATTTCATATGGACAAATGTTACAACTCAATTAATTTCCTTAAAAGCCTTTTTTTTTGCAACAGACTGTCACCATGTCTCAGAGTAGAGCCTTGTGGAGATGGCTGAATGAGACCTGCTTCACTGCAAGCTTTGACAAGAGCTGTCATTATACCAAAAAATTATAGTTCATCACAGACACATCCAGAAATGCTCTATCTGCCCTTGCTAAGTTCCAGTTCTCAAGGCACTCTTTGGACTGAGATTATATACAGCCCTGTATGGGTATGGCTTGAGACCAAGATTTTCTGCAGAAAACCTGAAAGAGGATGCATCCATGTTGAAAAATCTGCTAGATGGAGAAAAAATGGCATTGAACAGAGCAGCATAATTTGAGGTGGCAGGGACTAGAATAAAACATCACTGGGACCTAAAACCAAGACTCTCTGCAATATGTTTCTGTTTACCTGTGTGCATATCTTAACTATTCCTCTAAAATGTTTGGAAATTTCCTGCTTTCCCTGGACTAGTCTTGTGGGTGGAGACATATGTTGTGACAACGATGGGACAACACCACATTTTCCTATTTCCTACTGTTTTGCCCTTTTCCAATACCATCATCATTTTATTATTCTGGAAAAATTTCCTGTTCAGGTATATCCAGGTGCAGATGTACCTAGCTGATGTTTGTTTAGTACACTAATGATCTAATTAGTGGACAAGATTCTTCAAATTCTGGTTGTCATTATATTTGCTAGAGAACACCAGTGAGAACTGGTATGTCTGCTAAGTAGAAGGCAAAGTAGATTTTAACAAAATTGTGGAGGTACCAAAGCTGTTTTCTGTTTGTTTGTTTGTTTGTTTGTGGGGTTTTTTTGCCACAGATATCACATCAAGCTAATATCTACAACTTATTTTTTCATCTGAATTGTCATTTACAGCTATGTAGAGCATCCACACACTGTAGTACACAAGTGCCCTTAATAAATGTTTATGTATAATATACTTTGTTACATCTATTATGCTGTGTGTCACATTTAGAGCAACTCCATTCCATAGAAACCATAACATTTGTTTTCATTCCACCTTGGAACAAGACCAAAACCTTTTGGAACACTTCAGCAGAAATGGAATTATCAAAATCAATGTTTATGTATCAAAACATGTGGATGTGATTAGGGAACTGGCCTGGCACAGGGGAAATCCAGCTTCAATTACATTGTTCTATGTGAACCAAAACAGATTTTCTCCTGCTAGAACATGTTGAATCAGGCAGGCTAAGGATTTTACCTCTAGTTCCTTTAATAATCACTCTGTTCTTCCTTTCTCTTTCACCAAACTTGCTTTTTTTTTCTTTTTTTGCAAATAATCTTCTCTTGAAAAAAATGTTCATTTTTTGAAATGCCATACAGTAAAAGGGTGTTCCGATCAAAATTACTCACAGTGATTGTAGTTTAGCATGCAAATGTAGCAACTTCCACTTCATCAGTAAAGAAATTCAGTCTTAGGTGTTGATAAGCACAGGATCATGATGAAACAGAGAAAAAAGCTGGTTTGGGACTAAGATTTTTTTTGTACTTTATATAATCAACTACACTGTTATAAAGAGGAACTATATACTTAGACCCTCTGTTTTTCCATTTTGTGAAATATATCAACACTGGAATGCATGAAATTTAGAATAATCAATTTAGAATAATAGCAATTGTTAGTTTAACTTTTCAAATCAGATGTCTGACTATGAGCACATAAGTTGGGTTGCTCACATCAGCCAACAAGTAATACAAAAGCATCTTTACTAAAGTAAGCTCTGACCTGCATTTGTCAATAAAAGTCTTTCTTCAAGGCTGGATTCTTGACTGAAATGCCAATCCTATATTTGAGTGCCCAAGCTGTCTCTCTAGTATATGGACTCTGACTGCTTTTCATTTGGAATGCGAGGAGAGACAGAGCTGTCATTAGGGGTTGCCTCGTGACTTGAACACTCAATTGAGGAAACAAGAAGCACACATTTATTACATTTAGGCTGAGGAAGTCTGGACCACAGTTTCCAGATCCCCAGCACAATCAGAAACCACCAACCTGGAAGAGATGCTAAGGGGAAAAGTTCCTCCATTTTCTCTGTTGGCTGGTACTGGGCCACTAAAGAAAGGAAAAACTATACAAAGACTAAACAAGGAAAACTGAAAGGATGGCTTGCTTAAGTGAGAGAGGGTAGGGATAGCCAATGTAATAAACCCTGCGTACTGTCCAAGCTTCCATTAGTGCTTATGTAATTATTTTTTGTAGTGCCTTGTTGCTGCAACAGGCTGCTAACCAATACAATTAACTTTTCTTCAGGAAATGGCAGTAAATAAAAGTTGAGTTAATTAAATATGCTTTCTCGATTATTGTGAAGAACAGATTTTTTGTTTTCCTATACGTTTTCTTGAAAACAGTTCAACTTGCAGTGGAATATGCCAGGGAGATGATCAGTTTGTTGTGCTTGGTTGCCCTACAGGAGCCTCTAAGTCCCTTCAATTGCCATGAAAATACACAGCAACTGCTGGTCTTGCCTTGTGGGTATTCTCAGTCACACATGGGACCTAGCTTGGAGGAATTTTGAATTGGAATGTTGGCTGATTTTCAACTTAGAAAATTGACTCGATAATGAGGGAAAAAAAAGGAGAAGGAGTTAATGAATGTTTAAAACCACCTGTATAATGCAGGGGTGAAATTTCCTTTATGTTATATATTTATATCAGATGTATTAAATATTTCGTTGGGACTGGAGATCTCATTTGACCTTTAGGGGCACATTTCTTTATCTGAAAGCTAAGAATGCCATTCCAACTGCTGGTAAATAACTCACACTTTCTAAGAGAGTCAATTAGAGATAATTTTATTGTAATCTAATTGGTCATGTTTTAAAGATGTTGCTAATTTTTCTACAGCTACCTCTGCAAATATAAGAAGATCAAAGTTGTTCTTGGCCTCGTCTGAGATCTTTTTCTAGGCCTATGACACTTATAAAATCAAGAGTGATATCAGGTAAGTGCCCCCCTTCTGGAGGGCTACTGCTGTGCTGAGCAATGCTTGGTAACACTGGATAACACTGGTGGTGCTGATGCAGATGGAGGCAACAAAACTAGGGGCCGTTGTTTGATTTGTCCAAGCACAAGGGTTTGTAAAGAATAGTATGTATAATAATCAGTTCAAAAGTGTGTGCCAGTATTGCCACAGATGAATGGGAAAGAGGCAAATATCATTAATTCTTGGTAAAGACAACTATATGTAAGACAAAATAGGTATGTACAAGGCTCCCAGTGGACCCTGAAATTGTGAAGGATCTGCTGCTTCAGCTGTATCTCTACAAATATATGGGATCTGATGGGATTCATCCAAGAATCTGCAAGGATCTATCTAATGTCATCAAAAAACCTCTCTCAATGATTTTTGAGTGATCTTGGGAATCTGGAAAGGTCCCAGCTGACTGGAAACTGGCTAATGTCCTGGTTTTCAAAAAAGAGCAAGGACGGCCCTAGAAACTACAGGCCTGTGAGTTTCACTTTTGTGCTTGGTAAAGTCATGGAGAAGATTATTCTGTCAAGTATTGAAAGACACCTGAAAGGCAATGCAGTCACTGGTCACAGCCAGCACGGCTTCACGAGAGGAAACGTCTTCCTTGTCAAACCCGATTTCCTTTCGTGGCAAGGTATCCCATCCAGTTATCAGGGGAAGCCTGTCGACGGGATGTTTTTGGATTTCAGCAAAGCTTTCAATACTGGGTCTCACAGAATCTTTCTGGACAAAATATCCAGCACACAGCTGGATAAACACATCATGTGATGGGTGAGCAACTGGCTCACAGGTCAGACACAAAGGAGGTGGTCACATCTCCAAGCCTGAAGGGTGTTCAAGCATTTGGACAATACTCTGAAGCACATGATGTGACTCTTGGGGATGTTCCTGCGCAGAACAGGAGCTGGACATAGTGATCCTTGTGGAGCTCATCCATCTCAATATGTTCTGTGATTCTGTGATTAAGATTACCTATAAATGCAATGATTTTTGAATGGGGTTTTGCATATTAGGTATCAATGTCATATGCAATGTCATAATAAGTTACTGTGATCATAAGACATCTTACAACCCACAACTGAAAAGGACATAAGCTTGGAAAAGGATGTTACCTTCCTTGATATGAATGAATGCACTTAAATTATGTTTAATAGCAGTTTCCCTCATTTATCTGCATATAGTCAGGTTTAATAATATGATTCTTTGTTGTTTAGGCTTATTGATACCAAGCCTAATGCATTTGCTTTTGCATACATAGTATATTGGGAAATCTTAGATATTGGGAAATCTTAGACAAAAACCCCAGAGTCTTATATGCTGACTATAGTTACTCTGTTGATGCTGCATTAACTACTTTTCTCCAGGTGAAAATCTGCTTTTGGATTTTTCAAGATGGCTTCCTTGAACAATTGTTTGAAAATATTATTTAAAATCACAGTCTTCAGATTTTTTCAATATTGTATTTTCATTTCTCTTTTCTGTTTGAGAATTTCTCCTTTTACTTCATGTCTTCAATCAATAGAACTGAGATATTGCATTCTTGTGTGTCAATCTGAAAACAAGTCCTAGGTGAGATAGTTTCTTCATATTGATATTGCATGTTAAATTTTTTATACTGTCACAAATGTTTTTTCTCCTTATATACATAATTTTCCTTGCTTGATAGAAATTTTAGTATTCCCAGGATAACAGAAATATACACATTTTACTGTAGGCTTTTTCCTGAGATAAATCTATGGGCATTGTTGAATTTCTTTCTTTACATTGTTCATTAATGAAATGGATCTTTAATAACTCAAGAAACTTTTTGTACTATGGATGGGTAGAAAAAAAAATATTGTGTACATGTGCACTGTAATGTGCAAGTTACACTCAGATATTATCCTTCAGAACTTAGAGAGTACACCCTGATGAGCAAGTGAACTAAAAAAAAAATCCTTGTACTTCTTGAATTTTTGACTGCATGTTTTTTTTTATTCCCTTTAAATAATTAGATTTTTCAAACAGTAATTCAAAATGAGCAAGGCTTTTCATCCTGTCTTCTATAACATCCTCTTTGGCAATCTGGTGAAGTATGGGCTAAACAAATCTACAGTGATGTGGAATGAAAACTGACTGAACTGCTGTAATCAGCAGAGTGAAATCCAGATGGAGGCCAATTGCTAATGATGTACCTCAAGGATCAATACTGTATCAACACTTTTTAACATCTTCATTAATGACCTGCATGGTGGGGCAGAGTGCATCCTCAGCAAATTTGCAGATGATACAAAACCTGGAGAAGTGACTGATTTACCAAATGGCTGCATTGCCATTTGGAGGGATTTTGACAGGCTGGAGAAATGGGAACTGCATGAGGTTTAATTCAGGAAATGTAAAGAAATAACCCCATGCAACATACAGGCTGGGAGCCAAATGGCTGCAAAGCAACTTTGCAGAAGAGGACCTGGGGATGTGAGTGGACAAGAAGTTAAATATGAACCAGTAGCTTGTCCTTGAGATAAAAAAATCCAACAATATCCTGGGCTGTGTAAGGAAGAGCAGTGGGTCATTGGAGGTGATATCTCTCTCCTCAGCACTGGGGTGATCACATCTAAAGCACTGTGTCCAGTTCTGGGCTACCCACTGCAAGAAATTAATGGACTTATTGAAGCAAGTCCAGTGTAGGGCACAAATATGATTAATTGACTGAAGCATCTTTCATGTGAGAAGAGGGTGAGAGAACTGGGATCTCTCTGGATCCCAGCTGCATACAGTGTGGAGAAGAGAAGGCTCAGGCAGGGATTTTATCAATGTATGTAAGTACCTCATGTGAGGAAGTAAAGATTGGAGTCATATGCCTCTCAATGGTATTCAGGTGCAGGACAAGTGGCAATGAGCACAAACTGAAACCAGGAAATGACATTTAAATTTCAGTAAATCAGGATGGCCAAACATGTGAGCGTTTCCCAAGAGATTTTGTAGAGTCCCTGTCCTTGGAGGCTTTTCCAACTTGATTGGATAGGGCTCTGTGTTATCTGATATAGTTGTCCCTCCTTTGAGCAGTATGAGGTGGATTAGACAACTGCTAGAAATCTCTACCAGCCTCAGCAGTTATGTGTGTATCATCCTGAGTGATTCTCCATGTAGTAGTAAGTGAAACACAGGTGCTGCTTGCTCCCTTTTCTCTTGGTTGCCTTGAATGCAGATGCCTTTTTGTCGCTTTTGTTCTCATTCCTTCATATGGATAACTGAGGCAGTTTAATCTGGAATTAACAAAGGCATGTCACTAATTTGCTTGGAGTGGGCTGTTTTTGTGGGGTTTTGGGGGTGTTGTGTGGTTTATTGTTTGGTTTTGGGGGTTTTTGTTTGTTTTTTCTCTGAGAAGAGAGAATAGAAGCTGCATTGACATATGCAATGGGAGAGTGCACTGATGTGATGCTTTACAATAAAAGACATTTCCTTTCATATTCCTTACACAACTAATGTGCATTTTCCTTAGTAAGTACTTCTATGATGTATATTTACTTCTGTGGGATTCACTCTGCAATTAAAACATTCAGTTCAGGCATTTGCATATGGCTTAGCTTTTAGCCATCCACGTGAGTGGCAAGATGATGATTGCAGGTCATCCCAAGACAGGCACTAACTGGCTAGTCATCTGAAGGACTCCACAGACCACACCTGATGACAACTTTGCCTGATTGTCATTGGCTGTGGTGGAACTTTAGGTACCCACAATCTTTTTCCCAATGCTAAATCCTACTTGTCTGACTGAAAAGCATTTCTTCTCATCAAGTGTGTGAAGTGGCTCAAATACAATGTTTTCTGCTTTCTTTTTCATAACCAATGCACAAAGAGTTAAGCTATGTATAACATTTTCTTCTTCAGTTTTCAGTGAACCACTCATTGTCAGTTACAAGAGACTTTTTCATTTTTTGACCTAAGCAAACATCATACATGTTCTCTTTTTCTCATTGAGTCTTGCTCCAAGATTTTAAAATGCAGATGCCCCTTAAATTGGGACAGACCAGCTGTGTTAAGCTTCCACAGATGAGGACATGAGCTTGTTGATCATTAAAAATTCAGATGATCATCCAACTTCCATTCATCTTCATGGTTGGCTACCGAGTGAATCTGAGTATCCTTATAGACTGTGAATTTGTATTCGGATTGAGTCTGGTTTTGAAATATTTATCTTGGAGATGAACGTGTCATTTACTGCTAGGGAAATGTAGTAAATGGATAAGCTAAAAACTTCTGTGTGATTTTCTGTATTTAATGTCTTCTCTCTCCAAAGAAAATATATTTCTTTTAAAGGTAGCAACACAGAAATTGGGGATTTCAAGGTTCTGAAGTAAATCAGAAAATAAATTAACAGAGTATGTACTTTGGACTTCTGGAAAACAGATTTTGGCTTATTAAGAGAATTAGGTTAGGTCTTGTGAGGAGGCAGTTCTAAAGGGAAAAAAATCTCAGAAGGTCTTTTATGGACAACTTCCTCTAAGCAGAACGAGTATAGGTCTATCCTGTACAAAGGAAAACAAGACGATGTAAGGAAAAAAACTTGCCCAAGCAGGCAAGCCTCAAGGGAGGTTCCATTCAGAAAGATTATATATATACATACATATGATGCAAATATATACATATATGGGATGCAAGTGAGAATGGGCTATGAATGAAGAATAAAGAAACATTGTCATATAGGAAAAGTGCTGGAAAATCAAAGACCAACTGGAGATAAAACTAGCAAAGGAAATCAGGGGCCACAATATTATCACAAAAAAAAAAAGGGAAATGGGGGGTACTACTGGATGAGGCAGGGGTATTAGTTACAGCAATCACTATAGTGGCTGAAGTAGCAGATGTCCTTTAACCTGAGAATTCACCAGCAAGGATTTTTATCCTTTTATGCCCAGAGACAGGGTTCAAGAAAGTGGGGAATTACCAGAGGTGGAAGAAGAAAAAGTCAGAATCTCTTGAGAGAAAGCAGTTCCTTATTTTCTGTTCAGCCTCATTATCAGTACCATCCTGGAGAAGGAGAAAGAAAGCATGCCTGTCAAAATGCAGGTGAGGCCACAGGAGGATGCAGTCAATATACTTGAAGCCAGGGCTGCTGTTCAAAGGACCTTGACAAGACTGAAGAATGTGACAAACTGTAACCTGACTAAACTCTACAGTGACAGAAGAAGTCCCGCAACCAAGAAAAACAACTTCAGCCCCAGACAATTTTGGAATAGAATTTTGCCCTCTGAAATATACAAAAAATAAGCAAACCAACAAAATTTATAATTCATGGAATCATCCTCTAGTGGGTCTTCCATGGATGTATAGAGCTGGGGTCAAATATTCAAAGGAAGCAATTTAGTTTTACATAACATTAAAACAGATTTTATTAGGAAACTCTAAGATGCCACAAAGACTTCTTAATATATCTCTGTAGAATCTGAAGTCAATAATATTAGATAATTGATATAATTTTTATTTCATATAGATACAGAATTTTTCTTCATCCAGACACTTCAAAAACTTAGATAAAATATCATACCATATATCATAACACTGAGAGGGCCTGTCCAGTGAATTAAAAAAAAAATTAAAGAATCTTTGTATCAAGAATCTTCTTATCAAATAGGAAGTGTTGGATTATTCTTGGTCATTGAGAAACCATTTGTAGACAGTTTTAACCCCAAGTCAGTTCAGTTTACAACACAGCCTCCCAAATGGTTATATTGGCAAAGAGAGGCAGTGAATTCTGTGACAGGTACTGTAACAAGTGGTTTTGTGAGGATGAACTTCTCAAGATCTGTCTGATTCAAGACTGAAGGGAGTTATGTTGAACTGCCTTGGCTTAAGTGAGCTATCCTTTTACAAAAGCCTGTCTCAGTGCAGATTCTGTTGAACCTACATTTGTTTTTTTAGGATTTCCCTTGAATAAATGCCCTGGGAATGGTATTCTCTCTCTAATGGACTCAGAAAGCCTTCCAGTTCAGATGACTGTGTGTGAACATAAGTGTATAATAGAAATGTGCCCTGTCCCAGCACATTTAGAAGCAATGGTTACTTCTTTGCTCAACATGGATTTAAGTGCATTATAACATATAATTTCTGCACTGCTTTATACCCTCCACAGCAGAAAAATAAATTTGTCTCTTTTCTAACTGCAGATAAACCAGACATGGAAGCTAATAGACCAACTTTAGGGTAGTAGTGTTTTACTCAGTGATTCCTAACCATGAGCTGAGATTTAGCTGTGACACGAATTTAACCTAAGATATTAGAGGAGAGAATCAGTAGTTTCTTGTGAAAGGGAAGGGAAGTTTAATTTAATGGCAGTACATTTAAATTAACTTTTCTCATTTAGGTACCAAACCCCATTTTAAGGATTCATTTCCTGGTGCTGGGCAATACCGGCTCTTTTATCTATTGTACACAATATTTACTGATGCAAGATATTTGTTCTGATGGGTTTATATGCTCATAATGTATCCTAAACCCTACTGATTTTCCAATAAATGGGAAATATTACTATCATGCACCAGCCTCAGGAATAGACCCTCTCTAGAGTCGATATTCTGGACAGTTTACATGCTGTTTTGAAGTGAATGTTTCCAGTTTTAGAACCATATCTTGCTACAGCATTAGCAGCTCATAGTAATGATAGGTATTATCTGGATTTCTTTGTATGCCTGGCTTTGAAGTATAAATCCAACATTGTTTTGTGGGGTTTTTTTCTCAATGAACTTAATTTTCTGTTTTCTCTAAAAGCATTTTATTACATAATACATCAAACATTATCTCATAATAAATACATTTGCTGTTTCCTACTGGAAATAGTATCACTGAGATGGCTGTGACCAGGTTGCTGAGGTCAGACTCGTCATTTAAGTGTCTGTAAATCAGCTATGGGGGGAATTTCATTACTGTTAGTGTTACATGCCTTTACAGCAAAGTTGGCTCAAGTTATGTCCAAGGCAGTTTGTACCCTCAGGACAAAGATACTTGAAAATACTTGGTTTGGGTGCCATANTGGGACAAAGATTGACCCTCTCCTTCAGTGGGTCAAAATACTTGGTTTGGGTGCCATATAAACTAGATTGAGAATGGTTTAATGGAATTGATTTTTTTTTAAAAAAATGACCAAGTGAACAGGTTTTGTTTACCCTTTAGAAAAGAAATGTGGAAAGACACATGATGTGTCTTAAAACATGTAAAATGGAACTTTGTAGATGGAGGAAATAGTTAATTATCCATGGCTATAGTTCTTAGAACAACATATAGTAAACATTAACTGCAGCAAGAATTATTTAGGTTGCACATTATGGAAAACTTTAAACCTACAGAAGAAGAAGTGCTTATTTTTCTGTGGAGACTGAAGAAAGAAATGCCACCTCTGAAGTTTACAAGCAACAAGTTCAAACAATCTAACAGAGAAAGTTTAGATTTTGAAGAAACAGAGCTTTTGGCAGAGACTTGGATTAATTAATTGTTTTTCCTCTCCTCCTTCATGATTCTATGAGAATTGTGACACCACAGTGGGGATTATTGTCACACATAAAACAGGAAAGCCATGCCAACTCAACACATTAACCTTAAAAATACTTATATTTCAATACAAAAACTGTATTGTTTAATCATTGATTATCATTGATTCATTGATTGTATATTATTCCAAAATCAGAATTTATTTGGATATCACCTGCACTGATATACAGTTATACATAGAAGACATGACAGGATATATAATCTTGATAATTACAGAGCCCATACTCAGACCTTCTCCATTGTGTTCTATGTGTTTCTTTTTCTCTGTATTAACAACACTTTATTTGGGTCATTGCTAAATTTCAGAAGAAAAATTTCTTTGCTCATGTAACTTGGAAAAAAAGAAAGAGTTGTGATGTTTTTCCACTTTTCAACCAGGATGAAAAATCATGAACTATAAATTATACTTTACATTATTTATATGAAAAACCTTCCACAACTCTGAACTATTATAATTGTATGATTAATTGCTGTAGGGCTCAACAGAATTGCCAAAAAGTAAAATTTGCAAATGGAAGCAAAATGATCAGTAAGATCCTATATAAACTGAAACAATGTTAATTAATATCATGTTGTATTACAAAACTAGTAATTCCTCATATTTTGCACATCTTCTTCTGGAAAAAGAAGTTCCTTGGTACATAAAAATGTGAAGTACTTTGTAAATTTTCTCACTGCTGTGTTTGTGGTTTGTTAATATCAGATATACCTCTACAGTTTCTTAGAGACTTCAAAACACTTTGTCAATAGTGACAACTAAACCCAGGATTGTTTGTGTCAGGATGAAAAATTTACTCTTGCTCTTTCAGAAATTATGCTTTGTGTACTACAGCTCTTACATAAAATACTAAAACATTTTGTTTGCTCTAATTTAATAATAGTTTTGTTCAATAAGAGGTCTTGTCAATAGTTGGGAAAACACTGTTTTCCTTTTCCAAATGTTTTCCTACACTGAGCCACATTATAAAGCCTGAAGCAACTTTGTCTTTCAAGATTACAAATTATACACTACTACTGCTTGTTGTCTAGGATACTACAGGGACATTTTCAGTTCAAAACAAAATAGAATATTTCCTCCCTCTACTGGGTATGGACAATTTTAAGAGGTAACATTGCTTCATACATCTCCCTCCCTGGTGTAAGAGAGGAGTGTGATTTAAAGGAATCTTTTTCTAGATATAATAAAAATTGTTCTCACAAAATTTTCCAAAATAATTGATTTTTCAAGTCAATGTACTAAATTCTATTTTGTGAGAACAATTGCCTAGTATTAACACTGTATTGGAGACAGCTATTTTCAGCAAGTGTGGATATTGCTCTCCTGCTTGGTTTTAATCATTGAAGGTGTTGGTTGGTTGGTTGGGTTTTTTTGTTTGTTTTGTTTGAGGTTTTTTGTTTTATTTTGGGGTTTCTTTAGTTTTTCTGGGGGGGGGCTTTGTTGTTGTTGTTTTTTGTATGTGTCAGTTTCAGCCTCCACTACTTTAATTTAATCTACCTGTGTTTGGAGGCAATAGCTACAAAAAAAACCTCAAGATGTCTTAGCATACAAAACACACCTCACTAGCAACAAAGACTGATGTGAACATTTACTTCGAGGCTTTGTTGGCTTTGCACTCACTTCAAAGCAGAGTTCAAAGCCTTGATCCTAATAAAGACACTAATGACAGGACTGCAGAAGCATTCAATGCACTCAGGAAAGGCCAGGTTTTTTAACATGTTCTATTCCCATTTGGGTGACAGATAAGTGCTTAAATTCTCAGAGAGCTCTCTGCATTAGCTAGTGAGTTGTTGAAAATCTGGAGATTAATGCCACTGGATGCTAAACAATTCTGAGTGTCTGGCATTTATTATCAGGTCTGTCTGGGAGCTAAAGCCTTGTAAAAATGGAGTCCCTTCTTAAAATTTTACCAGGAGAACTGTAAAGTCCCTTCCAGTCTCACTTTCTATTATTGCTATGGTCTAAGGAAATTTAGTCCTGAAATTAAAATTTTCTCTAAACAGATTGGTATCTTCTTGCTTTTATGATTTTTTGTATCATCTATGAAATTATAAAAATTCTTCTATTTTACAAAAACCTGATTTTCTGTTTTGAAGATGTAAATAATTGGAAGTGTAATCCTTTCTCCTATTTATTTTCTATAACACTGTTTTATATTGAATATTTTTCCTCCTCTATATAATCCAAATGTTTTTCACTTCATCTTGGTATACCAGTGATTATTTAAGTGAGGTCTGATTTGACTACCATTGTACACATACAATGTAATGAACCTCCACTCTTCTATTAAAATTGTCACGTAAATGTTCCAGTAGAGATTAATCAGTTCCCCTTCCTCCACAATTCAGTCCAGATAACTTGTTCTGGAGGTGGAAATGGGCTTCAGAAGATCCTACCAAAATATAAGTGGCAAGTTATCTCCTATCTTTACGTATTTGTCTTTGCTTAATTTTATACTTTTCACATAAGAGACAGCTGAATTCCAAGTTTTTGAAATTATCATAATTGACCGCCAACATTTGTACCAGCTCTAACATGGGTGAGTGGACCAAACCTTTTATTGTAAATGAGATAAGAAGAGTCAGAACAATCTAAAAATGAAAGGACAGGGAGTGCAACACTCCAGTAAGCATTGTGCGCTCAACAGGGATGCACAGACGATCCAGGTCACTTGGCTTCAGCCAGGCACTAGAGTTTGGTCACTGAGTTGTCTGTGCATGTGTTCTTCTTGAGTAAGCACAGCTCTGGCAGGAGCCTTCCAGGGCACCGGCAGACCCGAACTGGGTCCTTGTGCATCCAGACTTCTTGTGTAGTGAAAAGCATAAGCCCTTGGGTCCTGCCAGAAAGACTCTGCAGCACAGCCATGGACTAGAACCACTGAAAAAATTTACCTGTACTCCAGTTGTAACATATATTTACAGAGAGTCTTTCCTTTGGCTTGTTATGTTGCATAGTGGAAAACTGAATTAATCTGATCTAGGTATATAAAAGCATTGATATGGTTGCTCAGTGTTCAAAATCTCTTCCTGTAGTTGTTCATCAGAGCCCAAGAGCAGGAGGCCAAATGATTTGCGAGATTGTGGGTCTCATCTTTTTTGCCAGGTCTTGTCTTAGAGCTAGGCAAATAAAAGCCATATTTTTTAAGTATCTCAAAATTTTTAGTCAAAGAAGATCAAGCACTTTAGCCAGCTGCCAGATGATAGTAGTGACAGCACAAATGTGCTATTGAAAAATCAGTGCTGATATAGGACAGAGACTAAATACAAGTACTATAGTAAGGGGGAAAAACTCCCAGACAATACCCCACCACTTACCCTAATAAATCTTGTAAATCAAAATTAAATATAAATCAAATGTCAGGTTTTTCAGGTGTGAGTTTGAAGGGTCAGCCCATATATTGGGTTACCCCTAAAGACCTACAGATAGGTACTTTGAGACTGTTGGGATGACTTGGAGAAATTAAATTTGTGCAGATGTTCCTTTACAGCACATGGGCAAGTCTAGATGCTTCTGGTATCTGTGAGAAAAACGCAGATAATTTTGTCTGTAATATGGATGGAAGAAGTGAATTTAAATCATCTTTCAAATGAGGGGTTGCTCCTTGACAGTGTCTCATAAAAAGACATCTTCAGGGTTGAAAAGCTCTTAGACTGAAAGTTTTTTGGATTTGTGGAGATAGGCTTAAATTCTGCCTTGGTTTTTAGACATCAGAAAAAGGCTTTTGCAAGGATATAATAACAAAGCAAGCTGTGTATATGCACACTTATTCTGGTCTGTTAAATATGATTTTCAATTTATGTTGATTAAAAAAAAAATCTCATTCACCAGTTTTTGTACAAAATATTTTTTTATCAAGAGCCTAACTGTTATAGTTTGCTCCTCCCTATTTGTTGTATTAATGAGATACCACAGTGACACTCAGGAAGACTTTCAATT
This sequence comes from Promerops cafer, assembly GCA_013398275.1. Lineage (NCBI taxonomy): Eukaryota > Metazoa > Chordata > Aves > Passeriformes > Nectariniidae > Promerops > Promerops cafer. Next base: position 213,463 of record VZSE01010483.1, read on the forward strand.
AGTGCTAAATTAGGATAGAATACCACAGAACAGAATAGTTGGAAGGGACCTACAGTGATCATCTAGTCCAACAGACAGACCAATTTAGGGCTGACAAAAAGTTAAAGCATATTATTAAGGGCATTGTTCAAACGTTTCTTAAACACTGACAGGCTTGGAATTCCAACCACCTCTCAAGGAAGACAATAATGTATGTGAAAGAGCATAAAAGTCTGGTGTAGCAGACGTTTATGCACACAGTCTAAATTCATTTCATGAGCATGGGTAAGGATTCAGAAGTAAATTAATGTGCTTAAGTATTTCATTAGAATTTTGTGATGAAAAATTACTGAAAAACCAAGTTCTAGAAGAACAGGAGAACTAGGAACCTTTGTCAATCACATTAAAGAAAACCACAGTAATCTATAGTTGTTGATTAGCTCCGTTAATGCTAAAAATTCACCTTAGAAAATATTTGTTAATCATTATGAAAAAAGAAGTTGTATCTTTCTAGCTATTTCATAATTATTGCTTACATGGTTTGTAAAGAACTGCTTTCCCTAATCATTCTGAAAAGAATTTTTAAGTTGATGAAATTATCTCAAAGGAAAGGTGATATTTATTGTGCAGTCTTAAACAGAATGCTTGATACAGAGTCTTACTGGACTAAATATAAAACACAGCTATCAAAGCCAAAGCATATGGGTAAAAGCACATTATTAAAGCAGTAATGAACACAGAGTAAGATAAAATTATTTCTGATAACAACACAGTATCTACTTGTAAACTATTTACAATATGGAGATGTTTGTTGAGAAAGAAAGCTCTAATGTCACGTAGTACAATCAAGTCCCTCAGATTATTTGAAGAAAGCATTTTCCCTTAAGAAATACATACTAAGCAGATATAAAATCTGTATAAAAATATCTGGGAAGAATGAAGTCCAAACATGTTTCATCTTTTACAAGGTTAACCACAGGTCTGTTGAGCTAGTTTTCAAGCTGTTTCTAAGGTTATGGAAATCTCAAGAAGAAAAATGTGCTGAAGTCTAACAAGGATCATGAACTCCTCATTCAACAGTTCCCAGACTGCAGAGCATGTACTAGACTAAGTGTCTGCCCTAATGATGATCGCCAAAATTTCTAAGGTGATGTGCTGATTACTTTTAAGTGTCTGAAGGTCTGAAAATCACTTAACTGATTATAAATTTTTCACGCTGGGAAGATTTTTTGTGAGATGCTTTTAATTTGAAATACCTCACATTGGTAAGGCAAAAGGGAAAGGTGATGATTCCAAGAACGATTTGACTGCAAGAAAAAAAAGCAAAAAACCCCGAAACTTCTGGGGTGTGATGAATAGTACAGTAAACTTCAGTTTCAAAAAATGTTTTTGAAATAGACAACAAAAAGAATGAATACCTGAGTATTTCTGTCTCTCTTCTGAAAATAAACTGCATGTAGCTGAAATTTTTTGGACTGAGTATAATAATATTCAGAAGAGGATGTGGGGAGACCTCACAGAATTCTGCAACTTCCTTAGGAGGGTATGTGGAGGGGCAGCATTGATCTCTTCTCTCTGGTGACCAATGACAGATATGAGGCATGATGCTGAGTCAGGGGAAATATAGGTTAGATGTAAAGAAAAGATTACTCACCCAGAGGGTGGTTGGTAGCTGGAACAGGCTCTCCAGGAAGTTGTCACAGCCCCAAGGCTGGCAGAGTTTAGGAAGTTTTTTGACAATGCTCTCTGGGACACGGTGTGACTCTTGGGGTGTCCTGAGCAGGGGCAGGAGTTGGACTTTGATGATCCTTGTGGGTCCCTTTCAACTCAGCATATTATGATATGATATGATATGATATGATATGATATGATATGATATATGCTATGCTATGATATATTATATTGTATTTCTTATATGATTCTATAATTCCCTACCTGTGTCAAGCAGAATTGCACTCTGGACCTGTAATGCCAATGAATTATTTCCATGGATCCCAGTGGACTTTTAGTCAGGCCTTTATTTCTTTAGATTCAATATTGTGACGTGATTTCTTAAATAGGTGTACATCTGTGACTATGTATGTAATTCCTGCTGAAGTGTGGCTGCGGTATACACATACCAAATGAGAACTGAACTTTTCTTAAATTTAGTTTCTATACTTGTTTGCTCTCTTTTGTTCTTCCTTAGCAAAACTAAACTTACTCCATCTCAACTTTGCTTCAGTCAGTAAAGCTGCTCTTTTTTGTCTTCTTTTCTTATAACTAGATGTAACTTATCCCTCAGTTAAATTGTTCAATGCAGATTGTTCCTCCCTTTGGAAGAGCAGGAGGTTTGCTGATATTTCCCAGACTCCCTCTTCCACTCTGTACCTGTCAAAGGATGGCCTTAAAGTTAATGAATCCAAGACAGCAGGAGTCAAAATGTTGCTGACGATGGCTTTCTGTCTTAATTCCAAACAGTGTTGGAAAATAGTCTTATATTTTCAGGTGCAATTTAGATTGATTTGCAGTGTGAGCAGGTCACATCTATGTTTCAGCAATCAAGAGCAGTGAATCCCTAGTGAGCCTTTGCTGACTATATACAAGGTAGGATTAGAGTTAATTTTTTATTCTTTTCCAATAAGTACAGAAAAAGCAGAAGAGTTATCTACTGTAGCAAATACAGGTTTCAGATAACATGATTAAGCCATGGAAGATAATCTATTTTCCTCTATGTTTTTGGACTGAATCAAAAGGTAAGTTCCCATCAAGCAATGAGATTTATATGATGAATATTTTCAACCTGAAAATAACTGGTATATAGATCCTGACACTGAGCTCAAGGTGGGCTCAAGGTGGGCACAGTGTGATAAGACAGCCTTTGTAGCACCCCGAGAATTCCCCATTTAAGTCTCAGAGGTCAGACACTACTCAGTTGTTCTCCTGTGTGCTTGTCCTCAAAGAAGAGATGTGTTAACTGTCCACAAAAAGCCTTCAACTCAATGAATGTTCCAGATGTTAGTAATCTTAGGACTTATGACATATCCTAACTTCTGTCCAATTCAGGAAGTGTGAACAGGAAAAAAATAGAGACTCAATTATGTGCTATTGACTGCATTTCATACGATATCATGTAATCATAAAAATTAATTGTCAATACCTACAGAAGTACCTAGAAATTTCTTTATATTGAACTCATGCTACATCTTATAAAACATGAAATTTAATTTCCCTTTTTTCTTGGCTCATTACTACTGGCTTATATACATCCAAGTGAAGCCATCCTAGTTTTCATGTAATCTTGCTCCATAGTTGGCATATTACAATTCTGCACTACTTGAAAGATCTAGCTCTATCAAACATGAACCTGAAGTGCAATTTCTTTTACCAGCCAAGGGCACTTATATTTTAATACTTATTATGTAGTTTTCTCATATTCCAGTATTTGAAGGGATAAAAAACTCCAACATACTGTGTTGCTGATCTTTTTTTTTAATCTCAGTTCTGGCCTTAGCCGATTTCCATTTTTATATAGCCACTTCTGTATTTCCACTTAATATTTTCTGACCTTTTTTCTTAATTTTTATTTTCTGTCTATCTATCTATCTATCTATCTATCTATCTATCTATCTATCTATCTATCTATCTGTCTATCTGTCTAGCTATCTAATCTATCTCTGTGTATGTGTACACATCCACATTGTTGCAGAATGACTTCCAGAATAAAGTCTCATGGACTGTAATGTCTTTAACCCAGGCACTCTAAAAACAGAGACGAAAGCATTTGCTCATTGCATGAAACAGTCACAATTCATAGAAGTCTTAATTTATAGAAGCAGTGGTTTTCTGCCTATTACCTCCTTATTTATACTTTTTAAAGGCCTCAGCAGATATTGCTGAAAGACATTGTGTGTGCCCATAGTCCAGGACTCATCATGAAGTTTGCATCAGCTGTGATTGTTCTATGAGAAAATCCCTACTGAGCACAGAGAAAGGTTGGGATAAGGCTCAGTTTGACACTGAAAATAATTAATAGTTATTAGTAATTGTCTATCTGAAGATAGAACAGGATCATCTGTCTATGCATAAGCAAAGCTTAGCTTTCCTAATTCCAGAAAAAGTAAAAGAAAGCAAGCTATCACTCTTTTGCATCTTTGTGTAGTTTTCACTGGTTTGCATCTTGAGTTCCATAAGGAATATTTTCCCCACAGAAGACTGTCTTTAAGTATCAAACCAGCTCAGCAGGACCCATAAAATTTGGATTATATCACTGGTCTTTGTTTTAAACATTAACAGCATGAGAACTACCCTTTGGTAAAGGGCTTAGAGACTGATTGATGACATGGGCTACACATTAACTAAGATAGTATTATTGCAAAATGGTAAGTTCTGCTCTGATCTAAAGTGTAAGCTGTCTTTATTTTATTTTTGTTTTAGTTTACTTATGTCACAGCAGGGACTCAGAAAATTAATGTAAAATTCAAAGTATGATTGAAATATACTTCATAAATCAGGCCTTTTCTTGCCCCTGTTATAACATGTGGCTTTTGAAATCTCAAAAATGGATTGATCTATTTTTATGTTCCTTTTACATTGTAAAACTATTTTTCAAACATGCTATTAGGCTTTAAGAGTTCTTGGATGTGGTCTGACTGTATAAATTCCACACTTTTTATACATACTCCTTATATAGTTTTGCTCTGTGCAGAAATTTTGGCATTTACAGTTACGGTTCCCTCCTCTTCCCCATATTTGCTGAAAATTTTGGGGCAAGAAGCTATTTTCTGTAGTTCACACAGAGACTGACATTTAGTTCATTATTCTGTGAAAAAATGTTTAGTGATCCCAGAGTATTTCTATGCACTACAGAAGTGCTGTCATTAATTTTTTTTCTTTATACAAACCAGATCTCAGGAGTGTGCTCAAATTACTGTTAACATCTTCCCTCCCATGGCTGAGTGAAACCATGGCATCTGTATGCAGGGATTTATAAGTATTGCATTAATTTCAGACTTGGTCTCCAAAAGGAGACGTTTCAATAAACCTATAGCAGTAGAATTGAGACAGTTCTGCCCCCTTTTCTAGTGGTAGTAGTGACCCTACTGAAGACTCATGACATTTTAAGCCCCAGATAAAACAAAACTGACCCTGAATGAACATTGTAATAGATGAAATTTTTGATCCTGCGAATGTTTTGTTTGATCTTTCCTCCACTAATACTGGAGAGGTATTATTCTCAGTTACTGAAGTTTCCAAAAATACATGAGGGTTTGCGTTAATCTGTTGCTTGTGATTTTTACAATTTTCCCTAGCTTGAGTAGATATTGTCTGATAAAACATGAATGCCTATGTTGCTGCATTATGGCCTCTGATGTTACTGAAGATCACCAGGACTGGAGCAACTCTCTGTGAGGAAAGGCTGAGAGGTGGGATTGTTTAACCTGGAGAAGAGAAGGCTTGAGAGCATATCAATACCTAAAGGGAGGCTGCAAAGAGGATGGAGCCAGGTTCTTTTCAGTAATGCCCAGTGAAAAGCAATGGCATGAACGGAAACAGGCAAGACTCCTGAACATAGGTAAACACATTTTCATTGTGAGGATGACCAAGCACTGGCACCGGTTGTCTGAAGAGGCTGCAGTCTCCATTCTTGGAGATACTTTATATATATATATAGATAGAATAAGAGTTTCATTGTGGCATGAGAATCTTTTCATTGAAATAAGATGTCTGAAAATTGTAACCTAATTGCACCATTTTGAAAACTATTTTTTCTTCCCATTTCTGTATCAGCTGATCAAAGCCACCTTTTTTTCCCATTTGACTAATATGTCTATTGGGTTTGCATGGCACGATTTTGTAGCAGAGGGGGCTACAGGGGTGGCTTCTGTGCCAGAAGCTTCTCCCATGACTGAGAAAGTCAGTATCAGCCAGCTCCAAGACAGACCTGTCGCTTGCCAAGGCGGAGCCAATCAGGAATGGTGGAAACTGTGACAAATCTGGCATAACAAATTAAAGAAGGGGAAGAAAACCTTCACAGTTGCAGGCTGAGAGCTGAGTGAAAACATGTGAGACAGCTCTGCAGACACCAAGATCAGTGAAGAAGAAGAGGGAAAATGTGTTCCAGGCACCAGAGCAGAGGTTCCCGTGCAGTCCGCCACCCTGCAGTCCACTGAAGTCCAGATGGAGCAGATAACCACTGGCAGACCCTGGAGGACTCCATGCCAGAGCAGGTGGATACCTGAAGGTGGCTGTGACCCTGTGAGAAGCCCATGCTGGAGCAGGTTCCTGGCAGGACCTGTGGCCCCCTAGAGGGAGGACCCCATTCTGGAGCAGGTTTGCTGGCAACACCTGAGACCCGATGGGTGACCCACACAAGGAGCAATTCATGAAAACTGCAGCCCATGAGAAGGACACACACTGGAGAAGTTCATGGAAGATTATTTTTCTTGGAAGAGACTCCATTTTGGAGCAGAGTCCTCCCTCTGACGAGGAAGGAACAGTAGAGATAACATGAACAGCTCCCATGCCTCTGGGCCACTGTGGGGGGAGGAGGTAGAAAAAATCAGGAGTGATGTTGAAACACAGGAAAAAGAGAGGGGTGAAAGGAAGTTATTTTGAAGGTTTGGTTTTATTTCTCTTTATCCTACTCTGATTGGTTTGGTAATAAATTAAATTTGTGTTCCCCATGCAGAGTTTGTTTTGCCTGTGGCAGGAACTGGTGAGTGATCTCTCCTTATCCTTGACCCCTGGGCCTTTCACTTTCTCCCCTGACCAGCTGAGGAAGGAAGTGATAGAGCAGCTTTGGTGGGCACTTGACATCCAGCCAGGGTCAACACATCACAAGTTCACACAATGCTTCAAGAATTTCTTTCAGAAGAACTTGAGGATGCGTAAGAAATTACTAAGAAACCAGATCTTCAGGGCGGGTCATATATTTACGCTTGAAAACTCGATTCTAATGGAAAATCACCTCTCCTGTGACACTGGAAATCTTTGTTTTGTGAATGCAGATGATGTCACAAGTGAGAACTGAGATAAATATGCTTCATTAACAAAAGGTTATACTTTCATGTCATTGCCCTTATCATAACGCCAAGGTAAACTAATAAACTGAATCAAATATCTTTTGTGAAATCTGTCTGCAATTTCCATAAGGAATTTCCAACAGTGAAACCTGGTATTTTGAATATCTCTTTCATAGGGGACTTTTTTCCCCCTACAGACTATACTATATGCTAGTATTTAAACACGATGTATTATTTTTTTAAGAGAGCTTAGGTTTAATGTCTGTTGACAATGGTTTAATGGCTGTTCTGCATCAAGGGAATTTTAGAAAGCCTTTACCCATCAAAATTTATACTTACTAGTTACCTGATGACTTGTGATCTAATATACTCTTGCTGTCTCCTAGAGCCCTGGCAAGTCTCCCTCTGAATTGTCCAATCATTCGCTCTTCCAGGCTTCAGTTCTAATTTTAGAGCCCTGTCTTTTTCAGCTGTTTCAGCTGGTTCTGTGCTCTGTCTTCAATCCCTTTGTAGAATCAATTTAGGTAGAAGTTCATCTCCTCAAGCAGTAGCTAAGATACATATAGATTATGTAAGAGTTTTGTAATCACTTGTTATTTTGGCCAGTACAAGACATTTGCAGATCTAGAAAAAAATAATTTAAAAAATACTTCAATTTTTTTCTTGCTCTGATTTCCATTGGCTTCTCAGGATGCTTTGATCTCACAATCCCTAGTACAATCCAGGGGTCTGCCACTTTTCCTAAAATTTTTTTAAAATCTTGGTGCACATATTTGTATATTTATATCTTTCCAGTTTCTTTTCTATGTTTCCTGCATGTCTATTGAGAAGCTTCTCACTTATTATTTTCAGCTACTTAATTTAAGAATTCATTGCTCTGCTGTGTTGTGTAATCACCGTCCCACACCAGATGATGTGGGACAGCTCAGTTACCTCCTTTATAGACTTGAAAAACTATAAAGCAAATTATTTACCTTAGGGAGCTCCAGCTGATTGAAAGATCACAAAAAATTTAGTGATTTTTCCACTGTTAATTATACTCAAGGTATAAGAATTGCTCTCTCTTGAATTTATGTCAGTATAGAGAACAAATGGGTAGAGAAGACAACTGTATATTATGTTTAAAATTAAAAGTACAACCTAAGAAAAAGTTGGTCATTTTACAAACACAGCTCAGTGTGGATTTAATATGACGTTGTTGTTGTTGTTTTGTTTCTTTTTGTTGTAGAAGAGTTGGCTATCTACTCAAGATGGACCTTAGAGAACAAATACCTTGTCTACACTGTGATGTTTTGTGCAATTTAGATGTCTGTCCTGGTTTAGGGCAAATTTGGGAGGAATCTTCTGACTGGGGTTCTTCTAGAAAGCAAATTCAAGTGGCCCCTCCCTCCCACTGGTTTGGGAAAGATTTTTTTTGAGAAAAACTGTCTAATAAGCAAAGTACTTACAAGCATGAAAACATGAATAATATTAAACAGTGAAAGAGAGCTGAAAGTTTTGTAGGTCCCATTCCTGTTTGGTTGTCAATGTAATTTTTGAAAATAAACTGATGGACCTACTCCACATTACATAATCTAATTCTTCTTGGAACTCATATTTTTGCTCTCCATTCTTTTCTGTAGAGATTAATTCCACAACTCAATTACATTGTAAAACACATAATCCATCTTTTTTTATTCCACCTCTAGTCCTTCTATATACTGACTAGCGAGTAATAGTAGATAAATGATTGCCAATGAATACACTCTAAAAATGTGTTCTTTTATATATATGTAAATATTTGTTCAAATTGAATGCCTAGTCTGCTAAATACATGTCAGAAACCTATTCATTCCTCTATTTGCTTTGTCTCCTTTATGTTATATTTATTGCTTTTTCTTTTTTTGTCTTCCTGATGAAACTGTTCACTGCAATCAGGATGTGGATAAACCATGCCTTTGTAAAGTGGTACTGTAATATTTCCTGTCTTATTTTCAATGGCTATTCTAACATTTGTTAGTTTCTTATTTGTGTTTTAGCCACTGCTTAGCTCCTATCTGCGGCTTGCAGAGAAGATATTTTCTCTATGATTCTTTACTAATACCTCCAAAGTTCTAAGCAGTTTCATATCTCTCTTGGTTTTGAAAAGGTTTGATCATCAGCAGTTATGCTTCTGGTAAGCAGTTCTTAAAATCTCTTTCCTAAAATTTAGTTGTTAATTTATTCAGTGTTATTTTGACTGAACAGTCAGAGTTATTTTTTGTTTGCATTATTTTCTGTTTAGCGATATACAATATACATTCACATCATCAGCAAACTTTGTTATTTATTACTTTTGACCCCTTCTCAAGGATCACTCAATCATTTGCGAAGTGCCACAGACTGTGTGTGTCCCTTTGGGCACGCCTTTCATTGGTCTAATTTGAAACCACAATTTTCCTTTCTTTCCCCGGTGCTGTGAATTCAAAAGGACCTTATTCTTATCTCACTGTGGTTTAATTTCTTATGAGCTTTTAGTGAAACAAATTTTTGAAAGCTCTTTAAAACCCAACTATATTTCATAGATCATAACACCTTCATACACCTATTCTCAGATTAAAAATATATGAGGCAAGACTATTCTTTTCTTAGGGAAATATTTCCCAGAATACTTTATTTATACATATGTCTCCTCATTTTATTCTTTAGACACTGATCTGCCCGGCATGAAGGTTAGCCTTTCTGGGCTTTCTCTGATATCTCCTAGGAGATTTTCATCATATTGTGTCACATTTGCTACCTCTTGGTATGGAGAATGACTTAAATGATAAGCTGTACACTGCAGCAATTTCACATCTGAGTTCTTTTAGAGTTCTTGAGTGAATACCATCTGCTCCTGGCAGTTTGTCACTATTCAGCTTGTTCTAAATCCTCTTACAGTGATAAACCAGTTGGAGACAATTCCTCAGTCTCCCCTTTTGTAAGAAGTGACTCAGTTGGAAACCTCAGCTCCAGGCTTCATGAGTCCTTGCCTTCCTTGAACCCTTCCTTTATATTATTGTTGGCAATTAGATTCAGTGGTTATGTCTGGACTGGGAAGGAGTTCAGACTAATCTGGGTAGTGATGCAATTGTTGCTGAGGCCCTGCTACTCCCCTACCCATTTTTCAGTATCCTTGTTTTTTGTAAAGAAATATATATATTTATAGGTCTAATTCTAATCTAGTCCCATGGACTGAACAACCACCTGGCATGTATTAGGTGCATGTCCCTTCCAGACTAGCTTCTTTTGAAAGTAATCTAGTTCATGCACTCCAAGATTGCACTCAACCTGGAAAAGGAATGGTGAAAAATGTTCATGTAGATTCCTCCATGGGGTACATAGCTGATGTCACACATTGATTCAAACAGATAAAGTTACCTCTCAAGATCAATAGAACAACAGGAGACAGAGTGACAGAGAGAGAGGGGGGGAGAGAAAGAACTCTCCTAACATCTCCTAAGTGGATGTCTAGGAAAGATAGTGGTGGAGGGGTCCCAAGGTGAGCATATTCCCTGGGCATCCTCTCCAATGCAGCAGGGTCATCCAATAATTCTTTGGCCATGGTAACTATAGAGTTTTTGTCAGAACTCACTCAAAGCCCCTCTTAGTTTTTCTTGGTTTTTTTTTTTTGGAGGGAGGGGTGGTGTTGTGGGGTTTTTGTCTGTTTGTTATGTTTTGTTTTGTTTGTTTGCTTGTTTTAGCTTTGTTTAGATTTTGGGGACAGGAGGCTGGTTTTTTGGAGGGATAGAGGGGCTATTTATAGTATTGTCAACACTTATTAGAGCACATTTTATTAGGGACAGTTACATGATGATTGGGTTTTAAATTTTTTGTATGTATTTTATTGGGTGAAGTAAAATAAATGCAAACCATAATGCAAAAGATAAAATTTAAGGGCAGAAGAGAGGAGAAAGAAGGAGTGATTCTTACGTGAGTGCCCCAAGAGCTAGCTGTAGGAATAATATTGGGATTTAAGAGTTAAAGGCCATAACAATGACAACATGAGCTCCATGGAGAAAAGTACTGCCCAGAAGCCCTGGAAAACAGTACCACGACAGCTTGACTGGAAGAGCAGAGAGAGAGGTGCAGGGGAAAGTCAAGCTACTGAGCTGTACCAGAAGGCCATGAGCCGTACAAAGGCACTGTGCCCATGGGGACCAGGGACTGCACGGAGAAGCTGCACTCTTGGTCCAAACTGCAGCCTACCAGTGCATGTCCAGCATTTCTCCCTGGGGACAAGATCCTGGCCATGTTGCTTCTGAAAAAGAATTGCAAGAAAAAAAAATAATTGAAACAAGATACTATAATTTTTTATCTTGATATATAAAGACATCAAGATGGCAGTATGTTTATTTTCTCCTTAGCAACTACTTGTTTTTAGGGTTGTCTTTCGACTCTTCTTTTTAGACTCACCTTTTCTTTTTAGTTTCCTTATGAATAATTTTGCTTTGTGCTATTTTGAATGCAAAATAAACTGTAAAATTTTATTTCTGAAATCTATTTACTTCTTTTTTTAGCAGTCATAATTTTGTATATAAATATTTTGTCTTTTCACCCCATACTTTTAATTCTATTCTCATTAAGTTTCTGTCTTTCTACATTTTCCCTTTTAGAAGTTTAAGATGCATTGCTGTCCCAGGTTTCTCTCCTTTACAAGAAAGTTGGAGTGCATATGATATGAGGCAGCATATGGTATAGTACTGAACTGAAGTCAGAAAGACCTACAGAGAGGTACAATTAGTTTCCAACTCCCATTTGAAAGTCAGTGATAGCTGGTTGCTTCTAGCCCTCCCTCTGCCCATTACACTTCATGCCTGCCCCAGCTTTGGAGATCACCTACCTTGTGTTTAAGCAGCATGATACACAAGTTGTGAAGCATATTAAAGCCCTTCCATTATTTTTAATCATTGGGTATGACACACTGTACACTTAGAAAAGCTGCTCAGAGAATAGGTTTCTTAAATTTTAATTATATTTCTATAATTTTTGAAACAGAAACTAACTCATGAGGATCCAAATAAAAAAGTCATTTCATACTTGAAAGGTTCCAAAATGTGGTAGTCTCTGCTTCTGAGCTCATAAAACAGTTTTGAGTATTTCATATCTGACATATGCATCTTTCTTGGTATCTCCCTTGGGTGTTCTGACATTAGAGAACACAGCTCTTGGTACACTGCTCACCAGCTGGAATTACTTACTGCTAATGGAGACACCAAGGAGGTACAGTGATGGTCTTTAAATAAATTTGGTGAAAAGACAATAAATCAGTATGACTTTTATTTCTTTGGAAGTGTGATAGGAAACAAAATATAAATAATGGATTTTTCTCTGCTTGATGCAATTTCTGCATCATACGTTCATTTCTGCCTTACTTGTCTTCTATTTCAGACTGGTAAGTAAGGTAAGTAAGAAAGTGAGTAAGAATCTTAATTTCTATTATATCGTCTACAGACTTGCTAACAAACATAAGAAAAGTAATAAATCTCCCTTTTCTTCCATTCTTCTTTTCCTTTTTCAGTTAGACAATGATGGTCTTTAATTGTTTATTACTTTTCCAATTACAGGTACAGGAGCAAACAATGAAGGCAGCACACATGTTCTGACCCAACCAAAAAAATGATATGTGTCCTTGAATTTTTTTTAATTGATTAAGTAATTGTATAGGGTGGTACAGTTGTGTCCAGAGGGAATGGAGGTGCTTTTGTTGGTATATTCCATACAGCAGAGACAGCAAAGCTCTTTCTCTGCTTCTCAAATGCTTAAAGTTCCTTGACCTTTTAAATGCATTTTGGCCACTAGTACTTTATTAAAAGATGACAACAAGTAGATGTTAGATTGACACTTCATTTATCTGGGGACTGAAAATTATTATTTGAATGTAGAACACCATCAAAATATGAACATAACTCTGCTGAAAGATATATTTGCAACTTTGAGAAAGAGAAATTTTTATTTTCTAAATTGTCAATTCTCCCACTTCACCTATTCAAGCTGTTCAGTTTTACTACATATGGCCTGGAGAGCTATCTAAATATTTCTTAGTGATGATTCTAATTATCCTAGGCAAGATAGTAAATGAGTAGGACACCAGAACTAAAACAGGCAAGTCACTAAATCCAATTATGTATTTAAATTCTTACTGTTAAAAAATACTTAAAGAATTCCAGTGGCAAAATCTATTATATGTAATGAATAATTTTTTTTTTTTTTTAATTCTTTTGCTCACGGGATGATGCAGTACATGCCATACCCCAGTATAATTATGCATTTTTTACTTCTGTGTTTTTTCCAGTTTCCAGTAGCAACTGAACAAACTTCAAGTAAATTAAAATTGATGGAAACTGAGAATTGTATATTTATTCAAACTGAGGTGTGTCTCTTAACATTAAGGATGATTGCAAATCTCTGAAAATGTAGGACATGTAGCTAGAATGGTATCATCAACAAGAGAAACGTAGCATTAGTAAAATAAATGAATATTCTATGTAGTCTGTCTTAAGAGTGACCTTCAGAGAGTAATTTAGTCTATATTCTCTTATTCACAGTCCTTTTACACTGAGAGTCTGGTGGCAAATGTCACAAGAGGAAACTGTTAGGATTTTCAACATTTCTACCATTAGACTGAAATTCTGTGAAAATATATTTTCTTTCCTTTTGAATGTCAGCAAAAGAGAATAAGCTGGGAAAGGTAGAGAAGCATATGTGTGTTGGGGAATAATTTGTGAGTCAGTCTCTTTACAGCTTTCAGAAAGGGTTTGACTCAATTTGAATTTGAATTGAAAGTCTGAGGTACTTCATTTTTTAGGATCGAATTACCTCTTTATGAAACTACTTTCAAAAATAAAGCAACACAGTATATATTTTGAAAGGAGCTTGAAATAATGTCTAGAACCTTAAGACAGATGAGCTGCAAAAGCTTCAGACCATACTGTTAGCCTTTAGAGCCTTGGGAGGGACTGCAGAGGAGTTCAGCAAGAAGCTACCAGACAGGCCATGAAATCTGAGTGAAACCAAAAAGGACTTGTGCAATGCCATTTGATTTCTGCTAAGCTTTTTGATTCATATCTTTTGAAAACTAATGGCATCTGAAAGTGGACAGGAAAAACATGCATGTATTTATCTTGTCAGGTGTTATTTCTGAGTAACAGGTGAAAGTGCTATATCCAAAAGAAAGATATGTAGCTTTAATCTCTAACCCAAGGACTGTGAGGCATTTTCACTGCACAGTTTCATCAGATCATAGGGAAGGCTTAGACTCAAAAGCATTCCCTGTACCTGGTCTCTGTCCCTCTTCAATCATTATAAAAAGCTTTAATTGGGTAAATGGATACATTAGAGTTTTACTGCAACTGAATTTCACTATCAGAGAAACGTCCAGACTTGAGCTGCATCTGGAATGAAGAGCTAGATAAATGAATAAGGTCGACACCTCATTTGTGCTCTGAGATTCCTGAATGTAAGTTTCTCATTGCAATTTCTCTCCAGAAATCTTTTCAGGTTAACTTTGCTTCACAGGACATAGGATATTTTACTTTTCTTCCTTCAGGCTCCATAATTCATTCTTACTGAAAAAAAAAGGTGTCTTTCTTCTTCTAGATATTAAGACATAATAAACTGGTAGACCTCTGATATTTAAAAATTGGTTGTGACTTGTCCATCTCAGAACCTAAAGCATTTGAAGGTATATTTTCACTGCTAAAACTCAAATAATTTTTGCCATTTTTACCTTTGCATTCAGAGAATGCAGTAACGACTGACATACCACGATGATGACAAGCTTTTTTATTCTTGTTTAAATGCCATTGAAAATATTCCAAGTTTGAAGATCACTTTAAATTGGAAAAATCGCATTCTCAGAGACACGCCAACCCTCTTGCACCAAAATTGGAAAAATCGCATTCTCAGAGGCACGCCAACCCTCTTGCACCAAAATCTGCTAAGAAACAGGCACTCATTTTCTGGTTGAAATCATGGGTGAGTCACACAAGAGTCCAAATCCTTTACCTTTGTATTGTTGAAACAGTTTATAAATCCTCGCCTGAAGAAATGGAATTTCTTTTTGGCAATGATTTTATTCTTATTTACTAAGAAACCTCTGTTTTCCATTTTCTTTTCTAATGACTGATTAAATTTGACTTACTGACATGACTGTTTTCTATCAGTTTTTAGGAAGAAGTTGTTTTTTTCTCGCAAGCACATAAATTATGATAATTTTTAAAAATGTGATTATACATAAATATGGCATTAGAATAGTGTTTAATGATGAACACTAAAAGGGTCTACAAATATTAGTTTTCTCCCACGCACTTACAATTAAAATTTACCAATTCTTCTGTCATACCTTTTCTTCATCAGTTTGTTATAAGTAAAGTTTGGGATTATTGTTTAGTTAAGGGAAATTACAGTGCCAGAGAACTGAAATTCCAAAATGTGCTACTACAGAAAGACCCCAACCCAATAAAATTTGGTGCTTGGAGTATACAGTAAACTGAGGGGCCAAAAGCTTTCTCTTTTGGGGCACATCTGGGGTAAGTTCTCCCCATATTATACAGGTTTAGTGTTATCATATCTTTATGAAAATCATTCTTCTGTAGAAAGAAGTCCTAATTTTTTAATTTGCTGAGGCTTTGAAGGTTTTCATTAGAAAACAGACTTTTTTTCCCCCCATAAAAGCACACTATTTACAGGGCTTTGTACTGAAATAAAGTTTTGGAACTATTGCCTCCGAAAGGGCCCTTTACCATAGCAACAGCCCCACAGAAAGCAGCTGTGCCAAAAATAGATCCCTTAAATAAAATACAGAATAACTTGGTGTCTACACGTTTTGCCACAAAAATGATGCTTCATGATATTAATGTCCCAGCTATTCCCAAAAATTTAGTAGTGTGGCATTCTGCTTTCACATTTCCACCTTTTCCAAGTGACTGGCTAGTTCTTTTGTTCTTTAATTGTTGATGACTTTGTTAACTTTTAGGAGAAAGTGTAGTTGCTAGCTGAAAGATAAAATCGTAAAAGGCTAAGGCACATCACTATATTCCATTGTAGAGAAAATTACTTACCTTTAACTGTTCAGTGAAGAAGTGAAACATCTGAGAATTTGTTTCTTAATAGTTTTCCTTAACAGTGACCTGGAGTCTCAGTGCTAAATAAAACAAAATGATGGGCAGATTTTTTAATTGCTTTTGTCCCTCTGCTTAACCAAAGTGGCCTTTTAAAGTCCAGTCTGTGAAAGGAATCTTGAGGGTTTGAGGAAACCGTCAGGAATAAACTAATGATTAAGGAGAGATCTATGATTAGTGTGAATTTGTCATTTGTTCATTTGTCTTTATAATATTTAGGGCTTAGTTTTGCCTGGCTATGTGCTGATAAACTCCTGGCCCTGAAAGCCCAGCAGCACTCTTCTATTTTATTTTTTTTCCCTGTCACACGCAATTCCTTGTCAGTTTGTCTCATGGTCTGGAGTATAGGAACCAAAAGTTATTTCTCTGTTCACTGTAATCCAGCAAGGTTTGAGTGATTTCAAGGTGGCCTTGTGTTCCTGAAGATAGATGTCTGTGTTTCATGTGTCCTCAGAGTCCCGTGGGTTATTCTGAAATCCCTCCTCTCCTCCAAGAATGGGCAGTTTATAAATCAGGTGAGGTATGCAGTCCTTAATAACCTGTAAGTCCTGTACCTTGTAAATCTTGAAGCTGAGAGGAAGGCAGCTTTGTGTGAAGCCATATAAAACACAAAGTAATTGGAGAGGCAGATTTAATTCTTTGATGTACAGTTGGCATCACATTTAATGCAAAATCATCTATGGAGTCTTAGCACTGGGAGAGAAATGAGAGAAAGCTGTGAGTCATTTGCATATTCAAATTGCAGGGTCTGACAAATCTGCTGACAGGACCAAGCTATTAATGGGATTCCAGCATGGTCTAGAAATGGATACACAGCATTTATTTTATTCCTTAGTTTGTTACGATATTTTTCCTTTAACAATCTGTGAATTACCTAAGCCCCACTCTGAAAGTAAAATTATTACATGCCTATCCTGAATCACTGGTCTTGTTTATTGGAAAGGGATTAGAAACAGCTAGTGTCTGATTTCACAGCAGGTTGTACTTCAGTGCTTCCAGTGCTGGCTGTAAACCTTTTTTTCTGGACAGCCCTTTGATCTCTATTCTGTATAAACCAATTCAGCCTGTGGCCCATAGTGACTTACTATGGAAACAGATAAAGCAAGATTTGAGTGCGTCTGTCATAGCTGCACAAATCTTCAGCATTTCTAGGATTTATCATTTCATATGGGGAAGGAATTTGTCTCACAGGTGGGGAAACATGTAAGGCTGGACAAATTTTCAGTCTTATACCATAAGCATTGTAAAATGCTATATTAATTTTAATTTAGTCAAAAATTCTTTAAAATACAAATGTGAACACATCTGGCTTCAGAGTTTCTGCAGAGATCTGCTTCAGAGTAACAGGCACTGGCTCTTAAAGGTAGGCAGGTGTTTACACTATGGGAGATGGACAGATGCTTTGAGGACCAGATTTGTCAGTGACACAGATCTGTCACGATATGTGAATCACATTTGAAAAATCTAAAATCATGGAAAGTCTAAACATAAATAAGAAAAGAAGTTTTCTAGGTTCATCTCATGCCAGACATATGGAATAAGGAGAAAGTAATGGATCAGCCTTTGTGATTAAAATCAAAACAGTTTATGCTATTTATATTGTTTAGCTTAATATTGTTTAGCAGAATGGTGTCCAAAACTAAAAAGGGAAGCTCCAAGGAAATATTCTGTGTACATGCATTTTAAACTCTACTTTAAATATTCATTTTCTAATCATTTCTTAATCGCAGTGGTTAACAGGAGAATGTTATTATTATTAGCAGCACAGATCACTATTAGCAAAATTACATCCCTACTTATTATCATATTACCATAGATAGATGCATTATTATTATAGAATAACTTTTACTTAGCTACTAACCAAAAGTAATTATAGCAATTGATTTGAACATTCTAATTCAGTGAAAATATCTTACTTCCCTTTATGAACGATCCAGTGTCATCGTAGCCAGGTAATAGGATAGCTCACATGTATCAATGTAATCTTATTCAAACAAATTCCTTAAGCCAGAGTGTTCCTTCCTGTATTTCTGCATGGCTAAATGGCCATGGTAAGATTAACCTGAAGAGAAAATCTGATTCTCTTGACTAGCTGTTGAATCTATACTTTATGTCATGTGGTAGTAATGGTTACAGCAATGCACAATACTTAGTATGAAGTTTAGTGTGAAGCTTTGGCTGACTTTTTCTAGAAGACAGGCTGCAGAGTGAAAATGCTCTCTAGTTTTAGAGATTCAGAAATCTTGGTGGTGCTTTTTATATGGGGTGTATCTCTCGTTGCACACTACTCTTTAATGTGTGAAACAGTATTTTGGTTATAGAAGAGAAAAATATTTTATGCTATGTATCATTTTGGTATCCAATTGTTGAGATATCTCCTAAGAATAGAACAGGATATGGTCAGGCAGCTGTATTATTAGGATTAGGTCAATATACAATAGCTATGAATATAGAAAAAAAACGCTTGTTCCAAAAAATCTAAATGTTGGAAAGGAAGTAGATAAGAAAAGCCTGTCTTAACTGTAGGATTAAGGGAAAAGTTTAGAGAACTCTGGGAAACCAGTTACTAAAATAGCTATATGCAAAGAAAGGCTGAAAAGGCAACAGTGGGTTGTACAAGCAGATTCACAAACTGCACACTTGCAGGTGTTCATGCTTGCCACAGCACACAGCTTTACAATATTTAATTCCAGGGAGCAAGAAGGAATGGGTTCAGGAAAACAATTGCAGCAGTCTCTGTAAAGCCACAGAGGATTTAGGAGAGAAAATATCTTCTACTGGGCAATGGAAATAAAAAAGACATTGAAGCAGAGCCTAGCTCATATACAGGGAAGTTTCTTAAGTATAAATGTAACTTCTGTGTAGTTTTTGATAGAAGTAAAGAAATATTGTGGGTTATTTTATGTGAGTTATAAGCTGTAAACCACTAGTAAATAGAACCAAGCTTGCTGTCAGACATACTTTGAGGCTGTGACCTATGGTTCTGAATCTTTTCAGAGTACTCAGCAAGACAGGGAAACAAAAGCTAACAAAACTGAACTGTACACACACAGCTTGGCAGACAGGACCCCAGAACAACAGTACTACTGCATGCAGGTGAATCATCTTAGCACTGCTTGCTTTCTTCTTGGCATGGTCAGGACATAGGAAATGTGCTGCATGTGCTTGCATAGATTTCAAGTGTGAAGTATGGTCGTTTTAACCTATACTGCCAGCAACTTGGAAACCTGACTTTTCCACCAAAGTCAGTGATATTGGCAGTTCTTCATGAAGAAAGGAGGATCATTTACTTTTTAGTTTTTGTGAAGGGGAGTATGTTAAAAAAAAGAGCAACATTTCTAATCTGCAATAATTGCTGTGAAGTATTTAAACAGTCTTTCATGGCAGCTGTCTAACTGACAGGCAGTCTGAATATAGAATGATTGACATTCCTTAAGGTAAACATGCAGAAATTATGCAAAAGGAAGCACTGACTTGTGATATAATATCCAGCACTGATACAGTGTACTACGTGTACTCATCTGCAGCCTTACAAGTAATTTGTCTGAAGATACGGACATTTCTAAATAGGAACTTGTAAGACATCCTTGTAGGCAGTGACAACTTCTCTGAAAGATGTCTTCTTAGACTTTTGTTTTATTGCCAAAATTAATTTGGCAAAGATATGAAAGAAATGAAGAAAGTGCACAGGACACAATCTGGTCAAAGAAAAACAAGAATGGGGACACCAGTTTTGAAAGATATTTCATCTAACTTTTAGTCATGGAAAATAATCATACTTAAAATTATTACATGGTTTACTATAGAGAAGCTACATTTTGCTGCTTTTTTTCCCCCATTAGCTTTCATGATATTATTAGCTGCTTATTTCAATACAAGATATCACCCCCTCCACCCTTAATTCAGTGTACCATAACTCTGTGTATGTCTACAATTTGATTTATTGTTACTATCCTAAGATTATTTGTGTTGAAAAGAACTGTTCAGGAAAATAGGGCTGGAAATTTTGTCCAAATTTCATTACTAGTTTCTTTTGAAGGAAAACATTATTCAGGGCCAGACTGTAAAGTTCATTTCAATCCTTAAGCATTTTTTTAATGCCAGTTAAAACCAACAGACCAAAAAAAAAAATCTTTCTACCTCTGCTGCCAGGTAACCTAGAGAACAGATACGGCACTGTTTTACTCCTCCCAATGTGCACAAGGGCCAAGATGCTTTTCCCAAAAGCATCATAAATATCTTGGAAGTCATCAGCTTTACTGATCATAGTACTGAGGGCCCTTCAGTATAACTAGGCTGCTGGATTTCATACTCAGCTGCAGATGTGTTCTCCAAGGCAGGGACCTAATGCTGCCTAAATGCCTCTACTATTCCAGTACATTCTTGCTTAAACATCACTTACACAAGGAAGGTTCTGAAATTAAAGTAGATCCACAGACAACATAGGAAGAGAAAACACTTGATTATTAAGTGTGAAAAGAAGATTTTAGCCTTAATATTGTCATCCCACAACTGCACCGAAGGCAATTACATATAATGTCTATTAGTCCCTTTTTAATTTTATCTGTCATAGTATGCTATTTATGGTTACGACTGTTCCATGTTTCATCAGACTATTAATTGGTTTCTACCTAAAATTGTTTAGTTTTCTTTCCACAGTGTTTTCAGCCACTGAGAAACTATCAGGGTGTATAAGGACACCAAAATAATCACTTCCATGTAGTTTTCCTTGCCTTTGTTAATACATGATTTTGTTATTGTACTGGACAATTTTGCTAATATTTTGCAATCTTACGCCCTGCAGCATTCGACACCAGGAACAGGTAATCACCAACAGCCTCTTTTGCAACTTTCTTTATCCACTTCTTTCAAACGACTGTTTAAACTTAACAGTCCTGATCCCTGAAATCAATGCACTATTAAATTACATTCATTCTGAGTTAAACATTATAAACCTTGAGAAACTGTTCTTCAAGCAGGATACTCTTCACTCCGAAAGAAAGTAGGATATCTTTTCTTTATTTGTTTCTGTTTCTTAAATTCCTAGTCTTTAATTTATTCATTTTAACAGTTTTCAGTATTAATCAGTTATTTTTCAGTGTCTCATATTTAGTAAGTAACTTCTATTAAGAACTTTAAAAATAATACTAAAATACTAAAATACTAAAATACTAAAATAATAAATAATAGCTAGAAATAAATAATAAATAATAAAATAATAAAAAATGAATAAAATAATAGATAAAAATAAGTTTTAGCTACCTGGTTTACCTTAGACCTTTTACCTTAAATCTTTAATTATACTGAGAGAAGAAATGCTTAAGCCAGAACTGAGATTTGTAATTTGTTTCATGTGGGCTAGACATCCACACAATGGTCTTATCTTACTTAGTGGCAGTAGAACTATGTTTTTTAAACATGAATAATTGCCTGGTTACTAGCCAGGAAAGTTCTTTTGATATCTAAGTAAGTGTTGTACATGGGGGAATTGGAACAATAGCTGAATACTGATTATGGCTATACCTGAATTTTCCCACAGTTTTGATACCTGAAAATAAAGGATAATTCTTCTAGGCCCGCTAAAGTTATAATACAATTAANTTAAAAATAATACTAAAATACTAAAATACTAAAATACTAAAATAATAAATAATAGCTAGAAATAAATAATAAATAATAAAATAATAAAAAATGAATAAAATAATAGATAAAAATAAGTTTTAGCTACCTGGTTTACCTTAGACCTGTTATTCTTAAATCTTTAATTATACTCAGAGAAGAAATGCTTAAGCCAGAACTGAGATTTGTAATTTGTTTCATGTGGGCTAGACATCCACACAATGGTCTTATCTTACTTAGTGGCAGTAGAACTATGTTTTTTAAACATGAATAATTGCCTGGTTACTAGCCAGGAAAGTTCTTTTGATATCTAAGTAAGTGTTGTACATGGGGGAATTGGAACAATAGCTGAATACTGATTATGGCTATACCTGAATTTTCCCACAGTTTTGATACCTGAAAATAAAGGATAATTCTTCTAGGCCCGCTAAAGTTATAATACAATTAATGTAACTTTTAAAACATTGTTTCCTTCCCTCACATCATTTAAGAACATTGTTCTGAGTAAATACTTCCTGATTAATATAGTAGTTCTACTTTAGAATGCATCTATTTTATATTCCCTATCTGCTTCACATAAAATTCCACTTCCTGAATCATCTAAATGACATTACAAAGGTATTGCATTAAAGCTTAAGTGAGTTTAAGGAAACATATTATTTGTATTTCATATGGTGCTTAGAGCTACTTCTGGTGCCTATACCCAAAACCAAAATAAAAACAAACAAAAAAAAAAGCCATGAGGGAAATTTCTATTTAATATTCAGAGCAGACACTGGTCACTAAGTGCCAGCACATGCATAACCACAAGCTTTATATTCAAATTCCCTAATAAAGATGATGTAACTAAATATTATTGCAATAGTCTGCTGCTCTCTTGCTGCGCTGGCAGTTAAATAATAATGAAAACAAATGAGTTCCTTTTTCTGTAAAGAGCCTTGAGAACATCTCTCATGGTAGACACTTAAATGTACACTTGGTAGACACTTAAATGTACACTTTGAATTCTATAGCATGTTTTATACAACCTTCTCTCAAGAAAACGGCTGAGTTCCTGCTCAATAGCATTAAAAACATCTGAAACAGCTTTTCAGTTTAAATATCTGAAATTATTTTACTTCCCAGGACATTAAACATTTGTGGTTTAAAAGCACTAAACTTTATTTGGATCATCTGTTAAAGAGGAGCACTGTTCTTTTAAGAATCTGGAAACTGCCCAAGGTGAAACTCTGATCAGTGTTGCAGTGCTTATTATCACCGTGGAACTGCCTCAGCTGAAGTGTTTCAAGAAGACTAAAGGTGGCAAAGCCAACAGTGAATGCAGTGATGACAAATACATAGGTAACACTCCAAGAATGACCCACACTTTAAACATTAGATTTGATGGAACAACTTTGAGACACTTTAATTACTGTGCAAAGTAAGTAAGCCGTGTGGCTTGTGTAACATAGAGGGACTTAATATTAAGTTTGTAGCATAGCATAAATTATATGGCTCATGGCCACAAACTTGCAAGGTAGAGATCAAGTAAATTGTACTTGCTAAACTTAGTACAAAATGTAGTGTTGTTAACTGGAAAAAGCCAGTTAAAATGGCAGAAACCCCTAAGGTTGAAGTGATAGTTCTTCAAAATTGAATTTGGCTCCAGAAGAAGAAATGAACTTATTAGAAATCACTGTCACTAATTGTGACAAAATAAAATAAATCTGAACTTCCCAAATGGTGCTTGTATTCATAGATGTTAGTAACTTATTTTGCAAATCTATTCAAATAACATCCAAAAGGCATAAGACAATGTACACAATAGTGAAATTTATTCCTGACATAATTGTTCAACTTTCTAATGCAGAAGGGAAAGACCTCAGCATGCATACCATCAACTACTACCAGGAAAGGGAAGCAAAGGCAGCAGCATAGCTATCACTGAGGTAGCAGCACAGCTATCAGGTTACAAAAGAACAGTATGAAGATTTTGCAGGGGCTGAAACTGTTCTGCTCTGTCTCATTTGTGTATGATGTCTTTTGTTAGAGTTACATTCTGGGAAAAAAAAAAAAAAAAGAGTATTCTTCTCTCCAAAAGTGGAGCTGAAGATACTGTCAATGGCAAATTTCATGTTCTTTAAGAGGAAAAATTTCATATTCATATTCTTAAGAAGTTCATCATAGATAAGGATTCTGGAAAGGAAAGTCTTTGCAGTGTAAGATACTTCTGTTAGATTGAATAAAAGATATTTGCACAGTCCTTGTTCAAGAAATGTTCTTTCAGAATAGCTGCTAATTCAGAGGCTCAGTTGAAGACTAACAATAGGAAACACTGCTCAGAGTTCTGAACTCTGACAAGTGAAGTTGGTTGACTCACTGTTGGAGCCTCAGCTCTGTAGTTTTATTTTCCTGTTCTATCCTGTGACATGGTTTCCACTCCCAACTATGCTATAAAAATATTTTTTATTTATTACCTTTAGAAATGTCCTGTTAGTTACAAAGAAACTTCAAAGAGCCATTTTGGTTTATTTCACAAATTAATACTGTGCTATCAAATCCCTGCATATTATATATCAGTTATTTTTAACAAATTGTTTTCTTTAAAAATCATGAGAAAGTTTCCCATTAATTCTCTACCACATCTGCAATATCAAGAAAAGCTATTTTGCCTTGTATATGGAAGACCATTATTTTGATGATGTATGCCTTATAAGTGTCCCTTTCTTATGATGAATAACACCAGGCAGCATTGCTGAAGTGATGGATGACACAAAGAGCTATTGCTCTGATGATGTATTCTAGTAAGGGGACAATCGTGATGTAAAATATATAATAAGAGCAAGTTTCTTGGGCTTTTCTATCATTCTGCAATAATTGCCAATGCTATATACTCTATTGGTAGCATTGCTCTGACATGACTTAAGATGAAATGGAATCTCTTTACAGATGTGGTCCCTATACTACTTTAGTACATAAAATAAGGTTGAATTGAGAAAAGTTAACCCATGTTTCTTGGTTTTGTTCTAGTTTTGAAAGCAAGTCTCCTTGAGACAACAGAGCTGTAAAAAATAGATACCATTGGTAATAAATCTGCTTCCTGTGACTCCAAAATGAAGCGCTGTCTAGAATATACAAATTAATCATGGTTTCTGTAGACAAAATGATGCTGCTGACACTGCTGGTCTCATTACAGAATATATTTCACTGTGACAATATGTAGAATGTAGCAGGTTTTTTGTTGTTCTCCATGACTCCACTAGCCCATTAATTAAAATGTGGGCCATGGGGGCTAAATGTCAGTGATGGCATGAGGGATTTACAGTTTCAGCCATGGGACCTTGTTACTTTATATATATATACACATTTAACTTTCGTATGGAATATTTTGCTAAATGTTTGCAGTGACACGTTTAAAGTTATTATACAAATCAAAATGTGAAACTTGAGGTGGAGGTGCCTACATTACAGCATTGCAATGTAATTATCAGGCAGACTGAACTAAGATGTGAGCCAACAGGGACTACATTTGCATAATGTTACAGTGATAATGAGAAGCACAGATGTAAAGTCATAGCTCATAACTGAAGTGATAATCACGAAAATCAGCTTCTTGATGCAGCATTCACGTTTGAGAAAGAATGAAAAACTTAGTTGAGAATTACCCTATAAATCTTGGTCACATTCATGGACATCCATGTTATGTTAGACAAGGTGCTTTATTAATTTTTATAATAGCTAAATCAGAATTATTAAATTGTGTAACATGGAAGCAAAAACTGCTGATCATGAAGAAATGAGACAGAAAAAAGTTAATTTTTACGACTCACTACTACTTTATGCCTTGCAGATTAGGCCTTCTCACATCCAAAAGAAGTTTTCAGTTTTAGTCAAATATGATGCTATGACCTAGAAATAAACAATAAATTCATATAATATTAAGTAAAATAAACCTTTTCAAATAATACATATAAAGTATGTTTTTAGTTTTTAAAGATTGTCTTTTAGAAGACAGATTAAGAAAGGGACATATTATTTGTCTTATACACCACAGTATATGCTGCAACAAGGGCTTTAACATTCATTTACCTCTAACTACCTTTGAGACAAATACATCTGGTATTTTCAATTCAGGGAATTATTTTTGTGAGCACTAAATGAAATACAAATCTTCCCTTGACTTCAATAGATAAAGTGATAAGGTCCCAAAAGACTTGTGCAAATACAATGGTGTAAAAATACCTAGAATTATCTGTGATGAAGCAGCCAGTAATTTATGTCTGCCAGGGCTGATTGTGAGCTGTAGCTTTGGACCATATGTTATTAATTTTGTATAAATTATTATGTAATTCTTGATGCAAAGTCCAGAAACCTCACCAGAAATCCTCAGATAATTTCTCTTGGGTGATTTCACTGTTAAAAATGCTGAGAAAACAGTGCAAATTTTGGAGAAAAAAAGATGAGTGAATCCAGAATCTGATGGGACTGGCTTGTATGAAAAAGTGATGTTTCTTAATTCCTGATAAAAGATTAATTGACGCGGTGCCGGAGCTGCGCAGTGGCCCTCGACAGCGCATCGAGTTGGGGCTGTCCCCGAGGGTACCCAAAAAGCAGGTTTGGGTAAGGTTTTTGCTCAGGGTACTTGCTCTACAACACTTGTGAAGAGCTAAAATGCTACTGGCACTAACCCATGCCATAACCATACCTGTGATTTACACTGCCAAGAGGAACTTTTATAAAAACAAACAAGGTTACTTTTATAAAATCAAATAATTCAGGCTTGTTTATGCTCACAAATAATATTTTCTATCGTCACACTCAATGGTCAATGCTTTTTAATAAGCACAATTTTTTAAAATCCCAACGTATATGGCCTTGTATATGGTCCATGTATGTATGCACATGACCCAATGTATATGGTCTATGGTCTTGTAGGACTTGCTGCAGTGAAAAACTGAAGTAGAAATAACTCCTGGACACATTAATAGAGTCAAGAAGAGAGAAGTGAGGATGAATATTTTATACACATTTCCAGAGGTCATTGTCAGCCTATCAGGCCATGAGATTGCAAAAATGCTTTCTGTTGCTGAGGCAAGTTGTAGCTCTTTAAACTGTGAATAGGCAGCATAATCAAAAGGATCCTTTGCAGATCATCTGAGGGATAACCTAAATACTACTTATCACAACATTTTGTAAAGACATAGATTACAAAGATTTTGGAAAATCTTTCTGCCTTGAATTGTTCAGAATTAATTAATTAAAGCAGGGACTTTCAAACATCTGTGGTAGGAAAGAAAAGTTTTCTGAAATCCTGGAGTACTTACTGCTTTGTTATGCACATTTGAAATTACCTCAATTCAGCATGTGCATGTTCAATTAACACTAGACTGTGCACATAAGCTTTGTGACATGACCTAGATAAAAGTAAAAACTGTTTAAAAGTAAATTTTAAAGTGTTCCTAAATTTCACCACACCCAAATTATTTATAGATGCTCTTAATATAATTTATCAGCTATAATAAATTACCCGAAATCAGCTTTTCTTAAAAAAAATCAAAACAGGCATATTTATCACATTAAGTGCTTAGCTTGTAACATCATCAATTTTTTGTTTGCAGTTGGTCTATAATAGGCATTTAAACCATAAAAAGAATCACATCGATTTATGTATAAATTGTTCCAGTGACTGCATTGCAGAACTATTAATTGATGTTAAATGATTTAAGAAAGTACCTAATAAGTCTGTCCATAACACCTTGAGGAACTAAACTCTTTTTTATTCCAGTAGTTGAAAACTGATGTTGTTATGAAATATTTGAACTCTCCTACATATATTAAAGAAGACTTTATAGAAAAATAATTGAGAGAAAACTTTGATTCCTGTGGAGACAGGAATCATTCTGGTCAGGGCTCAGTAAATGATTTATCTAGTTAGGTATGAATTATAGCAAAACCTAATACATTGAGAATCACTTATTACTCTTGTTAAAATTTTGTGTCCAATTGTCCAATGCAAGAAAATATTTTAGCCTCCAATCTTGTTTAAAAAGCAACTGAACTACATCAGGTTGATATTTAGCTTCTTTGTATGATTCTAAGTGATCTACTTAGATATTGAGAACCTTCCTTTGATCTAAGGTATATGGTGATATACAGCTATATAAACACAATTACATAATACCTATTGTTTTAATGACAATTATAAAAACATGTAATGCTATATACACTTGCTCCAGTTGTCTGCAACATAAAAATCTTATTCCCTATCAGCTTAATATAAACTACTTTATAAAAGCAAGGTGGAGATTTGTGAATGCTTCTTATCAGCCCTTGCAAAGTGGAAAAACCCCAAAGTTTTATATAATGAAGGTACTTTAAACTTGTATTTTGTTCAGTCATATTTAAAGAATTTTTCCATCTGTAAAATTGTACATAATATCGCTAACTTTGAAATCTCTGAGTACAAATTTCAATATAAAAGCTTTTCATTACCCGGTAAAATTAATCTTCAAATATCTAGTTGCTATACCTTGGCAATAGCAAAGAAGTCTTTCTGTTAACCTTTTCTAGACAGAAATATAAAAAGACTTACTTTAATTTATTAACATTATTCATTTTTTTTTTTACCACTTTAATTAAAGGATCTAGTATCTTACTAGACACATAATCCAATAATTTCAAGTTTTCTTTTTCTACATTTTCTATTAAATTCTCAATAGTTTAAAAAAAAAAAAAAAGGCCAATGATATTTACTTGTGTAGTTACTTATTATAATGTGTTACATAAAGTGTGTAGCTGCATGTTTAACCTTAACCTCTGTTTATCATTTAGGAGAGACTACTACTATATTGTAGTCTGTTCATTCTGCGAAATAATGTGCTTCCCACTAAACAAGTGGTTGCAGGCTGCTTATAAGCACTAACATGGATGATTAATTGAACACCCAACAATTACTGACTGGGTAATATAAGATGATTTGTGAAAATTGGAATTGCCTGTCCCTGCTGTTGTGTGTTCTGAATAGCTCTTACTGACATTTGGAGGTTTGGGAAGTGATTCGATTTTGTGTAAATGGCTTTGTCACTTACTGTGATCTTACATCAACCTGCTGGAATTGATGCTGTTAAGCTTTCCTTCAACCATATTAAGCATTATTGTCACTAACATACCTTGTCTCATCGAAACAAACAATAAATGAATTCTAAATGCCTTCAGGAGTCAGACTTAGTGTCTCAGAAAAGGGTACATTCAAATTTCTTGATGCCTTCTCACCAAAATAAAACAGTTCACCTTGAAGAGAATAACAAGGAGACAGGATCAATTCTCTTTTACTTTTCACTCAGTCCATTTAAAATTAGATTCTTTTTGCACATTAGAGGCACCATTCAAGTTATCTCTTGGTATTTTTTTTCATAAACCCTTTTTTTTGTAATTTTGATCTTTTTGTTTTTTAATTCACAAAGTGTGAAATGTTGTGCAATCCCCTCCATCCAGCAAACATTAGTTGTACGTTACTGAGTTGATGATGACCACTGGTTTTCTGATCCCATTTATTTTAGGACTGGCCCTTAAGTTTGCAACTACTTACTTAAAAGAAACATTGTTGGACTGATGTCAAGTAAAATCATAAACTCCTCAACTGAGAACCTTAAAAGAAATGACAATAAAGAAATGTGCTAATTTCCTGCTAGAATGAACATTGGGTTATAGAAAAGAAAAGCAACAATTTCCTTACCTTTTTCAGTTCTTAGTTGACTAAAAAATCTGACACTGAAGAAATCTGTTCGTGAAGGACTACAGCCCATGGAAAAGACTCATGCTGGAGCAGTTCATGAACTCCAGGCCACAGTGAACTGCATCATACAGATCTCCTGTGCGAAGGACCCCAGGCTGGAACCAGGGAAGAGGGTGAGGAAGAAAGAGCAGCAGAGACTAAGGCTAATGGAATGATCACAACCCACATTTCTCACCCTCTGCTCCACTTGAGAGGAGGAGGCAGAAGAGTTAGGAGTGAGCTGAGTTTGGGAAGAAGAGGCAGGGAGAACATATGTGTGAGGAAGGTGGTCTTTAGTTTTAGATTTTTAGTTCTGTTCACTATACCACTACGTTATTTATTGGCACTAAATTCAGCTAATATTCCTGAGTTCATTTTGTTCATGATAGTAATTTATAAGTGATCTCCACCTGCCCTTATCTTGGCTTACAAGATTTTCCTAATGATCCTTCTGTCATGTTGAGAAAGGGGAGGCTTGATGGGTACCTGGAGGCCAGACAAGATCAACCCACCACATTGTGATATTGCTGGGTTTTCTTTTCTTTTACCCCAAGGACTTCATAAACAGCAAAAATATCCCTGTCAGCATTTTTCTCCTTAAACTACATTAAACAATTAAGTTTTTTTTTCTACCATTCTCTTTAGAGCAGTCTCTTCAGAATCCTGTGCTTCCCCTTCAGATAACTTTAACTGGAATTGCTAGGTAATACAATTGTGCCATGCAGTTACACTCTAATGGCATTCATATTTCCATGTTCTCATCGAAATTGCTCTCCTGATGCAGTCTGAAGTTTGGCAGTATCTTGTCTACTGTATTTTGTCCTCAAGAAAATTCTTTTATTCTTGTTATGACCTCCTGACAATGGATGCTTGTAGCAAAAACTCTTTCAAATCTTTAAAGGACAGCATTCTACAGAAATACATTTGAAAAAAAAAAAAAAACAGCACTGAAACAGAAGCAATTTCTTTGCCTTGCTCTTGTCTGTGTTCTGTATGCTGTTAAGACAATCTTTGAATGAAACTTCTTTCCTTCCCACTCTCCACATCCTGAAGAAAAAGGGGAGCTCTGTGTTATAATTTGTTTAAAAAAATAAATGTTGAGGATTTATAAATGTAGCATTATTACTTTTTGTAGGTCTAGGTATCGATCTGATCAATTCCTAGATGCCTTAACTCCAGTTGTCTTCAGGAATTCAGTGGGGGCCGTATTTCTGCTTTTCTGTAATTTACGGCTCTTAGTTCTATGGTACATCTGGCTCATCTATCAAAAAGAGCCATGAGAAAAGGACAATTTTTGTTTAAATAAAACCATCACTGGTAATAGCAAGCATGTGGCCAAGAAAAAAAAAAAAGGAAAAAGGAAAAAAAAAAAGCAAATGAAATATAAATAGATGAACTAAAATGGAAATCAATATCAAAGGCGCTCTGATTAGATAAAAGCTGATGAGCTGTGAAGACAAATCATTTAATTTGCTTCTATTTTTAGGAATGCATTCCAAACAAACACAGTGATTAGACAAAAGATCTTCTATACAGGGGAATGACAAAAAAGCAAGGGACAAATTTTATTTTTGAATCTACAGAAAATCTCATGCTGCAGAAATATTGATTGTTCTAAGGATTATTTAAATTTATTCACCGATAGTGGGAGATAATTTATATGGGAAATATAAAATTAATATAAATCTCCTAGTGTCCTAGTGCTCGTATGCATCACACATCTAAAAATCAGGAAGAATCATTCACAGAATCACAGGATATTCTGAGTTGGAAGGAATCCAAAAGATCATTGAGTCCAATTCTTAAATATTCACTCTTTTAGGGACTTTCCATCATATTTTAGGTTTAAAAGATTTAACCACATACAACTAATTGGATTTTTCTCGCTGGAAATGGATGTTATTGATGCTATTTCCAGCTGTGAGTATTTTAAAATCAGGATATGCAATGAAGTAAATTTCATACTTATGAAATCACATGGATGAAGTTCAAGCTATTTAACTGCTAATATTTTGGTTTTCTATTTCTTATACTATGAAGTGCAGATAGACACTTGGCTTGTTCTATTTCATAAATTTAAGCAATGATTCAACACAAGCAGTATGTGTGTTTGATAAACTTTGTATCTCTTTGGAGCTCTTCAGTTTGAGCAGGTTGCATGCTTCAGGTAAAATTATTGAGAAATCCAAGCATGAATTTCTTCTTTCTGATGTCTGCACACTCAGCACTGGCAACACTCGCATACATTGTGGATAAATTTATCATTTCAGTGCCATATTATAAGCTTATCTACTTGAATGAAATTGAAGTGCATGAAGGGTGATTAAGGATATAATTTTAATGCATTAGCCAAGATAAACTGTAAATCAAAGCTGTGTCTGTGTTATGGTAGTGGGCTGAACGCCATAATAAAATTTATGCACCTGCTGAGCAGTTGGAAAACTATTTCCACATAAGAGGGAGAAATGTATTCTAGCCTCAAGGGTTCAGAGACGTCTGGAGCATCAAAACCTTATCAGTTCACTCTCCTCGTGCCACATGGTACACAGGCATGGCACCGCGGACTTTCCCTGATGTGCTGGGTCTGGGCAGGGTGAGCCACAGAAGGCCAGAGGACTCGGAGAGACAGGACATTAGATTTGACATCTGCTCTAGCCTTCAGGAAAGAAAGTCTCTGTGGAGAAACAAAATTACCTCTACACCAGCAGCTTAGAGGAGGTAGCTGAATTCCATTCCCTGGGACTGTAATTCCTCTCCGTAAGTCCAATGTACTTCAGGATTGAAAAAAGGGGTACATTTCCTTCTACATGACTTTGAGGGTATGCATGTTTAAGTGAGTGAGGTTTTTATATAGAAATGAAGACAGCATTATACAGAGTCAATTTTAGTTCTCAGTGTTGGAGGAGATAGGATACAAAATCATTATTACATTATTACATTATTAAAAACTGCCCTTTTCCTCTGGTGGCATTCTTTGATTTAATATGCACATTAATTATAAAGTGGCACAAGCTCACCTGCTACATGGTGCCTAAATGTGCGTTCTATAAAGAAAAAAAATAGGAAGAAAGGAACAGAAAATATTTTTTGTGAAGTACTGTAAGTCTGCTAGACACTGGCAATTCAACAATAAAACTGAACAATAAATTCATTAGCTCTAGGAGACCAAATCTTAAAGCATTACATATAAGTGGTTCTGCCATTGGGTGAACTCTGATAATCTCAATCTTATCTTTGTCACTGTATTCTGAAGCTATGTAAAACAAACACACTTAGAAATGACTGAATTTGAAAATAAGGTATACTTTGTAAACTCTTTATTCAAAAGAAAAGGGACAGTCGAGTTGGTGTGTTTGGGGTTTTATTTTCCTCCACCTTTTAAATCTTACAAAAGATAGGAAAGTGATATATTTGCTCTTCTTCAGCAGGAACAATTTTTACTTCTGCTATATTGCAGGCTTCTAAAGATAGATTTTCTTTCAGTTTACATGGGTATGTATAAAGAGGGGCCATCTGAATCCTAACCTGAATGACATCTCTGGGCTGAGGTAGAGGTGCCCCAGAACCATGGCTGGCCCAGATGAGAAAGTTGTAACAACTTTCAGACAACTGCAGCTCATTCACCACTCGTCATAAGAGCTTTGCTCCAGAGCATTTACCAGTTCCATTGCCCTTCTCTGGACATGCTCCAGCCCTTCATTGTCTGTCTTGTTGTGAAGGGTCCAAAACAGAGGATTTGACTGAGGCCTCACCAGTGCCCAGTACAGGGTGACAATCACCGCCCTGGTCCTGCTGGCCACACTACTGCTGATACAAGCCAGGATGCCAGTGGCCTTCTTGGCCACTTGGGCACACATTGGCTCACGTTCAGCTGCTGTCGACCAGCACTCCCAGGTCATGTTCTGCCAAGCAGCTTTCCAGACACTCTTCCCCAAGCCTGTAGCATTGTTTCTTCCCCACAAAAAAATTGAATAGGAACATGTTAAGCAGAAATTAATAGTTTAATAAATGAATGTCTGAGATCTAGATAGATAATTATATAGATATATTTTCTTACTCTCCATGAACAAGAGAAATGTAGCTACATAAGAATGACTATTTCAGTCAGCCTGGCAATAGCTGCTCAACAGGCTTTGAGGGTGACTCTTCCAGGTATATTTACCATGTCCAGTTTCTATATTCCCACAGGGTGGAGGAAACAGAATAACCATCTGGATCCATTTGGTTTAAAACTCCTCTGTAGCCTATAATGTGTGAGCATGTGTTGCCAAATATTCCGAAAGTCTTTGCAATTTTCCTCCATTATAGAGTAAACATAACCATGGAACTGTTCACATATATTTTTTAAGGGAGGCCGAAAGCATTACTGTGTATTGAATCTACTTACCAATCCCAGCGTTAAATACATGAAAATGTTACATTTTATCAGCATGTATTAAACATTTTTACTGATGTTCCTTAATGAAACAATAAAGGAAGAATTTCCTTTGTACATAGTTCATCAACTCCATTTTGTTACTACCATGTCAGTGAAAAGCCAATGCAGGAACCAAAACCTGTGATCACTAAGTAATTTCAGTTTCAAAATTTTTCAAATGTCTTGTTTATATCCTATCCTACTCAAAGAGGTTCTTCTATTATTATATTCCTAAGGGATTCTTTTCATTGTGGGAATTTCTCTTGTTTCTTCTGTTACACCATATTTTTGTGATATTTTACTATGCAAAAAGAAAAATATCATGTATTATTAACTTATTTTCCTGTCTACAGATAATAAAACTACATAAGATTTAAAACAGAAGCTGGTGTTTGCTAAAGAGAAATATCAATTTTTATTATACTTTCAGTGATACATTATGTGTACTTCATTTTCTTCCAACATATTCTCTTAAATCATATAATCATAAAATGGTTTGGCTTGAAAGAGACCTAAAAGAATATACAGCTCCAGTCCCCCTGACTTGGACAGGGACACTTTCCACTAGACCAGATTGCTCAAAGCCCTAGCCAGCCTGGCCTTGAACACTTACAGGGATGGGAACCCACCACTTCTCTAGGTAACCTGTTCCAGTGTCTCACCTCCCTCACAGTAAAGAATTTCATCCTACCCTCTTTGAGAATAAAGCCATAACCCATTGTCCTATCACTATCAGTTCTTGTAAAAAGTCCCTCTTCTTCTTTTTAGGTACTGGAAGTCTCCTAGAGACTGGAAAGTCTTCTAGAGCCTTCTCTTCTCCAGACTGAACAATCACAATTCTCTCAGCCTTTCT
The DNA here is from genome assembly GCA_013398275.1 of Promerops cafer. NCBI lineage: Eukaryota > Metazoa > Chordata > Aves > Passeriformes > Nectariniidae > Promerops > Promerops cafer. The sequence continues at coordinate 248,207 of VZSE01010483.1, forward strand.
TCATAGGAGAGGTACTCCAGCCCTCTGATCATCTTTGTGACTATTCTCTGGACTGACTACAAGAAATCCCAGATTTCTGGGGAACCCCAGACCTGGACACAATATTCTAGGTGGAGTCACACAAGATCTGAGTAGAGGGAAAGAATCACCTCCCTCAACCTGTTGGTCAGGTTTCTTTTGATGCAGCCCAGGATACGTTTGATTTTCTGGGCTGCGAGAGCACATTGACAGGTCATGTTGAGTTTCTACACCCCCAATCCATTCTGTCAGGACTGCTCTCAATCCATTCTCCATCTATCTTGTATTTGTACTTCAAATTGCCCTCACCCAGGTGCAGCACCTTGCCCTTTGCCCTGTTGAACTTCATGAGGTTTTCACAGCCCCGCCTTTCAAGGCTGTTAAGATCCTTGTGGATGGTTTCTCTTCCCTCCAGCATGCTGACCCCACCCCACAGCTTGGTGCTGTCAGCAAACTTGCTGAAGGTGAGTTCAATCTCACTGTCCATGTTGATGACAAAGATGTTAACAAGTGTCAGTCCCAGTACTAAGCCCTGAGGAATGCCATGTGTCACTGATCTCTAATTGGATATCAGGCTGTTGACTGCAACCCTTTGAGAGTTACCATCCAGTCAGTTCCTTATCCACTGAGTGGTCCATCATCAAATCTATATCTCTCTCCAGTTTAGACCACGGATGTCATGTGCAACAGTGTCAAATGCTTTCGCCCAGCTTTGGAAAGAAGATGTCAGTTGCTCTTTCTTTATACACCAATGTTGTAACCTCCTTGTAGAAGGAGGCCACTAAATTTTTCAGGTACAATTTACCCTTAGTGAAGCCAGTTGGCTATTATCGGTCACTTCCTTATTTTCCATGTGTCTTAACAGAGTTTGCAGCAGAATCCACTCCATGCTCTCAACAGGCCCAGAAGTGAGACTGACAGGTCTGCAGTTCCCCTGCAGGGGTTAGGTTTCCCCTTTTCCTATCAGAAGGAATTTCACTGGACTGCCATGAGATTTCAAGTATGTTGCATGGTGGCTTAGATACCTCTTTTGCCGAATCCCTTGGGACCTGCAGATGCATTTTATCAAGTCTCATGCATAGTCTTGTGCAACTTCAGGTTCCTTAGATGTTTTTGAACCAGGTTTTCTCCTGTGGTGGGTGGGTTTTCAGTGTCCCATCTCTGCCTTTGCCTCTGTGACTTGGGCAGTTTTACTGTAGCACTTGTCACTGAAGACTGAGGCAAAAAATAATTTGAAAATTCTGAATCAAATTACCTTACAGCAGATGTTTGATTATTCTATTTGAGGAGTTTTATTAAATCACTGTTTAATGATGTTTTCTTAAATAATAAATGAATGTACTTGATAATAAGTATGACAACAGTTTCATTCTCATAATCGCTCCTTCTTAGTAAGGTGATGCTGTCATGGAGTATTATGTACCTGCTCCCTGTTGTTTAGACTTTCAGGGAAGATACTGCCATTCAAGAGAAGTTGCATCTGTAGCAGTCCCATTTAGTGAGAAATTGCTGAGGATAAGGAGGCAAGTTAATATTTAATTAATTATGAAGAACTCAGCATTATTCCTGAAGCCTATGAGAGCTGTCTAACATTTACTATTTCTACCAAAACTCTTAAATCCCTGATGAAGTCAAATTATGCTTGCAATCATGTACTTAGCAGCCTTAATATATTGCTGTATGAGATGTGTGGTCCTTCCCAAAACAGTAATGTATTTTGCCTTTGGTATAGTTATGTGTGCTAGCTGCAATTCATCAACAATACTTTGTGCCTTGTGGCTCTGAACTGTACTAATTTCCATAGTTGTATGATAAAAACGTGCTCATTATTTAATTTATACTCCCAGATTATTAGATGAAGAAAAAAATTAAAGTCTAATTTCTAAGTCATGGTAAATGGGGTTTATTGTGAAATGCTCATGAGTATATGCTTTCTGTTAGTATATGCTTTCTGCTAGTATTTAGCCTAATGAGATGGCTTTCATCTCATTAGGCTAAATACTAGCAGCAAAAAACCCATTATTGGTATAGGATAACCTTGGAAGCAAAATCTTACAAATTGAAGTAAGTTTGCAAGGTCTGGGTTATTAAACTTATCCCTGGGCCTTTGCTTTTGGTATTTTATAAGGCTGTAGGGGAAGTTATCTTGAGCTTATTGACCCATGTTGGAACAAATATGTAGAGCAGACTTTTTCAAAATTGCTGGTGTATTTTAATCATGCCTCCTTACATTATTTCTTCAATCTTCCTATGTCTGTGATCAGGAGAATTAACGAACCTTTCCCTTAAATATCACTAGACTAAGGCATTAACACAAATGGCAACTCAACTTCTGTGTATGGGATATAAACAATTTATATCTGATCTGAAGCAGCAAGATAAATTAAACTGGAATTTTCTTGCCATATATCCTTACGGTATCTAATTCTTTAATTATACTGAAGATTGTCCAACAGCCTTGGTGAAATTAACAGCTCTGTTTGAAGAATAAGGCATCATAAATATGACTGAGAATAAGAATGAAAGTGTCTCAAGGAAACCTAGACTGGAAACAGAAGGGTGAGCTCTACACAGCTCACTGGGCTGCAGAGAGAAATGCAACATGGATGTGGGCTCTGGTTGAGAGTGAACCTGACTGTTGAAACCATGGCAAGAATTATACACAAATGTAAAACATGCCATAATCACCTAAGCCTACATGGTATAGAGGATAGTGGCTGTTGGACATCAGTATGTCACATTGCTGCAAGCTCACCAAGTCAAGCAAAGTGTATCATAGCAGAGCTGACCATCAGCTGGCTGGAAACACCCTATAGCCCATCTTACCATTAAAAACAGAACCCCAGGTCTTGAAAAACAAGGTCTGTGGTGGTATGACACCTCAGATGGGGTCAGATCAACCAATGGAACTTATTTCTGAAACAAGGTTTAGATTTGGAAAGCAGATGTTTTGGTTGAGTTTATCACAATTTACTGGTGTCAGGAAAGAGATGGCTTGAGAATGAGGAATCTGTAAAAAACAAAGAATCTTGGGATTTAATTTCTGCCAGTCTGGAACCTTGACAGGGCAATCACAGGGCACACTAAAATTCCTTTAGCACAGAAGGTAGTTGAGACAGAGAGAGAGGTGTGGGAAGCATGCTCCCTTGTTTCCTGCTGGTAGTTCAGTCATTACCATCATTTGACTCATCTGAGATGTTGGGGGAGTGGTTTCAACCCTTCTTTAACATCTCTTGAAGCAGAGGTTGAGGTCAAGAGTTTTTGCAAACTGAAGGCAGCAGACACTAGGATATTGGACATTTTAAGATGCATATTTAATTATTCTGCTTATGCTGATGGATAATACTTAACTCTAAGAAAGAATGTGGCATCTGGAATGTGAAAGATTCTGCTTTGACCAAATGTGGATATCTTGTGCCCCAATACAGTTGTCCTATGTCCAGGTTCACAAAACAAATACTTTTGCACTTTGTTTTGCATTTACTTTCTAAATAAACTTTGCTACTAAAATATTAGCTTTCTTTATCCCAGCTTTCTCTTATAATTCCATATATATAGGTACACATATTTATATTTTTATTTTTATATTAATATTTTATATTTATATATATGTATATATTTATATTTATGTTCCCTTTCAGGAAAGGGAATGAAATATTGAAATCAGAGAAGAAAGTGGAGCAAACACAGTTTTTAGAGATATGAGCAAATAAAATCCAATTGAAAAAAACAGAAAATTTGCAAGTGGACAGACTACAACAAAATGTACTGAGATGAAATGAGATGCAATGAAAAGCACCAAAACTTGCAAAAATTATTCCCACCAAAATCCCAAAATCAGGGAAGAAAGGTAAACAAAGAGACAGGAGAACATATTGAAGAAATGAAATGGAAAACAACATGGAAAATTCTGAAACACAGTGAAAACAATAAAAGTGACTGGGATGACATGAAGTGCAGGGAAATGGACTGAAGCTTGCCCAATTGATCCTCATTGAAATCACAAGATTTCATTCCTTTTCCTGAAAGGTACATGTAAATATATACATGTTTATATTTTTGTTTCAGAGAATAGTAGGCAATTTTTAAGACATCCTTTTGGAGACAACTTCTTGTTTTAGGGAAGGGCCCCTCAGTGGATTTTGATATTAAAAAAGGCCTTTGAATCCTTGAAGACTCCAAAGTGAAACAAAAATATGACTAAATTAAGGGTGGTTGTGTGGAAAAAATAACCAAGGAAATACTGAATAACAAAACACCTTTACTGGGAGTGCAAAAACTTTTTACATAAATTCCCATTATTCAAACCATAAATATATATCTCTGCACAGTAAATTATGTTTTCTGAGTACTGGGCCAAAGTTCTGAAGCAGAACATAAAAATCTATAAAGAGAACAGTTAAGTTTAGCTGGAGATGTAAATTATTTCTGTAATAATAATGTGGTATCTACTCTAACATTTCTGGTCAGCTTGGCCAGATTTTTTACAATCCATCTGCAAAGACACAGTGGGACTGGTGCTTCAGGGCAGTGACAGACTTGCTGCACATGCCTGAGTTGATGGCACTGCACGTGGCAGTAGTTGTATGACATAAGGACTTCCCTGGCTTGTTGCAGAAACTAGTGCACATTCCCACAGCACAAAAAACTCATACAGCCACAGCTACATTCCTTCCTGAGGACAAATCAGAGAATGTGGTGAAGTAACTGTAAGCAGTAATAATGACCCTAGCAGTGTGAGCAGGGAGAAAGACTTTTTCTTTAATATTTCTTTAAAATTGTTTCTGATTTTGGCTTTGTTGTGTGCTATTTACAGTACATATTTGTAATATTCTTCCACACAGAAGTTATGCTGAACTGATCATGTTACTAAATGTGTCATCAGTATTATTTTTCTTATTTTGATTCACTTATAGTCAGAAATAATTGAAGAAAACGCCAAAGCGCCTTTTTTTTTGGCGGGGGGGAGGAAAGGACACTTTGGTAATAAAGAGAAAGAGAGATGAGAAGAAGCATTTTTAGATAATGATTTTAGTTCTGTTTCTCTAAACCAGTAAACATAGATCATTAGTTTTCTGAGAAATTCTCACACCAAATATATAATTCAAATTTCATCTTCCTCTGACTCTCACATGTACTCATGCTCAGTTGCACATGACACATGCTCAGTTGCATTTCTGGCTGCAGGTTTTGTGGTCAGATGGTTTCCCATGCATTCTCAGTCTGATTCACAATGTGGAGATTTCCTATTGGCAGTAACAGAAGAAGCATTTCAGCCTTTATTGTTTTTCACGCTGGACATCTGAAGAACAGTTTGTGAACTGTGGCCACCTGCTAAATTTCTAAGCAGTGTCCTGTCATGTCTGAAATTTACCTCAGACAAATATCAAAACAGATGAGTTTGGAATTGCTTTCTTCATATTTTACTGCATTATTATTGGGTCAATAGATGGGAAATAGGAAGCAAAACAAAACCTGATACCTTGCTTACATAACTATAAATTAATAATGTTGATATTTAGTACTTAATTCATAGGATAAGGAAGTTACTTCTGCATCTTCATGAGTTATTTCTCTATAGTAAGTCTTTTTCTATAGAAGAAAAAAGTAAAATATATTTTTCTAAAAAAATTATATTTTTAAGGTATGAATTTTGAATTTCTGAGAAAAAAATTGATTAGCTGACTGTAGATATATTAAAGCATTATTTATTTCCACCATATTATTTCAAAACTATTTTTTAAATTGTAAATATAAAATATTTCTTTGTATTTTTAAATGACATTATAAAATAAATTGGGAAATATAAATAAAATTGACACTTTAAAAAGAAAATGTTTCAAATAAAGATTTGGCGAGTGGTTTTATTCTGTTGTTTTGAATTTTATTTGTATTTTAAAATATGTAAGAAAGCAGAAATTAGAAGACGTTATTTATTCAGTTCTGATTTTTAATATTCCTCACTCTCAACAGATTTAAATATCTTCATACTTAGAGGAAGATGCAAGAGTGGCAGGTTCTTGTGAAAGCAGCATTGGAAACAGAATCTTCAGTTTCAGAGAAAACATTGAATATTGCTTGCTGAAATTATTTGTTATTTGAACATTATTGTTTATAATAGAGCAGATGGAATAAGGGAATAATGAGACCAGTAACCCACAACCAGCTTACTCCTATTCTGTCACAGCAGTGTAAGAACATTGACAGCACTGACATTTCTGATTTCTGGAATCATGAATATATGATGTGGTGCTGTCTCACTGAGTTGGCACTAAAAGAATTCTGTTAGAAACAATTGAACAAAGATTTTAAGAGAAGTTGTCTATGTTATGCTTCAATGTTACAACTCTTTCTAAAGGTTAAGCTTAAAAGGATTACGTATAGGACAATCTTGGCATCAAAAGAATCTGACAAGTCTAACGAAGATAAATGGAGATTCCTATCCTTGCCAGTGCTGAGCTTTTCTAAAAAGTTTTGATAGCTATAGAATTGGATAAAATTTGTAGAGTGGAGTTAATCAGTACTTTTGCATCTCAGATACTTCTCAATACAATTTACTTTATCTTATTATGGCCAACTATGTAAGAGTACATAATGTAACTCAATCAGTAGAGTGAATGAACTGAAAAGCCAGCACCTACACTATGAGGATTTTAGGGCATTGTGGACTAGTTCTGTTAGGTCTGATGAGCAGGTCACCTGCTTAACTTCATCTAAAAGGGCAAAAGTTTAGTTCTTCAAGACTACTCTACTATGAAAACTGAATTGTGGTACGTGGGAAATATCTCCAGGAGAATATCTTCAACAGCATGTTCCTCACCTGCGTGAAATCTGTAGAGGAGACACACGCTATGAGTATCATTCAAGGAAGAATCAGAATAATTAAATAGAAGAGAAGTTAGAATATTTTGCTACATTGTCTTTGAATCTTTGCTGTCTAGTTCTTAGTGTGTAGTTGTTTATTTGTTATTTAAATATAAAATCATAGAATCACAGAATCATAGAACCATAGAATCATAGATACACAGAAACATAGAATCATAGAATCATAGAATCATAGAATCATAGAATCATAGAATCATAGAATAGTTTGGGTTGGAAGGGACCTTAAAGATCATCTAGTTCCATCCACCCTTGCATGGGCAGGGACATCTTTCCCTAGAGCAGGTTTTCAAATCCATTCCAATTCAATACATTGAATACAAGCTTTCACGTAAGCCCCCTTCAGGTATTGGAAGGCAGCTAAGTGGCAGTTATTACCCTCCTTTCATTATTTCATTGCAGATAAATTCAAATGATAGTGCTCACAGAGACACTTTCAATCTTTTGTCAGTAATCCTGATTAACTGTGGAGGTCCCAGTTATCTGGAAATTAGCAAATGTGACACCCATCTACAAGAAGGGTCAGAGGAGGATCCAAGGAACTATGGGCCTGTTAGCCTGACCTCGATGCCATGGAAGGTCATGGAGCAGATCATCTTAAGTGCCATCACAAGAATGTGCAGGACAACCAGAGGATCAAATCCAGCCAACATGGGTTTAAGAAAGGCAGGTCCTGCTTGATCAGCCTGATTCCTTTTCACGGCAAGGTGACCCATCTAGTGAATGGGGGAAAGGCTGTGGATGTTTTCTACCTGGATATTAGTAAAGCCTTTAACAACACTTCCCACAGTATCCTCGGGAGAAATGGGCTGCTCATGGTTTGAACAGGTGTACTGTTCCCTGGATAAAAAACTGGTTACATCCTACTGGAACCTGTTGATGAGTGTTTGTTGTTTCACAGGGCTCAGTGGTGGGGCCATCGTGTTTAACACCTTTATCTATGATCTGGACAAAGGGATTTAGTGTACCCTCAGTCAGTTTGCATATGGCACCAGGTTGGGTGGGAGTGTTGAACAGCTAGAAGGTAGAAAGGCTCTGCAGAGGGACCTGAACAGGCTGGATTGATGGGCTGAGGCCAATTGTATGAGATTCAACAAGACTATGAACCAGGTCCTGCATTTTGGTCACAAGAATCCCATGCAGCATTACAGGCTGGGGGAAGAGTGGCTGGAAACAGCTAGGTGTGCTCGTCAACATCAGCTGGACATGAGCCAGCATGTGCCCAGGTGGGCAAGGTGGCCAATGACATGCTGACCTGGACCAGAAATACTGTGCCCAGCAGGACCAGGGCAGTGATTGTCCCTCTGCACACAGCACAAATGAGGCAGCACCTTGAATCCTGTGTTCAGTTTTGGGACCATCAATTCAAGAAGGACATTGAGGTGCTGAAGCATTGCCCAGAGAAGGGAAATGCAGCTGGTGAAGAGTCTGGAGTACAAGTTCTGTGAAGAGTCGCTGAGAAAGCTGGAGGTGTTTAGACTGGAGAAAGGGTGCTCAGAGGGCACCTTATCACTCTCACCAGCTACCCGACAAGGGAATGGAGCGAGATGATGGTCAACTCTTCTGCCATGTACCAAAAGAAGGGATGAGAGAAAATGGCCTCAGGTTTTTCCAGAGCAGGTTTAGATTAGATATTAGGATAAATTTTTTCATCAAAACAGTGCTAAAGCATTGTAACCTAGTGCCCATATAAATGATGTAGTCAGCATCCCTAAAAGTATTCAAATGATATGTAGATGTGGCATTCAGGCACATGGTTTAATGGTGGACTTGGCAGTGTTAGGTTTGATGGTTGGGCCTGATGATCTTAAGGGTCCTTTAGAAAATAAATGATTCTATGATTCTAAATAAACTGACAAAATTCTGTGATGTACATCATCCTTGGTTTGGACACATCTTCTCTGGCATCTTTGATAATATTTGTCTTTCACAAACACTTTCCTATGATCTTCCAGCAGTGAACTTCTTTTAAACAAAAGAGACAATCAAAAATATTTGCTATGACATCCTGCACAGAGGTTGTTTATCAAACACTGTCTCAAAGTGAACTTCATTATCATACTATTCTAATTTCACCATCCTTAATTGCCACATGATTACATGTTTAATGCATAAAATATCAGTCATTGACAAAGAACACAATTTGTCTGTGTTTTGCAAAATTAAAATACATCAAGACAGTACAGACAACTGCACTAAAATACTTGGCTGCATACAAAATAATCCGTGCAAGTAGTGGCACAAAAAATAAATCTATTAGTTTATTAAATAGGGAAGCAGAGAATTTACCTTTGTTATATTTATAGCTTTATTTGTTGATTTCTGGTGACTTGTACAAGGAAGCTGTTTTGGAACTCTGGGAATGCTCTTGTCAAAAGTGCATAGTATCCAGTTAACAATCATTACAGAGAACTGTAAAATTCTTTAAATTTCCTGCTCAGAATATCTGAGAGTGAAAGCTGTAAACTCCAGTAATACTATGAGTTTAGAGCCTCTTAGTAATTTTTTTATTTTCTATAGTTCATTTGTAAGCTGAAATATCTGTCACATAAATTATATTTTTTTTTATATTTCCTGTTACAGTCTCAGACTTAAGCCACCCATCTTAAGTGTGTAAAAATTGTAGCTTTTAATTACATTACACTGCTTACTGTTTAAACCAAGTTCAAAATCTGAAATTGCAATCATAATTTTCCTTCCTCATAATGCTAAAAATCCGTATCCAGGTTTAAACTGCTGCATTCAGACCTCTAAAATACATCATCCAGTCTGAGGTGTATCCTCAATCATGAGTTACTACAGGCTTTTCCTGCTGTGAATTTGTTCTGTTTCACTGCCAAGCACATTAACAAGACAGCACCTAGTTTTCAACCTCATCAGTGCTCACTTGACACCTCACAAATTGTCAGATGCCAGTTCAGGCACTGAAAACCAGAGGTCTCTGTGGAGTTTTAACTTAAACTGAAAATTAGTAGTAACGTGCCTACCTGTGGCTAATCAAATGACATGAAAAATTAATTTTTATTGAGTGCTAAAAAAGGCTGGCTGAAAGTTTTTGCTAGTTCTTCATTCCCCAGCTAAGTTTGAACTTGTGAACTTTCTGGTTTAGAATATAGTTCCATGCACCTTGGCAGCAATTTTAGAGACCCTTCCCCTTCTTTCTTCCCATGTCTACCCCTTTCCCCTTTCCCCCCTTCTTTTTTCTTCCCCTTTTTTTTTCTCTCCCAGTTAATTAATGGTACATCTGTAAGATCCCATAAACATTTGTGCTGCCACTAGTGCCAGAAGAAGGTGGACATGGCATGAAACTGCAGTCAAGCAGGAAGAGCTAGAAGAAAGCAGGAATTTCTGAAATAGGGTGCTAGAGAAAAAGCATCCAGGAAAAATTTTGTCCAGGAATTTGAGGTACGTTTACAGTGGCATTTCATTTGGTATTTAACCTGATATGCTACAATACAGAACATAAGTTCCAGGCTTTCAGATCAAGGTTCAAAGCCCTTCAGAATCCTCACAGATGAAAGCCCTTTGGTAAATAAAATTCAAAAGCTACTAAAACTGCAAAAAATCTATGTGTCATTTTAGCCCTTTCAATTATTAACAGGAATATAGTCCTCTTAGCAATAAGAGGAATTATTTCACAGTCCAAATGTTCATCATGTTCAAATATAAGACCAATAACCAGAAAATACCAATTGCTAACATGGGAAATTGTTTTCAGGTAACATTATATATCTTGGGTTTGTGTGCAAAAATATGTTATTTTCCACTAGGCTCTATGTCTCCACTAGGATACTTGAAATTGTGACAGCTCAGAAAAAGAGACACATCTTCAGTCTCTCAGTTTCTGATAAGTTATAAGAGCTTTGACTCAGATAAAGTGGCTATGCAAGTCATGCACCTAAATGCTCACGGAAACACGACTACTGGAAGTTTTGTAGCTGCAGCTGCTGCTGAGACTCAGAGGAGGCATCTGCTCTGGCCAGATTACACCAGTGGCTGTTTCTCTGGTGAGTCCCAGGGAAGTGCACAGGCTGACTTGTCAAGACTGCACCAGGAAATTTTCCAGGCCTTGAATTTACCATATTATTTCGTAACTCTCTATGTACTATAATCTCTAATGACTATAATCTTCTAAAAGTGGTCAGAAACCTAGAAGAGACACCCTAAGTTTTCCAATGATGGCCATTATTTGGTAGAGTGCCCAGTGCAGGTTTTAGCAGTGATTGAACAAAAATTTTGTCAGTAGACTTGGAACAGCCATATACTCTTGTAAAAGCTAGTTTGGAATTGGTAATAGATTAATTTCTAAAGAAGGAAAGTTTAAAACCAGCAGTTGCTGGATTTCCAAGTGGCATGAATATGAATTTTATATTGATGATAGAAATGATGGGCCAAGATTTCTTTGAGATGGTCATTATGCTTTTTAAAACTTTGTTTTTCTCATTCTTTCTTCCTAGATGTTCTACCAAATATTTTTGGATAGGTTTTCTCTTTTGAGTAAGGTAAGTTGTTGTGTGCTAAAAGGTAAGGTAATGAGTGATGGAAATAGAATAGGTGATTCTGGGGTATCATAGATTGTGCTGTCTTTTTTGAAAGATCTCAGTATTCAGATGCTTTTATGCTGTGGTGAGATATTATTTAAAGAGCACAGAAAGACATTTTGTTGATACTTTTAAAGTATCATCTTGTAGCTTCATAGGTTAGCTGTATTTGATTTGCTAATCAAAACCTTGATACTTCAAAGGATCAGGAGCTCTGTGCTGAAAATGAGAAAAATTGGCTTTTGTAATTAATTTCTGCAGCACAAATAGGATTTGAGAATATTCTTTTATTCACCAGAAAAATGGCCCCAAAGTATTTCACAATTAGGAAAATTAATATCAAATAGGCATTCCTCAGGTTCTATTTTCTAACATTTAGTAGATTCAACTATGCTCTAGTAAACTTTTTAAAGATAAAATTAATGCTTATGAAAACTTTCTTTGCTGCACAGAAGTTTTACAAAGCAAATGTATTGTCTTTATTTTTTGGCATTTTAGCTCTTTTCTGTTTCTTTTACATGTTGTCTTTTATATGTTTCTTTTATGTTGTCTAATGTTGGTGTTTGAACATTTTTCAGGAAGTTGCTAAGAGTTCAGGAGTTGCTAAGGAAGAATTCAGAATTGCTCATGTTATCAGGGCCAAGCACAGCTGTATATACTCCAGTTAGCGCCTCATTTGCAATGGAGGCAGTTTCCTGCAAGCCATGGTTAGTTAGTCTCATTTTATTTTTTGGCTAGGCTGTAAATTCACAAAACAAAGTCAGTCTTGTGAACATCTAGAGTAAAATAATAGGTTATACATAATTAACGAAGGATTCATGTAAGTGTTTGTTCTCTTACACTATTTTTCAATTATTTCTCATTCTAACTCTGTTTAAGAGCGCAATATAGACATAATTAAGTAAGATTGGAATCTGTTAAGCTCATATGAAAACTGAAGGAAGCTTTTAATCAGCTAGCTAGTGGTGGAATGAATTATATTTATAATCTGCACCAAAATGAGAAAGCAGCAACCTTATCAAAAGATTTTGATAAATTTGCTATTAAAAATGCCTATTCTCCTATGCATAGTTTTAAATGTTGCTCATCATGGTTATCAAATTCCCTGTATGTGTGTACAGAGTCTGAATGAGTAGGTAAGAAAATATTTTTTTTAATAAATGTCTTATAATTTCTGTATAGGATGTTCAATATAACCTTATGAAAAATCATCATCATTTTCACCCCCAAATTGATCCCGACAATTACTTTATTGGGTGAGTTCATTGAAATGTTTTAGAAAGGCTTCTGTAGTTTTGAGACATGCAATTGTTCAAATGAATCAGTGAAACTGATGTAGATATTTGTGATCAGCATAATTGATCAAAGAGAAATTTTTCATATTACAGTTATAGGATTTCCACACACACATGCTTTATATCACAGAGAAGTAAGATCTGCAAAGGATGCCTGTGGTTATTTGTCAGGCTCTCAGCAGAGCATAAATTTTAGGAATGAAAAGTGCTCATAATAGCATGCTTGTGTTAGTCCTATCCATCAGGTACTCTTTTTATAGTGGGAAGGTAAGTCATTAATTTCAGTTTGTGATTACAATCAGTTATAAATTATTAATAATCACAGTGAAAAAGGAGAATAAAATTTTAATTTGCAGGGTAGCTGGAGGAAAGCACATTACTACAACAATCCCTGTTTTTCTCCTGGCTCTCAAAGCATTTTCAAGCTTCCTTAAATATTATGTCTTTTTCTCTACCTAAGGATGATGCATGATGCAGGGCAATTCAACGACACCTCGCACACCAGTCACAGACACTCAGAGATGTATTCTTCCCAGACCTACAGCCACTTGGACACTTGGCTTCCATGATGCTTGTCCCACTCAGTAGCCAGTCTGGGCTCATGTCACCCCACGTTTCGGTTTTTGGCACTCCAGAGAGACACTGACCCATGACTGCAGTACTCAGACACTCACAAACATATTCACAGAAGAGAAATCTTCTCAGTGAGGGCATGACCTCACAGAGCTGATGACTCTCCTTTGACAGACCTGGGACAGGCTGAGGCAAAGTGTTATTTCTCCAACTGGGTAACTGGGGCTTTCCCCACATCCTGTTTTGCTGTTTTGGAGCCCTTAACATGTGCAGTGCAAGACTTTTATCACATAATCTAACAATATTTTCAGGGTCAAAAAAAACATGTTACATCATGCTACAGTGAGCAGCATTTTGGGAATTTTTTTATCTCCACGCCTTTTCAACTTTGAAAATGTAGGAAAAGATTGTATATGGATGTCTAGCCCAAACTGAAGATCAGCTGAAACAATGATTTAAAGAACTAGTCAAGCGGGCAAAATAGCTTCTTTGTATACCTATATTTTAAGAAAAATTTTTGCTTTTCATTTGGTATGCATACTTCTAGTGGTCCACATTAGCATTCACTAAAACTTTCCAGATAAGCAGAGAGGGCATTGATTTAAACCAAACATTTTTGATGCTGCACAAGCCCGACTGAGTTTAAGGAGTGTTTGGACAATAATCTCAGCCACAATAGTGTGACTCTTGGGGTCTCCTGTGCAGGGCAGGGAGTTCGATTCAATGATCCTTGTGAGTCCTTTCCAACTCAGCACATTCTGTGATTCTGTGAAAATCTTGGCCAAATGTTGTCTTTTGGCTCCCAGTACAAACTGTGTCCTACCACTAGGGCTCAGCAGTGCTGCAACAATAGTCTTAACCCCAGGCATCTCATTATGTTATGATTGCAGATCTTCCTATTAACATAATAATTTTTTTTCCCTGAAAACATACACTGTAAAATTGCTTTTAGAAGTAGTTGTGTTTGAAGCACTTGGCCTTTCCTTTTAGATGATTAATTTTAATAATATGTGAGCAATAGGATATATTTCCTGCCAGAAGCTTAGCTAGTAACATATAAAATCATTAATTAATCTAGGGTGCAAATAAATAAAAATACCCCCTTAAGTATGTCAAACAGCAGCTTTAAATGAGAATATACTCATAAGAAAAAGTAATTTTTTTTTTTTTTTTTTTTTTTTCAGAAAAGGTGAATAGCTGGAGAAGAATAATTGCACTTATTAGAGAACAGGTACTGCAAAATCATGACCTTCTTCCCAAATACAAACCACCAGACATAATTTACGATGAATGGACCACAGGAAAATATTGTTTAAATGTGCATGGTTTTATTTAGGTTTCACAATTCTGCATCCACCTTGTCCTGTTCCTTTCCTACCCTAATTTCCATCTCTACCTGCTGTCTTTGTGCATCTGCCTTTCAATTAAACCTCACACCTGCAGTGGCTTCTGTTTACTGACCATAGCAATTAACTCTTTCCAATTTAGCTGAGTTCATTGAGTACTTGTGCAACTTAGAAATAAGAATAAAAAAAAGGAAAAAAGGAAAATGAAATGGGGTTGTTCTTTTATTTTCTTCCACATATTCTTGGCAGACAATATGCTTTGTTGACAAAACAATTTCTCAAATACCTTTACCATTTAACAATTCCATAACAGGATAAAACACATTATTTTGTGCAATGACATGTCTTAAAACCATGATTGCCATTGTTTTCAGTTAGACATAAAGTGAGAACACATTTCTACAGGTTGAGATTGAGGCATTAATTCTTTTGATAACTAGATGCTAAACTTTGCTACTTTTTACTGAGTGCATAGGAAAAGCCTCAAAGATTTAATAAAGAAAAATTGGGAGGGGATATATTTTTTTCAAGGCACAGTCTTTTGAGGGATTTTAAAAAAAACTGTGACAGAGTGCAGCCACAAAAATCTTTGTATTCTATTGGAGATGTGTAACTAGTTTAAAAAACAGTTTTAAAGTATTTAGGGTCTCCTCAAATTTGAGCCATGCAGTTTGGATTATAGCCTCACTGTAGGCACTCTAGGCTTTATTTAGACAAAAGAAACACCATAATGGATAAAATACTGAGGCTATTGAAGAGAAGTGATATCAATATAATTCTGGAGTCATGTTTTTTCTTCAAAATCGGAAAAATGTCTGTTACATTATGTGAGAATAGGACTTTGCCCACTGTTGTTGTGAGAAGTTCCCAACTGTGAAGTAGAATAACTTGACAGTTAGCTGCTGCCCTTTTTCCAAGGGGCCTGCTGTGATTTAGCATGGCTCTCTCAGCCTAATTGGTCAAAAGCCAAATGTAAAGTGCTGTATAAATGTAAAATATTATTACTGTACACTCTACTTAATTGGAGTAAGGTTTTTATTGAATTCCTCACTAGTAATTAATTTAACCTAGTGTTAGTAGACTAATGATTTCTTTTCAGTTGGTTGATATTAGCATATATTCTGCAGAACAGCTACATGCACATATGTAGCTGATGCCAAGTAGTTAATTACTGCTCATGCCATGTACTTTGACAAAAAAATGAATTTTAAGGAGATAGGGTGGAATCCTGTACCCTTTAAACAAGTGATGAATCATGCTGTGATGACCAATGTTGTGCCCATAACTCTTGAGCATCTCTTTCTCAAATTAAGATGGAAATATCTTTCATAGGGCATATGGGATTCTGTTTTCTGGAAAAGTCCATCCAACTAAAGATCATGAATATTTACATACTTGCGATTTCAGGTTTACTCATTGGTATGAGATGAAGAAGTTAGGTATTTTTTTTTCCTGATTGAAATTCATCAGGTACCCTAGGTTCACTCACTGTAGTAACACTTTCATCCTTAACAATGCCTCTTCAGGTAGAACTTCAGATCTGTAGGGGGGGACCTGCAATCAGAAGTGCTAAGATGCTGAGCATTAATATGCTGTTCAGAAAGAAGATGAGTCACAGCTGAGTTTCTCAGTGTGCTGGTTGGATGACAAAGCTGATTTGAAAAGCTCTTGCCACATGCTGCATTTCATTGTTCACTCAGTTGTGCTAGTATAATTGTGTATGGATCCCATTGTAAGCAAGGTTACTGAAATTATTGAAGTTAAAAGAAATCTGTAAAAGAAATGGCTTGTAATAAGGATTAAGCCAGTCACCATCCCTAGAGTCTCGTAAGTGTTGTATTGACACAGCTGGTCTGAGGATGAATCCCAGTTCAGGCATGTGCACTTTTAGGAGGCTTTGTTCTCAAAACCAGTAGACTGAAGGACTAATGAGTAAACTGCCTCTGAGCATTCCTTGATGCTAGTTATCAATTTATGGATGAGATGAGAATGAATTATTAAATGGAGACACATGGAATTGCTGCGGTGACTATTGATTGGTTCTGCCTTTTAGGAAAGGCAAAAAAAACAACCCACACTGCTGTAATTTGGGCTCTGGATTCAGCTGGGAAGCAGGAGCTTAGAGCACGACTAACTGAAGCTTTCTTCTCCAGTTCCATCTAAGAGAGAGTTAACAGTATGTATTTTCCACTGAACACAAAATTTTCCTGGCTCACCAAAGTCCCTGGTAGGAAGGAAGAACTACCTTTGGGGTTGTTATCTCCTATGTGTTGTGTGAGACCTCCTTGAATGGTTGCATGACTGGCAAATCAGAAGTCTAGAAGAGTCAAATTTTAGGCTTAAACCCAGTCTGAGCAAAGCGTAAGCTGAACCCTAGATTGTCAGTTCCAGTGGCCAAACAAATTGCAATTAGGTGGTGTAAACATCTTCCACATCTTGCCTTTTCCCCAATTTCTGTGTAGTTTTGACATGTGTCTGTTCTGGACATGTGACTTTTTCAGGACAAGGACCACTCCTTTGTGCAGAAAAATGAGCACATTGTGGCTGTTGCTGGGAGCAACGGAGAGTGGAGTGTTTTGCAAAAATCACAGGTCCTTAATGGCTCCCCCAGGGAGCTTCTAACTGGGAAAGGCAGAAGAAACTGTTGGAGACAAGCTGATCTGAAAAGATGGTCACATATTTGCCAGTAAAATGACAGTTATCAGAACTGACCTCTTTAAAAAACCAGTCTGATCCATACACAGATAGTATTTATTTGGTCCTCTTTCTATTATGTTAGTTTGGATGGAAATGTGTAATGGCATAAGATTTCCTCTAATTAACATGGTAAATCATACTTTATAAACAAGATTTTCTTATTAAATTCTATTTACAAATACATGTACTTCTTCAGGCATATTCTGGTTTCCTTTGATGATTGGGATTCATAATACAGATAATGATAACTAAGAAAAATCCTCAAGTCAACAGTTTGGAAGTACTGAGTATTTAGGTTTGAGTTTATCTCCACTGTGAAATGCTTCTGCAGCTATGAAATTGAAATACTGAATGGTTTGATAATAATACATTTATAGAGGAATATAGTCTTATAAGAAATGTAAAATAGAATTTTATTCATTATTCTGGGGGCAGTTTTATCACCACATTATTTTTATTGAAGACATATTTCTCTGGCATATTGAACCAGCTCAGTACACAGAGAAGCCATAGCCTACTCTTGTTATTAATTAAGTTTCAATTATTTTGATCGGGAAGCAAACATTTCCTGGTTAGGAAGTTACTTGATTCCAAATTCTATACAGAAATCATAAGCCCACATTTTCATGTACAATACAGTTGAATTTGAATCTTATCTATCTGGTGCTTTTCCTTGCCTTCTTTTTTAAAGCAATTATTAATACCTCTCAAGGTCTTAAGGTAGTCTAGGGATCTGTGCATATAGATTTTTAAGACACATATTTAGTTAAATATCTCTTAAAAGTATTGCAGAATAAGTTGAATTTTGTGGGACCTTGAACAACGACAAATCTGTAGATTTCATTTGAATATAATCTCCATTCTACCCAGACTGAGACTTTTTTTTCCCTCACTTGTCTGTTTTACTGGAGATGAATTATATTTTGATAGCAGTAATAATTTTTTTCAATGTAAAGGACATGATTGGCCTTTTTGTCAGTATTTCAAATTTTTCTCTTTGTAAAATTAGTGAATTTCTACATGTTTTTCTCTGTATTTTTCTGATTTTTTTTTTCCATTCCATTCTTTGTTGCCTTTTTTATTTCTTTTGCTCTCAGGTAATTTTACCAGTCTCCATGTAAATGGAGGTGATCCCTAGGGAGACATCAATAATGTGATTCTTTGTGTCTTCTTTTAGGCTTTTGTACCAACATTTGGGAAACAAAACAAGATGGAGTTTCTGATCATTTCAAACTGAGGGCTAGGAATTGAGGAAATAATTATTGTCACTCTGCTTATTTGGCAGAGTACGTTTTCCTGTAACTTTCTTTATCCTTGATTTTAGAAAGGATCAGAAGTGTATGAATTTTTGTATTTTCATGTCCCCATACAAGAATTGAATAAAAAAGATGCATTAATCAAGTGAAGAAAGCAAAAGAGCCAGAAGCAGAAGCCAGATGAATTGTAATGATGAATAAAATACTTTCATTTTTTCTTTTTTAAACACAAAGAATAAATGAAAAGACACCATATTAAAGGAAAAATCCTCTCACTTACTCTTTTTCCTATTCAAGTCTGGAGACTTTTATTCTGGAAGTGTATTGTCATTTGATGTATTTTATCAGGTTCAGGATTAACTGTATGGAATTAAAGGACTTTTTTATAGGTGATCAGCTGGGCGATGACAGTGGTGAATGGCTGAAGAAAGCAACTGCAATGGTATTTTATGTGGAATGGAGTCAAGTCACTGTGGTTTGAGGTCACCTACTGGATTTAAGTTTCTCAGTGTAAATGAAAGCTAATGATAATTTGCAAATCGTTTATGGCTGAAACTTGCATTTATTTGCACTGTGATGTTAAAGCTAAAAAAATCAGCTGTAGATGCCTGGGAACATAAATTTAAGGACTGAAGACCTGATTGATGGTAGTTTCATTCTTAAGTATTTAAAGATTTTTGAGTCTCTGTGTTTTGAGCTGAGGTGCTTTCATCTGTCTTGGATATTCAGTAAGAAATATTCGTCTTATTTTTTGCTCAAGTTATAAATTCACAGGAAAAGAAGAGTGGAATCTTTTTCCCTAAATTTTCTATTTTCTAGATCATTATTTATGTGACTTATCATCCCTAAATTCCTGTTGTGGGAGATGTGGCCAGGGCACTACTGGTGCCGTAATTCAGTTGAAATTTTTTGAGTTTTCCTGTGGGCAACCATTTGAAATGTCAAGTGCTTTTTTTCTCCCGTGTCATCTCTGTAATGGTTGGAAAGTAGAATTTAATGGGACTCTCTCACTTTGAGGAAAAAAAAGTTTTTGTTATCAGTTCCAATGTTCATCTTTAATTTCTATTATTTTCTTATAAGATTTTTCTTTCAATAGCTTTTCTACCTTTGATACTATGTTTGGTCACCTTGTTATATTAAGGACCGTGGAAGGGGTCCTCTCCTTTTTTAAAAAAGGAACCACTGAAATATATAGCAACAGACATGGAATCTCTGCCATCTCAATATATAAAAAAACCTAGAATTTCCCCTAGCACCATTTTTATCATATAAATGTTCTCATTACAATAATACTTCCTTTTCTGTTGTTTTGTTATCTAATAATTTACTATATAGGAATTGTATGTACAACACACTGGAACATAAAAGGTTTGGTATAAAAAAATAGGATAATAATGTATTAGACAACTGCCTAAATACAACTATTCTGCTGAATTTGGTCATCAGTTAGAAATGGTTGCAAATTTTTGTTGGACATTTTGACAATTTTGTCTTCCTCAACCCGTAACAGGATTAAGTGTATACTTTTATATGTGGGGAACCTGTTTCTACTTTAGTCAACAGTGTGAAGAGAATGGACCTACTGGACCATAGAGGATATCTTAGAAAATTTGTCAACATCTTATGCCTCATACAGATCCATTGATTTCACTTAGAATTAATCTCACCTGCTCAGTTCACATCAGTGTGATTAAATGGTAAAGAAAAAGAGCAAAAAAAACCCCTCATCAAAGACCTGATCCTGCACATTCATTATGCAAATTATAGCTTGCAAATTTACCTGGAGTATCTTGGTTTTCATGAGAGCACAATTGCTCTTATATGCAGACCCACTTATGGAAGCAGAAGCCACAGTAGTTTGTTCTGTGAAAAATGTCAGAAATCCTAAGTTAAAAGTGGTGATCTACTTTTCTGATAGAATATTTGTGGGCAAATATTAACCCCATGGAAACTGCAATGATGAGTAATTTCGGTTTGAGAGCTACTTAAGCCTAAGTATGTTTGGCTAGCTTCCTATGTAAAACAGTCTCAGTATTTTTTTATTACTATTTCAGCATCAAGGCCAAGAACAAGTGGTTGTACCAAACATATTTTCTATTAAAGAGATTCCAGTGTTCCTCTAAAGTGCTAATTCACTTTTCATACCCTTTAACAAATTTGTTTCAGTGTCAGATTGGTCTATTTTAATTAAATTTTAAATTCACATATTTAATTTCAGCTTCCTCTACTTTCAGCTAAGCCATTGCCTGCTAGATCCATATTCAAAGAATTTCCATTACTTTGAAAGAGAATATTAGTGTAATGCAACTGGAAGTAATAAAGAGTAGGAGTTTAGTTGTAATAATATATCAGATTGTGGTTGCCAGAGAAATCAAACAAATGGCAACATAGATTTCAGCTGGTTGTCACAAAACTGAAAAATTACCAGTATTAGATTTTTGCATTCTCACTGTTCTAAGATTCAAAAAAACTTCTGTCAGTAATGATGTAGCACATTACTGCTTTCTGTTAAGGACATTATTAATCTGATTAGCAATCTTTCCATGAAATAGCAAGCAAGCATTTTTCCCCCTTTATTTTTTAATNCTTGTTATATCTTCTTGCTAGACTCCCATAAATGACCTGGAAACATCAGAGCCTTTGTCCAGCTGATTTTAGAAACAAATTAATTTGTGTGGCAGGATATCACAGTCTTCAAATGGTATATATAATGGAAATACAAATACACCAACATGGTGTATTCCAGCCTTAAAACTTTCAATTTTTAAAGTTAAATTCAATGTCTAAAAATGTGTTGTTTGGGGGATTTTTTGTTTTGTTTTATTTTGCTCTGCTTTAGATTTTTTGGGGTTTTTTGGGGCTTTTTTACTTGTTTAGGTTTGTGGGGTTTTGTAGTTTTTTTTTTTTTTTTAATGAAAACTTAAGAGAGCTGGTGGTGGGGTTCTAATGCAATCAACCTGTTGAGAGTCAGAAATGTTCAAGGACCAAACACATATAGGTCTACTGAGAGTACATTTAGTGCATGACATATAGGTAAATAAATTGCCTCACTACCTAATATTATATTTATAGAACAAATGAGACCAGAGGTCTTACAATTAATGAAAGCCTTCTGAAGCTGGGTTCTGCTTTTCTTGAAAAAACATGAAAAAACAGAGGTGTTGAGATTAAACGAACCATTATTAAGGCGACCATCATCTTTCATAGGCACTGTTGCCTTTTTCCTAACCTGGAAATGAAACTTGAGATAATTTTTGTAAGGAGGTAATATAAAAGGGGATCTTTATTTGAAGGCCTTCAGGAGCAGTTATGGAAAGATGTCCACAAAAGCCCACCCCCTCCAGAGATGAGTACGTATTTATAGGTTTAAGGAAATTAGAGTAATTGATTAAAAGTACCAATTAGGAGGACAAGTGGTGATGCAATTCTCCCCTGGGTCAAGTTCTTTCTCTGGAGTCCCCCCTTGGCACTGGCTGTACTTTGCCCATGAGAATGTATCTTGAGGAGTTGTTCTTGGCCTTGGTTCCCAGGAAGAACCAAGAACCAGAACCCCTGGGGCCTTGTACTCCCTGGAGCTTGGAGCTCTGGAATTTGTTNTTAAATTCAATGTCTAAAAATGTGTTGTTTGGGGGATTTTTTGTTTTGTTTTATTTTGCTCTGCTTTAGATTTTTTGGGGTTTTTTGGGGCTTTTTTACTTGTTTAGGTTTGTGGGGTTTTGTAGTTTTTTTTTTTTTTTAATGAAAACTTAAGAGAGCTGGTGGTGGGGTTCTAATGCAATCAACCTGTTGAGAGTCAGAAATGTTCAAGGACCAAACACATATAGGTCTACTGAGAGTACATTTAGTGCATGACATATAGGTAAATAAATTGCCTCACTACCTAATATTATATTTATAGAACAAATGAGACCAGAGGTCTTACAATTAATGAAAGCCTTCTGAAGCTGGGTTCTGCTTTTCTTGAAAAAACATGAAAAAACAGAGGTGTTGAGATTAAACTAACCATTATTAAGGCGACCATCATCTTTCATAGGCACTGTTGCCTTTTTCCTAACCTGGAAATGAAACTTGAGATAATTTTTGTAAGGAGGTAATATAAAAGGGGATCTTTATTTGAAGGCCTTCAGGAGCAGTTATGGAAAGATGTCCACAAAAGCCCACCCCCTCCAGAGATGAGTACGTATTTATAGGTTTAAGGAAATTAGAGTAATTGATTAAAAGTACCAATTAGGAGGACAAGTGGTGATGCAATTCTCCCCTGGGTCAAGTTCTTTCTCTGGAGTCCCCCCTTGGCACTGGCTGTACTTTGCCCATGAGAATGTATCTTGAGGAGTTGTTCTTGGCCTTGGTTCCCAGGAAGAACCAAGAACCAGAACCCCTGGGGCCTTGTACTCCCTGGAGCTTGGAGCTCTGGAATTTGTTTTGTCTTTCTGCTTAGGGAAAGGCCATGGGAAAGTACTGGGAAAACGAGTCACTAATAACATAGGCTACAAAGCTATGTATATGTGTGAAGAATACAGAGAACATAGAAAAAAGGCAAAACCCAAACCGGCATCACACTACAACCATGTTTATGCTTTTCATTTTCACCACATTCTAGATGCAATTATTAATTGATTTAATTAATTAAATATAGTGATTAGTTAAGTCAAGAATGACTTAGAACTTTGTTCTCTTATATTTATTTGGACCACTTGTTTTGGTCATTGAGTAAGCAATGTATGTCTGATTTTTGTCTTAGAAAACCCTCCCATTTAAGCCTTAGGGCATCTGAACTTTCAGCAGAATAACAGAGATTATCCTGTACAGACTTAAAAAGAAGCCCCTTTATGAAGACACAGTCACTGGAGAAGGTGGTCTCTCTGTGCTCTTAATGGGACAGTTGATTAGCAGAGCAAGTAAAACATGGAGCAGTTCCAGATTCAATCCCTTCTTTTCCCTCAAACTGCAAATTAACTCCATGAGGCCATGAAAGTACCTTAACCCACCAATCACGTGGGTGTTTTGTGAGGTGGAAGTGGCCAGTATTTCTTTAAATTACCTACGTTGGATGGCACACTTGAATGCTCATTACAATTTTGTGAGGTATGAAGAGTAGGGGTGAAACCATAAGTATTCTGTGATGGTGTACCTGTGTGCTGGTGCCCAGCTACTGGCAGGGGGGCTGAGGGGCAGCCTCTATGAGGGCAAGTCAGGGTTGCCCTGTGCTGCACCCAGCCAGATCCAACTGGAACATCATTGGCTTCTCCAGGAAAATGTATTTAAGAGCAAAATGTAGAGCAAGCAATGAGGAGTAAGCAAAAAAGTGAAAAATAACAGTGTGAGCACCAAGGCTGGAAAAAAATCAAGGGAAGGAGTTTCCCCAGGCAGCAGAACCAAGGTTGCCCAGCAGCCCATGGAGATGGCATAGTGCAGCAGATATTTACATTGCAGTCTTTAGTGGACCCTATGCTGGAACAGGTGGATGTTTCTTGCAGGGACTGAGGCCCATGGAGAGTCCATGCTTGACGGGGGTCACTGTGAGCCAGGTTGATTGAGCTTTCAGCGACCCTCGTCACGTCTGGGTTTGTCCAGCAATCCACAGTGGCTTAAAATTAGCAGGACAGCATCAAAGAGAGAGTTTGGAACAAAGAAAGTTTTAATAAAGACAAAAATAACAAACTCTTACAGAGAGAAACTGATGCCAGGAGCACAGAGTCTGCGCTCCTGCTAGAGCACCCCAAAAATGCCACGAGGCTCTTTGTTCAGCCTCTTTTGTGTAAACTGAGGCGGGATTCTTGGCACTCTGCCCAGTAAGGTTGCAGCAGATCAGTTCAGCAGACCCTATGAGGTGTCTTCATGCTGGCACACACCCAAATAGGGAGAGAACTCTCTGGCTTTTGACCTTACGGGGAACACAAAGAGCAGAGCCTCCCACTACTTCCAATGTGAAAACCCTTGGTATAGATGAGGTGCACTGCAACACATGCTGGTCTCGGCTTGTCCTAAAGGATTGCAGCCCATGCTAGAGCAGGAGAAGGAGCAACAGAGAACTGTTATGGACGGGTCTCATTTCCCATCTCCCTCCAAGTAGAGTTGATGCAGTCAGAAATGAAGAAATGAAGTTGAGCTGGGAAAGGAGGGAGATAGGGATTGAAGGAATGCTGTTTTAAGGTTTGGTTCTCACCACTGAAACAAGTTTTTAATCGGCAATAAATCCAATTAATTTTTCCTCAAGAAAAGGCTGATTTGCTCATGTTGGTAGTCAGTAGGAAATTTTCTTGTCCTTATCTCAACCTATGATCTTTTCCATTTAATTTCTCCCCCTTTCCTTTTGAGAAGGTAGAGAAAGAGAGCAGGTAGGTGAACCTTTGGCAGCCCAGATAAACCCATCAATGAATATTATGTCATTTCTGTCAAAAGGTTTCATTTACTGCTCTACAGAGCACTTATACAAAGTTGTTTGCTTTTTAGAAACTTTAGGGCCAATACATTTTGGTTTTCCTTTTGTAATTATTTATTTGCCTTTTGGCATTTCTCTTTTCTGAATGGGACAGACATAACTGCATAAAAAAAAATCTGGGGAGATAGATATGCTGACTTTTTCCATGCTGTTAAAAACTTTTATGAAATATGAGTTACTCTAGGCCTTACTAGGCTATGTTCTGCTACAGATCTCATTCACTTGTTTTTTTGTGAAAGTTTCCTGAATGTAAATTATTTCAGACAGATTATTAAAGGTTAAGTGAACTGAATTTTTCCAGTGAAAATTTGGCTTGATCTCCAGTGCTTATATAATTAGCTTAATCCCAGACTTGTCATAGACTTGACATGTTTACCCATATTAAATTCATTTATATGGGTAGCACTCGCACACCGCTTCTAAATCAGCAGACAGTAACTGACTGTTGAGAGACACAGAGGATAAATGGCCTGAACAGCTTTTTGAACTGCTTCTCAGTTGTTTCCTGTCTCTTTGAGTACTCACAGTCCATTTCATGGCAAAATTAAACATTAGTTCAAACCGCCACTGTAGGTAGTTTGAGACAACATGCTTTACTTAGCTTTGAAACAGCCACTTAGAGCTAAGAGGGATCTTTCTGCTTCTCAGCTGCTAGCTGGTACTGGGTAATTGAGGCAGTTTCTAATTGTGTGAGAACATTTCCTTGATTCTGTAACAGCATAAATGACCCCTTTCTTGTTCCAGCTCAAGCTGCTTCAGAGAAGGAGTACTCCTGCGATCAGATACCCATTCCCACTGTGATTCCGTGGGCACCAGCAACTGCTGCTTTCTAGAATTGTCCAGCACTGGATGGTAGCGTTTGTGTAGCGCTGTGCATTCCCTCCTCACCTTTGCGGCACAAACCAGGAAAGGATAAAGTTAGAGAAGGCTGACATACACACTGATGTCCACAGAGGGATCACAGAATAAGAGTGGTGGTTTTCTTTGGACTGAAGCTGATGGCAGATGGTGCAAAGAGTCTTCCCAGAGCTTCTGATCTTTATTTTTATGCTGGAGCTGCTCAGAGCAGTACCACTAACACAGCCAGTTTCTGATGGATCCCTACGTAAGAGATAGTTAATAACAGCTGAAAAATAAAAAACTTCTTAAGAGGCCACAGATAATATTTACATTTGCCTGTCTCTTCATGGTTAGATTCAGCTGATTTTCTTTGGAGAGAAGGGAAAGGTGAAAATCATTGTTGCATAATAATCTCCTTCGAAGCATTGAGAGGTGTGTGCCACACGTGTTAAAATACCAAAAGAAAAAATGAGCACAGGACAGGGGTTTCAAAATGTAATGTTTATTCTAGAAAATAAATCTATAATCACAGATATACAGATGAAATTCTAGTTGTGTTTGAATAGTGGATGACAGGAGCACTGACTACATCTTTTTGTGTGAATCTTTTTGTGTACATCTTGTGGCATATGATCAACTCACAGTCAAGCCCAAAATTGTGCAGGATCTGCTGCTCCATCTGAATTGCTACAAATCTATGGGGCCTGATGAGATGCATCCAAGAACCCTCAAAGAGCTGGTTGATATCATCACAAAACCTCTCTTGATGATTTTTGAGTGGTCTTAGAAATCCAGAAAGGTCCCAGCTGATTGGAAACTGACAAATATTATGCTGATTTTGAAGAACAGCAAGAAGGAGAACCCTGGACACTCCAGGCCTGTCAGTCTCCCTTCAGTGCCTGGTAAAGTTATGGAGATTATTCAGGAGGTATTGAAATACACCTGAAAGAGAATGCAGTCATTGGCCACAACCAGCATAGCTTCATGAGAGGAAATCCTGCTTGTCAAAATTTATTTCCTTTTATGACAAGATAAGCCACCTGGTTGATCAAGGGAAGCCAGTTGATCTTTTTGGATTTCAGTAAAGCATTCCATGCTGTCTCACAGAATACTTCTGGATAAAATATCCAGCTCACAACTGGATAAACACACCGTGTCATGGGTGAGCAACTGGCTCACAGGTCAGGCACAAAGGGTTACAGGGAATGGGGTGACATCAGACTCCACCTGTCACTAGTGGATTTCCACAGGGCTCCATCTTAGGCCCTGTGCTCTTTAACATTTCCATGACGTGGATGCAGGACTGGAAGGGACACTGAGATACAAAACTGGGAGGAGCTGTTGACTCCCTCGAAGGCAGGGAGGCCCTGCAGAGAGACCTGGATAAATCAGAGGGCTGGGCAGTCACCAACCATAGGAAGCTCAACAAGGGAAAATGCCGGATTCTCCATCTGGGATGGGGCAACCCTGGATGTACAGACAGACTGGGGCATGAGATGCTGGAAAGCAGTGCAGGGGAAAGGGACCTGGGGGTCCTGGTCAATGGCAAGCTGAATGTGAGTCAGCAGTGCCCTGGCAGCCAGGAGGGCCAACCATGTCCTGGGGGCATCAGGCACAGCATCGGCAGCTGGGCAAAGGAGTGGATTGTCCTGCTCTGCACTGGGGTGGCCTCAGCTTGAGTCCTGTGGGCAGTTCTGGGCACTACAATAAAAGAAAGATATTAAGCAATTAGAGACTTTCCAAAAGAGGGCAATGAAGATCATGCAGGGCCTTGAGGGGAGGCTGAATGAAGAGCAGCTGAGGTCACTTGGTCTGTTGAACCTGGAGAAGAGGAGACTGAGAAGAGACGTCATTGCAGTCTGCAACTTCCTTGTGAGGGAAAGAAAAGGAGCAGATACTGATCTCTTCTCCCTGGTGATCAGGGACAGGACCTGAGGGAAAAGCCTGAAGCTGAGTCAGGTGAGGTGTAGTTTGAATATTAGAAAAAGGTTCTTCACCCAGAGGGTGGTTGGGCACTGGAACAGGGTCCCCAGGGAGATGATCACAGCACCAAGTCTGCCAGAGTTGAAAGGGGAATTTGGACAATGCTCTCAGGCATGTGGTCTGACTCTCAGGAATGGTGCTGTGCAGGGCCAGGAGTTGGACTCGGTGATCATTATGGGCCCTTTTCAATTCAGCTTGTTCTGTGATTTTGTGATATCTTATTACACTTGCTGCTCTATTTGATGAAACACTGCTCTTAGTCTTC
The DNA here is from genome assembly GCA_013398275.1 of Promerops cafer. Lineage (NCBI taxonomy): Eukaryota > Metazoa > Chordata > Aves > Passeriformes > Nectariniidae > Promerops > Promerops cafer. The sequence goes on from VZSE01010483.1 coordinate 276,345, forward strand.
CTCTGATAGCAGGCCATGGGAATATTGCCTATCTGGTTTTTTGGGAAGTTTTTATGACACATCCTCTAACAAGCACTTATAGTTTTCCTTACAGCTCAGAATGTGTGCCCTTACTGAGTTAGAAAGTTAATTCTCTGCTGTCCCTTGGAGAGAAATTTGATTGTCAGATTAGATGAAGTGAACACTGAACAAAATGAATGGGTCTGCAGTAAGAAAAATGAGACCAGTGAATACTGGATTAGTGCCAATGTCTCAGAAATAAAGGTCCTAGGTAAAAAGTAAGGTTTGTCCTTTTGTTTTTATATCAGGAAGATATTGATGTCATGTTTCTGACCTTAAACAGCAAGGAAAGGACTATGATTTTAGTGATGCTCAGCATATTCGTCTTGGATCTTTCAGTGGAAATTCTGGTTCTTATCACCAGAGTTGTAATATTTGATAAGTTTACTTATATGTTTTTGATAACATATTGTGGTAGGTTGATCCTGGCTGGAAGCCCAGGGGCTAAAGGCCCACTAAAGCTGCTATCACTGCCTCCCTCAGCTGGACAGGGGAGAGAAAATATAATAAAAGGCTTGTGGGTTGAGTTAAGGGCAAGGAAAATTCACTCACCAGTTGCCATCATGGCCAAAACAGACTCTGTTTGGGGAAATGATTTTAATTTATTACCAATAAAATCAGAGAAGGATAATGAAAAACAAAACCAAACCCTAAAAGCATGTTCTCCCTCTCCCAACTCCACCCTCCTTCTTCTGGGATTTACCTCCACTACTTCCCCCCTGACAGTGTCACAGGAGTATGGGGAATGGAGAATGCAGTCAGTTCACCCATCACAAGTTCTCTGCTCCTCTTTTCTCTTCTGGGAGAGAACTCCTCACACTCCACCCCTGCTCCACTGTGGGGTCCCCAGTGATCCATGAACTTCTCCAAGGCAAGTCCTTCCCACAGACTGCAGTTCTTCATAAATGTTCCATTGTGGGGTCCCTTCCACAAGATGCCCTCCTTCAGGAGCAGGCTGCCACTGTGTGAGTCCCCCATGGGGTCACAAGTCCTGCCAGAAAACCTGCTCCAGTGTAGGCTCCTCTTTCCACTGGGACACAATTCCTGTCAGGAACCTGCTCCAGTGCAAGTTTTCCACAGGGACACTGCCTCATCTGGGCATCCACCTGCTCTAGAATGGGGTTCTCCATGGGCTACAGGTGGATCTCTCCTCTAGTGTGGACCTCCATGGGCTGCAGGGGAATCTCAGCTCTGACATCTGGAGAACCTTCTCTCCCTCCTTAGCTGACCTTGGTATCTGCAAAGTTGTTGCTCCCACGTATTCTCACTCCTTTCTCCACCTGCAAATGCTGTGGAAATTGAAATGCAGCAACTTCTTCCCTTTCTTAAATCTGTTACTCCAGAGGTACCATCACCATGGCTGATGGTCTTGGCCTTGGCAAGCAGCAGGTCCTTTTTCAAAATGTCCCAGTGAGGTTACATTTTTCAGACTTATTTCAATGAAAAATTCTCCTGTCACAGTAAAACTTTTAAGTACTGTCTAGTTGTATATAAAATTTTAAAATAACATCATGAAATTTTTGCAGCTAGAGAATATACTTGCAATTAATTCACCTATTTCTTTTTCTTTTCATTTTGGTTTTTAACAGAAAGAAACCTTACTGAAATCTCAAAATTCCTCAGGAAAGGGAGCTAGTTTTCAGTGGGCTCTTCTCTGTGGTTGTTAAATTGAGTTTTTAAAATATTTACATATTCATGACTTGAATACTAGTTTTAATTTTCCTTGTAATTTTTTGTTAGTGCAGCATAAAATACTCTCTCTACTTCTTAGTTAAGACTAAAAGGAACACTAGTGAGAACAAAGGTTGAGTACATTGAAAGTGGTACACATTTTTGATTAGTATTTAAAAATGAGGAACTCAAAATCACTAGAAAGATTAAGCTTATTCTCTATATAGCATATGGAAATTGACTAAGGTAAGTCACTAAATGATACATATGAGTCTGGAATACATTTTTGAGGAATCAAAGTAGTAATACCTTTTTCAGCATATAAAAATAAAAAAATGTAGTAGAAACAGACCAATTTAAGGAAATGGACGCACTGTTTAATTCAGTTTCTCATGAATCAAAAATAAAATATACTCTGCAAGGCTCCAGTGCTCTCCTGAGAAAATAAAAGCTGAACAAAATCATATTTAAAAATATAATATTTTGCTTCAATATACTTACCTGTTTGGTGGCTGTTTATTGTACACATCTATTAGTGTTCCAATTTATTTCAATGGCCTATAAAAAGAAATAATAGACAGGTAACATTTTTCCCTCCCAGACTCTTTCCTGTATTCCCAGCAGCACCCCATCAGTCTCCTTGCAGAAAAGCTCTCATTCATCAACATCTTTGGGAACACAGAACCACAGAGGCTTGAGTTTTTATCTGGCAGCTACACAGAAGGTGCGGCTGAAGCAGTATTTTAGAAACTCCCTAGCACTTGGTATATAGCAATTTACAGGAATTTGAAAAAATTCCCAGTATAACACAATTTATATTAATACTTTGACGAAAACTTTCAGAACTAATTTCAATCTGAGAATGCAACTGTTCTCTCCTGCCTCTGTATATGTTCTTTAATAGTACTATTCTAAAACTTTTGGCAGAGCATAAAATTATTTTTTAAAGAAGCTGAAGAAAACATTTACAGATTATTTGAAACCAGTGATTGAATCCAAAAAGCTTGGGGAGGCTTGAAACAATTACACAGTTTGATAGAAAAAGGGATAAACTTTTAGTACTACCCATGTATATATAAATAAATAGTGGGGCAATTTAAAGGAAATAGTTTTTTAAAACATTCCACAAGAGCAACAAGATATATTTTGGGGAAAAGAATGAATGTTCCTGATCTTTCTCAGCTAAGAGGATCATTTAAGAGGAAGGGTTGCTTGTGCTGCAATGAATACAGGGTAATCTTTGACAATATCAACACTAGAGTACAGGACATTCTGCACTCCAGTATTCACTTTTACCATCGGATCTAAAGGATGCTGCTTGTCTAAGTGCAAACAGAATCATGTACTAAACCTTCTGCCTGGGAAAAACAAAGAGCTGCCAGCCTCTGTTCACCAGCTCTCAGAAGTTATAGGTATTCCAAGAAACACATTTTTTCCTTCTGACAAATATGTGTATGTGTTTCAGCCTGTAGCATTTCAAGCATTTCTGTTTGTCCAGATAATATTTAGTTTCTTGTATTTTAGGAACAAAATAGTAATAATAATAGTAACAACAACAACAATAAAAATAAAAAGGCGTTCTGCTTATTCAAGTAAAGGATTACTCCTAACACAATATGCAGAATTCAAGGATGTGACAATGCAGTGATAAATTTTTCACAACTGATAACTTAATCTGTTGCAACATTCATCACATATTTGATTATACAAAAGAACAAATATATTCTGTTATGTCTCCTGGAGAGAAAAAAAAAAGATAATTAAGACAACTTCTCATGTAATGCTTACCTGGTAAATTTCTGATTGTTCATCTGTGAAAGGCCATTACTGTTAATAAAAATGTGCCATATAATACAATGCAGCTATGGGCATCTTCATTTGATTTTTCAATACCCTATTATATTTGAATTCATGACACCTTTAAACTAAATGAAAGCACAGACATCTAATAATTATTTAGAGAAAACCTGCTAAATAAAGATGAATCTTGAAAATTTTCCAGGTCTTAATGTACCAAAATAGTGTATTATCACTGATCTTGATGGCAGCTGAGAAGATCACTAAGGCATTTTATTAATATTAGCTGCAGACTCAAACAAAGCTTGGACTTTTATTAATTCAAAGCCCTGCATAGTTCTGACTGGACTTTCATTTACTCTGATTTAGCTGTTTGCTCTAATTTTCAATGTCATTCAGAATTTATTTTCTGCATTTGCCCTTTTACCCTTTTTCATTGCTTTAACTTCCCCTCATTTCCTTTTTCCTTTTCTTTCAGTCTATCTTCAACTAGTTCTAAGTACCCTTCACCCTATTAGAAATGTGAATTAGAACACTGTTGCCAGTCATCATATAATTTGTTGTGTCTGCTTTTTTCTTCTTCCTTCCCGTGTTTCAATTATTTTAGCTCAGAGCCCTTTTAGAAAGAAATCCCCTGTATTTCCCCAAGAAAAAGACCAAACGTACTGGGGCTCTGTGCTAGCTGATCCTTGGTTAAAATCCTAAAAAACAGGATTCGCTTATTATCCACAATAACACTTGCTGTCAGCTTGAATAAAATACACTGCATTTTGTGTTTCATACATGCTTACTTTATATGTCTATAGGTATTAAATTAGCCTTGAAGATGAGACTGTCACATAGGTAGTAGAAATCTGCTAAGTTAGTTATTACAAATTCCTTATCTCAAAACTAACATTTATGATCTTACAAATATGGCACAGATGAAGAATTATTTATTCCATTCTAAGGCCTGCCTGTGTATATCTGCATACATAATTGATACCTATATTTGGAAGTATAATTTCATATAAGATAACAAATTATATTCTCAAGACTTTTCAATGGTATAAGTTAGCCTAATATTTATCTGCTAGGCATTATTCTGGACTTATGTTTTGTGTCACAGAACATGGGCAGGTAACTAAGTAGGTTAGATGCAAACTAAACTTGTTAAGAGTCCAGCATCCAACAATTCACTAAGAGCGTGGACATAATTCCACTGAAATGCATAGGAATTTCATTACAGGATTTCAGTTGATGTGATGCTGTGAATAATGAAATTTTTCTGGGTCATATACATTTCATTAGAAAATTTATATCATGTCATCCTTTTATGAAGATGTCATTGTATATGTTATGATGCAGACCTAAAAAGTGTGTTATTATTATTCAAGACATAATAAAATCAACAGGAGACCATGTCTTTTCTTCATTTCTTTGTCATTAAGCATGGGGGATAAAAGAAATTCCCATCTAATGTAGGTATTTTAATGGTTAACATCTCTGTAGTGGTTGAGCATGTCATTTGTGTACAGATTTAGGCTGAGTATTATTATATGGCAGAAGAATTGTGTTTCAGCAAGTATGAGCCATTGTCTGGAAACACTTGTAAGAAGAGCAGAATGCAGATAGATCATGATGGGAAACTTGGGTTTCTTTATAGCTTCCTCGGAGATGCTTTCCCTGGGATCTAATACCAATGATAAGCTGCATATGTTAATTCAACTTAGTATTATATAATTATCAGTGGAGGTAAAATAATGCTGCATTAAATTTAGGCTAAAATATAATGGAAACCCTATATTCATTATATGTGTATGAAATCTTACCACTAAAATAAATCCCGAAGAAATTCCAGAAACGATTATTAAACTGCTATTTTAAGGTGTCATCTGTTGAGTCAGTCTCTGAAACTAGAGATTGTCCTTGATCTCTTTCCAAAAGCAACCAATCCTTTAACTCTCACAAAGATAGAACACTTCAACATAAAGAAGTAAACCTCCCTCCCTTTCAAAGTAAAAGTATATTAAATGTATTTAATGTCTTTTTTTCTCTGAGGGTGACTGAGCACAGATGCATGTTGCCTAGGCTGTACAGTTTTCATCTTGGAGATTTTCAAGAGCTGTCTAGACAATGCTCTGGGCACTCTTCTCTAAATGATCCTGTTTCAGCAGATGGGGTGGGCAAGATGACTTCCAGAGGCCCCTTCCAACCTCAATTGTTCTGTGATTAAATGATGCATGTGCATTAAATGATGTGCATTTGTTGTTGGAATCAGCTTCCTATTTCCTCTTAAAGTTGTCAGGCAGCATATGTGATGCTCACTGGGCAATGCAACAAATGCACATCTGTAGATTGTGAGAAGAAAGGATTTGGGGACATACCACACCAGAGTCAGTACTTACCCTTCAGGAAATCTTTTCCGCTGCTAGAGATGAGAATTACTATATTGTTTGAAAGAACTGCTATTGTACCATAGCATATGTTAGGATCTTAAAATATTAATCAGTGTTATCTTCTGTTATTTATATACAAGACTGCAGTCAAAATTATTAAATGGAATGTGGGAGATTTAACAAAGATGTTTTCTGTACATGGTTTCATGCAACAGTCAGTCTGACACTTCTCATGTATAAGCTCCTGCTGTATTTGACATTTATTGGGTAAAATCTTCACTTTGATATCCAAGAGAAGTAGTTATTATAAAGAATTCTGGATTTAAATCTATTTTGCATATGCCAGTTTCTATTTAGATTGTTCATTATGACTAAATCAGACTTTCTTTACTAGCATGATGAAAAACACCCCTATAAAAACACCTCATCTCTGTCAGATTTCAGCTTCCTAGATACAGCTAATTCTGTGCTAGATGTTTGCAAAAAGTGGCAGTGAAATATATGATATTGAAGAGTTTTGTTCAGTAATTGTAATTTCATTCAGTCTGAAATGTTTCAACTCCCCCTTCTCATGTCCACAAAATTTTCCCTGAACAGATACCAGATCTTGATATTTGGACAGGCTTAGAAAGGATTACTAGAGGAAATGTCAGGCAGCCTTTACTTCGTGAGAAATATTTTCACTGAAAATATCTGAGTATAAAATAAATGCAATGGCCACTGTGTCTCCTTCTCCAAAATGAGAACTTGGTAATACAGCCACCTTTTCCTCCAGATGGAAGGACAACAACAGACTCTTCAGAAGCATTTCAACACATTGATATGTACAAATGAAAAGTTCTGAGTGGCTCATCAGTGATCTGCTTTCTTTCCCAATGCACACAGCTGCTCAGAGGTCACTGCATTCCCAAGTGAATGAGGTCTTGCTTTGCTTGGAAAACTGACAGGAGGTAGAAGGGTCCTTACGGCTATACCTGACCTAGTAGTGTAGGATGGATCTGTGGTCTGTACTGGACTTGATTTTCTCTAGATGTGCATTATCCTCTTCTCTCTTCTTGAGAGAGAAGGAAGCAAACACAATGGTATGAGAAGATATTGCACTGCACTCTAGACTCGAGTCTCATCTGAAGGAACACAGCACTGGGATCTCGGAGTGAGGCATCAAGACTGAGCTCTGGGAAATCTGTTTGACTTTGAGACCTTGAAAGGTCTCTCTCTGTGTTTAGAAGTGTTATCCTGCTGCTTATTTCATCCTCCAAACCACATACTAATTCAGGTTATGTTTACTGGTTTTGATTTGATTTGTTCTATGAACGCTCTGGTAGGTCCAAAAGATTTGAAAAAGACTAGTCAGTGTGCTCCATTGTTTGAATTTCAACATCCAGCCTGTTTTGCCCCAGAAGATGATGCAATGTGAGAAACACCAACTGATGTCCAGACAACAGTGAAAAAATCCCACTCTGACTACTTAAATCTCACTGATAAAGAAGCTTGGGAATGGTTGTATGCCATTTCTGGTAGATGACAAGAGCTGCCAAATCAGGACTCAGTGAATTATATGAAGCAAATGGACATTCTGTCAGGTTGTTGTTCATTTTGCAAGTTGCTGGATTGGATAAACTTTTTTCATAGTTTTAACATTTTCCCATTTCAGACTGTGTTAATTTTTATGGATATATTTGTCATTGTCATGAGTCAAGCTTAGTCATAGCCACATGGGCAGAATAAAACTGGCTTATAGATTAGCACAACGTTTATGTAAAGGTTTGGGGACTAATAAAGATTTTTACAGTATTTGTGGCTGTTCATATGTGTGCATGTACATAAATACATATATATAACTCACAAAGCTGAGTTATACAGCTTTTTATCCATGTCAGCTTGAAAGAAGGGTAAATTATATGAGGTGTCCTAAGAAACACTCTGGTAATAATATTTTTCAAGTATTTGAACAACACTCTGGGGCCCCTCGTGTGATTCTTGGCCTGTCCTGCGTAGGACCAGGAGTTCTGCTGGATGATCCTAATGGATCCCTTCCAACTCAGCACATTCAATAATTCTGTGATTTTTCTTATGAACATATCTTATATTTTTGATGTCATCTATTTTGAAGTAAATTATTTTTGGAGGTATTTTAGGGTTGTGTTAAAATATACAGGATATGTAAGAAATACATGGTATTATTTATATTTACCTCATTTCCCATATTGTCTTCTTTGTAGTAATTTTTTAGTGCATTTAGAATAGCAAATCTCTTGGTCACTGTTCTTCATGCTGCTCATTCCTCCCACAACTCTAGAGCTACACGCTAAGTTGAATGAAAAAAAAATCTGCAATATGGGAAAATCTATGATATAGAAAGGCAGAAGACCTTTTCCACCATTTTTGTATGGCTTAAACTCAGTTTTTAATGAGTTGAGGGTAGCTATAAATTTCACATATTTAATGTGAATAATGTGTTAAATACATGTAGTCTATTATTGTCTTAAGATATCATTTAAAAGTCAATGAAAACCCCTTTATTATAACTGAATAAACATCCAGGCAAATAGAAGTATAGAGGCATGCAAAATTAACCATAAGGAGTTACAAATACTTTTATTTTTGATAGCCTAGAAGATAAACCACCTGTTAATACAATAAAGAGAAGTGATCATTTGTTGATGAAATAGATTTTCATGGAGATACTGGCAAAATTTCTGTAAGCCAATAAGGAAAAGAAAATGTTCTTTCTTTTTTATATTTAGATTTTATATCGGGGATAACTAGTTATTTTTGTTTTTGAAATCCTCACTTGAGATTAAACTCATCTCCGTTCTTAATTGGACAAAGTCTAAGACAAGTTAAACTTGGAATTCTTATATAAAATATCTTTGCAGATTAAAAATAATAAAGCTAGTATCTGGTTCACATCCAGAGTAATTTAAAATGTGGTTTTGAATTTTAGCTCTGACCATGAATTTCCACTCCCTCTTTTTAGTTGTCTAATAGTTTGATTTCTAAAATTTCATATCTGGAGATCTGATCTAAATTTCTTGAGAGTAAAAATTTGGAAAGGAATTCGGCTCATCTCACCTACCCTTCACTTAGTCAAAGTACATGTTGAATAATGGCATTGTTGTCTAGACCATCTTTGTTGCTCAGAGGCATCAGACTGGGGGGCAGAGTCATGAACCCCCTTAGTCCGAGAAAAGCCTCTGAGTTAGTTATGGATGGGATGAATGAATCACTTCCTCAAGATATTGATTTTAAGAAGAGCTGAAACAATAGACTAGCTACACTATTACATTAGGTGAGAGGAATTATCTTTGTTTAGAAAATTCTGGTTTTGGTTTGAGACACTTCCTTAGCAAGAGATCAAAATGTAATTGTCTTTCTCTGAAAAAAATGAATTCTGACTGTGGTATCGGATGTCATTTCCTACTTTACTTCAGTGTGTTTGTTAGCTTATTCACTAAAGACTTATGAAATGAAAGCTTAAAGTACTCCCTTTAGGTCTCCATCCTATCAATTTTTGCTTTAACTTGTATACTGTATCTTTTTCACAAACATGTTGTACTTTATTCTTTAACTTTTTTTTTTTGGTTCTTTTTTTCTGACAGTTTATATTTTCTTGAATGTTTCTTTTCATAAGTTTTGCCATCTTTGCTAGCCATTTAGATCCCAGCCTTGATGGTTTCCCTGGTTCTTAGGAGGGTTTTCCTCTATTGATTCTCAAAATTATTCTTCTTTATTGGCATCATCACATTTAGTTCAGCCTGAATTTTTTCTCTTTGTACCAGCTGTTAGAATGCAATTTAGACCATCAAACAAGACTATATGTGGAGTTTTCAGACTTGCTAAGCCTTGTCTCTTCTCTCATTAAAGACAACGATAAACTCTCCCTAATTTTAGAGGAACAAAAATAGTGGTAAGCTTAAGGATTTCATTCTATGCAAAGCACTTAGAATTTTGTCTTTTTCCTCTCTTCCTCTTCCAAGATATTTTAGAAAAGGTGTCATCCAAAACATTCTTATCCTCTAAATCTTGAGGACTTAGATAACATTTTTTATTTCTTATTTTATTTTGTGGTAGCCAAAATAGACAAAACTGGTTTTGCTGTAGAGAAAGTGTACTAAATCTGGGTTAGGTGGTTATTTGAACTGGTTTTATGGTTGTTTTACCTCACTGTGTAGCAAAACTAGACCAGCAATTCATTTTGATCTGTGCCAACTAATTTTGTTAGGTTTTATTTCTTCCTTCTATGGGGAAAAATTATTTTATTGTGAAATTTAGTATACAGCTACTGTAGGTTAGCATAGGTTCATTAGAATGTCATCCATTTTCACAGCTTTAGAGTTTGAATTAGAGAGACTGGAATGACATAATATATTCCCAGCTTTTTATATGTCTGTTCAATGAGTTTTATAAGTAGTGATCTAATAAAAATTAGTAGTAGTAGTGATAGACTTTTTTGATCCGTAAAACAAGTAGAAAAAATAAGGAGTTGCAAGTATTTCCAGCAGAATTATGCAATGACTATTTTTACAAGGACATAAAAATGGGATGGAATAAACCAGAATTATATTGATAGGCAAATATTTATAAACAATGTTCAAAAAAAGGTAACCTAAAATGTCTTTAAAGTATTGGACTAAGTCTTTCTATGTCACAGGTTTAAATTAACCTCAAATGTGTTAAACAAGTTTATGCCAGTTTAGAGGCTTGCTGGTGGATTACAATAGGTTTAACAGTCTTCTTTGTCACATTAATAGTTTGTGGTGGGAAGCAGGGAAAGAATTTGGAAAGCTTTAGAATTAAGGATTTATGTATTGCTAATAAAATGGTCCTGCCTCCAAGAGAAAAATGCTCAGTACTGTTGAAAAGTGTTACTTTTTTTTTCTCTTTTCTGTTAGGAATGTCAGTTTACTTTGCTTAGAAAAGGCTAATACTTAAACACATCATAATTTCACAGTAGTTGGTTGATATTGCTGTTTTCTATTGTTATAACTTTACTACAGTATGCCCAAAGATACTGTAGCTTCCTGACAGTCGGCAATGTAGCTGAAAAAGGCTTAATAGTGAATTAATGATTTAACTGAAGTGTATAAATGAAATGCATTTTCGTAATGCATTATAAGTCTCTTCTATAACTTTTTTATTTCAGAAAACTTCTTACAATATGCTTTTGTGTGTTTTGCTTTTCTTGTTACGCAGTAAGTAAAACTAAATAAGAGCAGTGTAGGATTTATTAATTCTGGATTACATAATATTTACTGAGAAGTCAAAGCACCTGTGGAGCTACCACTGGGGAAAATGACAAGTTCAATAAAATTTTGGAAAATCAGCAGTTTACTTGTGGGGGTTTTTTAAACTCTTTTTGCCAGAAATTTCCAGGTGAGTTTATCCAGGCACTTATTGTCTACCAAAAAGAAAAAAAAAAAAAAAACAATTAAACTCTTGCTTCAACTTTAAGATACCATATATTGAAGGAATAATTAACAATACAGGACACAAATCAATAATAAAAACCAGTCTGTATTGTGCATTGAAGTGAGTTTATATGCTTTATAAGCCCTGAGTTGAAGCTAATGTGTCTGCTATAAAGAGCACTGAACATGAAATGAAAGTGTGTATTCTGGTAAATAGAAACTGCTAGAATGATTTGGGAACCCCAGACATTCTGTTGGGTATCAGGTCCCAGCAGGAACAGCAGGGGCTCCTTGACTGAATGAACAAAAGCACAGTCACAGAAACACCTAAAATACATTGCAATTATAAAAATTATTGATGATTCAATTTATTTTTTTTTTTTTTTCATTTGGGGTATCAGTAGTTTCAAAAAGTTGTCAATAAATTATAAGGAATCTCCCCTACTCCCACATTCCTAAAAAGCCCCAAAAATGCCAACAATCAGTTGTAACCTGTGTAACCTGTTTGCATAATCAGTATGTGCAAACACTCCTACATTCTGACCTGTATGCCTTATATCAGGTGTTAGGAATTTTGAACTAGTGGGTTTATTCAAACATCAAACCACTTGACCAATTAAAAACTTGCATGAAAAGCATATTTGTGACTGAAGATAATACCTTAACCTGTCCCACAAACATCATTCAGGGAAGACTTGATTCAAATATTGAAAATTAAATCTAAAATATGGAGTCAAAATTAAACAGGTTTTAATTACAAAGATAAGGAAATTGGAACAATTTTTTTCAGAGAACTGGTGAAATGCATAATATATAAGAACTGGACTGTTCATGTCAGGACTATATAGTTTTATGAAAGTTGTGCTACAGACCAAGAAGAAGCTGAGGACTTGATATAGTAAGGCTCATTATACTTTTGCATGCAAGATATGCTCATATCTGTTTCCAATATTTGAAATTCTGGGTCTGGAATTTGATGGAATTTTGCTATTTGCAAGAGAAACATGGCCCATACAAAGAGCCATAGTGTATGGCACCTATACCACTTCTCATAAAACAATTGAGGCCTCAGAACACAGCAGTGAAAATGGCAACAAAAGGAATCCCACCAACAGGAAAAGAAAAAAGAAAAAAACCACAAAAAAGGAAGCAAAAGACATCTCCAGAATAAGGAGCTTGTCTCTGTAGCTGGGTACAGCTTGGAGCTGGGAGGGCGAGCTGGGGGCAGAAGTTGAATGCTGTTTACTTCACAGTGGCTGGGGTACTAAGATCTCCTTGTGGATCCCAGAAAAGCCACACAAACACAGTAACTGAAGAGCCTGTCTGAGCTGGAGGCAGTCTGTGACTGCTGAATTCCTCCAAAGTGCAAGCTCATCTGGAACCACCCTAGGCATGAATGATAAAAGTGAGTAGGAGCAACAGGCTCCTTCTGCAGCATGATACGTTTTTGGGGGCCATTACTGCAGCTAACCAAATCTCATCATTTCTGTGAAGAAGTGGTTCTGTTTTGGACCAAAAGAATAAGAAAAAAAGAAAAGAAAGAAAGTAAAATTACTGCAGGGAATAAAAACACATTTTTAAATACTTTGAAAAACTGAAAATACTTAATATAGGAATGCCTAACTATTTTAATGTCCTGGTTGTGTTTCACTTTTTAGGAAACACCCCAGGGTTCTTTACTGACAGTCAGGCAACCTTGTTACAAACAAATAGTAGAAGATATATGGCCCATGAGAGAACGTGGCCAGATGGAATTCTGGGGTTCCTGTGTATTCTAGATGTGTATGTATACCTGAGGGTATTGTGAAATATAAACCATGCAATTCCCCTTTTCCTTCTTCTTATCGGGTTGTTCAGTATAGATTATCCAGAGCCAACTTTTAGGATGCTAAGCAAAGCTGACAATTGGTAAATTTAATTTCAAACTAAGCCTGTAGGCCACTTCTGCTCTGTAATGTAGATGTGGAATTTAAATTTTATAATGCTCAGTGCCCAGATCAGGTTTGATAACACTAATTTCAGAGTCAGAATAGTACTCTGATTGGGGGGTAGTGCCTCAGAGCACTTCTCATATGCCATGCTGCCTTGCATGCAGGTACATTTTCTTTTAAACTCTTGCTTTTCCATTCTGTTCTCACAAATAAGGTGTGGATAAGCACATGGGGGAAATTTTCAACGAATCAAGATGAGATACAGGATGGCAACATGACACTTTGTTTAATAAAATTTAGCATTTCTAAAAATTGCTCTTTGTTGCACTTGTATGAATTGACAGTCAGACAAGGTATGTTTCTTAACAGAAGGTATGATTTTTAATAAGTTGATTTCTATCCTCTGGTTTCACTACATCAGAGGTGTATCCACATACTGCTAGGTAGTGCAAATGAAGTTAATTTGTCCCCCTCCAAAAATGTAAAAAGGTACTGTAGCAATATTCTGCAGTATTCAGAAGGCCAAATTACATAATCTTTTCTCTAAGTCATTTGTTCTGTTATTATAATAATATTCATAGGATTTACCATCAAGAAAAGTAATGCTTTAAGTCAAATAGGAAAATAAATAAAAATCGGAATTGAAAGTAAAACTATTAAGATTTAATGTATGGTTGGTGCCCTTTTTTGAACACGAAATTAAATTTCCAAGAAAAATAATAATATTTATAAGATTAATGGATTATATTACTTATAGCTCAAAATTTGGAAGTAAATTAACATTTGAATATTCTCAGGCACTAAACCAGAAATTCATGACCCATTTTCTTGTGGAACAGAAACATTTGAAGCAGTGCAATCATCTCAAGTGAAATGTCTTAAATGCCCAGAATATACATTTCGTGTGTGTATACATGTGTGTGCACATGAACACATATATTAACCTTTTCCTTTGGAGTGGAATACTTTTCTGCAGCTATTGTGTTAAGCATAAAAACCTTTATTTATCAACCAGTTTGTAGCATGAGGAACATTGCTGTAGGCCAGCTTCATGGGATTGTACCCTCTGGTGAAGCCAGTGTTCTCCTTCAGGTTCTTTCCACACACTCAACTGTCACTGCAACAGCTGTCAAAATGAGGATACCGATGCTGATGATACTCTAGGTATGCAGTGAGGCTTTCGTTCTTGGCATGCCCATCAACTCACACGGATGGGAGAACTTTAGAAGAAGTGACTTTTCTCAGTCCATATGACTGACTTTCATCAAACAGTTTAACCTAGTTCTTCCTCTTCCCAAGGTTATGGAAGACAAGGGGAAAAGGCAACAAAGACTTACTTTCATTCTTCCTATCATTAATATAAACAGTCATGGTTTTGTATTTTTCTCAGTTTTATACCTCAGTGTGTCTTCTCTGCAACGTAGGAAATTTCAGATTTGTTTGGAGTCCTAGAAAGAGATCTCAAAGCATCAGTGGATAAGAAATAATAGGCCAGTTTTCTCAAAGATGGTTAGGCCTAATAATTGATGGTTAAACCTTGCAAGCTTTTCTCATATCAAATATATGAAATATAATATCAGATAAATATATATATCAAATAGTTCTATGTGGACTTTCTCCATGATGCGTGACATTCACCTGTCACTGTGCTGGAGGTTATTCCAAACCCTGTGGGACACTGAGGCTTTTGAATATTTTCAGATAAATATTTACTGGAGAGAAAAACTAAGAGTAGAGAGAACACTCTCTCTTTCCTCTGTCTCAATAGGGGCTGATATCATACACACACGATCTCATGTGACGTGGATTAAGGTGTACGTTGCTCTGATATTCCTTACTCCATTGAGGTTTTTATCTACCTCTTAATTTAAAGAATGTAAGTAGTGTCTATACAGTGTTTGACACATGGTCAATTGCACTTACAGAAAGTATACAAAATTAGCCTGTGTTTCTGTCCACTGTAAAAAAAAAACCCTCAATTTAAATTATGATTCATGATATTATTCATATCCCTAACTTCATATTCTCATCATCAGACAACAATCATGGTTTGTTATAAAAAGATGGTAAATCTTTTAACAAAATTTTTCTTGTTAATTCACAGAAAGAGAAGAATATTTGAATACCACTGCAATTTTTAGATTATTGACTTTTATTTACCATTGCATTGATAATGCTTTCTATAATACAATTTTTTTCGCCATACTAATTAAATAAACTGAAGCAAGACAAATACATAGTGGGCTGTTTTATATAAAATTAACATTTCACACATGAAGGTTCTTTTTCTAAATGTATGTTACCATCTTCTAGACCATCTGTCAGATTCATTGGCCTAATAAGCTTGATCAGAATTTTAAGCCTGTTCAGATTTCAAATTTCAAGTCTTACTAGGCTCCCCCTTTTCTCTAGTATGCTGGTGCACATTACATGGTTACTAAAACAGATCCTGAAAAAGGAATAATTCCTGGACTTCATTTTGTGTTTTATCATAGCAACATATAGATACCGTTTCTTTCAAGATAATTATGCCCTGCAAGTATCAGGGTCAGAGAAGAAGGAAGAGGATGAGGTACTCCAAGTGCTGGGGCAGGTTCCCCTGCAGCCCCTGGAGCCAACCACAGAGAAGCAGGTAATTCCCTGCAGTTTATGGAGCAGATTATGCCAGAGCAGGTGGATATTACCTTAAGAAATGATGGCCTGTGGATGACACACACCAGGGCTGGTTCATCCTAAGTACTCCAGCCCATGGAGATTACTCACACTGGCACAGAGGAAAAGTGTGAGAAGAAAGGAGTGACAGAGAAGGAACTTTTACAGACTGTCTGAAAACCCTGCTCCCCATCCCTTTGCGCCACTCAGGACGAAGGGCAGTGGGTAGAGGAACCGGGAATGAAGGAATTCACGTAACCCTGTTTTTCCAATGCAGGTAACCGGTAAGGGATCTCACCATCTTTGTCTCTGACCACAGTCTTTTCCATCTTATTTCCATCTTCCGGCTCAGGAAGGGGAGTGAGAGAGCTGGTGTGTGGGCATCTAGCTGCTGGCCAGTGGTAACCCACAAAATGCTAAAATGCTGAGCAAACTCTCTTGAATAAAGACACTTTTTTTCCCTCTAAAATGTGCTGAGTTTTTGATAGGTGAGTAGTTAGTGTATTATGGCTGCTGATCTTACATAAGGTCTTACTTGATTTTTTTATTATATTTCTTGCTTGCTGTCTACATATTTCTGTAAATTGTGATACTTTACATGCTCTCTGGAGTTGAATCTTTATGTACTGCTTTATTTAGAATTGGGTGTGGAAATCAAATCATGTCTAGATTTCATGTTTTAGACTTTATTAGTTACTTTGTATATTGCATAGTTATTTGATTTTACTATTAGAAATCTTATTATTTCACCTGACCTTTTTTTAATCACTGTTTTCTCTGGTTTGAATTAAAAAATCAGAATTCATAGCAAAGTACACTGGCAATCTGCTTCTGATGTGACATTTGCAATATGTTGTTGATTATTACTTAATTTTTTTTTGTTATCTCCATTTTTTTCCTGAAAATGTGTTTTTACTATAGGCAGATCCCAAAAAAGTGTCCATGATTTTTTTAAGTTACTATAGAGCCGAAATGCAGCAGGTGACCAAATGAGCACTCGTACTTGTATATGAGAGCTCAAACAAGTCTACTTAAGGCACTGAAATTCACTAATCACAAAAAATCATCAAACTGTACCTTTAGTTCACCTTTGATTTAAGGGGAAAAATGTTCAGCAGTGAATTTTGATTACTATGATCCAATTGCTTCTAACCTGTTTTAGTCTTATTTTAAATATATCTTATTAAAAGCATCATTTGCAAACAATCCCTTAATGAAGTATTATATTGAGGACTTGCACATAAATTGTGCAAGTACTTTGCCTTCATTGAATTTGTCATGTAAAATTAGCCCTAATTTTTGGTAGCCCCAATGAATGTAAATAAGTAAAAACATGGTATTGGAAAGTCATAAATTCACTCAATATGAACAAGCTTAGCAATGTCCTTCTATGGTAGTAAAAGAAAGACTATGGTATGCTATGGTTCAAGAGATTATATTTGAATATTTCATTAGCTTTTAACTTCACACAACATACTTTGGGGCATGTTCTTTAATATCATGAGAACACAGTGCTGCACCTATGGTAATAAAGCCAAATTAATGGTTAGAAAGCTGCTATCTTAAATAAATAATGATATGAGAAGACAAAAAAAATCATAGAATCATTGAATAGATAAGTCTGGGAGGGACCTTAAACATTTAAACATCCTCCAGTTCCAAGCCCTCTGCCATGGGCAGGGACACCCTTCACTGAATCAGGTTGCTCTGGGCCCCATCCAATGTGTCCTTGAACACTTCCAGGGATGGAGATACATCTGGGCAAGGCAGTGCCACTTGCATTCAAAAAAAGGGAGCTTTGTTCATGCCTGAAGCATAACAGATTAATCTGGGCACTCTTTTCACAATGATGCACATATTCCATAGGGTTTGGAATCATAGTTGAAACATGGTCCAGTTCCTGCCACTGCATTTAAAACTTGAGCAGAGGACAAGGTGCTGTTTTGGATGCACATCGTTAAGCGGGATGGACTTCTCAGCAATCCTTTGTCTCTCTCAAACCTGTTCCTGAGACACTCTGCACCAATACATCTTAGGAGCATTCCTGAATGGTATGGTCTCCATTGCAGAATTAAGCTGGTATAGATGTTGACTTTATGATTGGCAAAGCACCTTGTCCAGTTCTCTGGAAAGCCAGGTCCTCTCAGGTAATAGCAAAACTAAGTCTGATCAGTGTGTTAAGTCAGTGGAAACCTAATCCCAGTGTAAAAAAATTCTGCTGCTTTTCCTTGAGAGGAGCTCTATACTGTCAAAACATTCAGATCTGATTCTGTAAGTGTTTTGTTCCTGTTGTCCCTTGGGACTGTGGTCAGTTCTGCAATGGGCTTTGCTGAAAAGAGTTTAAAGGTTTGCTCAATGTCTGTATTTTTTTACTACCTGCAGACTTTTGTAGGCCTATCAACTGATGTAATTTCTGTCACACACACAGAAAAATTGGCCAATTGTTATTGCTCTGTGTAGGGATTACCTTTGGTTGCCAAATCTAAACTACTGCAGCCTTTTCTATTACACTTTGAATGGCAGTCAGGTGGAGGAATCTTATCTTGCATGATAACAGAAACTCTCAGCTTCTGTTAAGTAAGGTCGAAGAGGGTAACTTTCAGGGTCTGATGGCTTAAAACAAAATTATGATCTTCATTCTCATAACTGACTATTAGAAAATGCCTTTTTTAATTTCTCCTGCAACATCAAACTGCCTGAAATACCACGCTACTCTTGAGTTTTGAAAAGCAGATAAACGTCTCTAGCTCTCAATGCTTCCGAAGTCCCCAGTTACAAAATAGCTGTCAGAAACGAGTCATCTCATTCAAAGATCCTAAAAATCTCTATTCTCCTGCAACTCACTGGGCAATTTGGCAAGAATACTAGGCAAGATTTTATTGGATACTTGTCTGTATTTTGGCAAGCATTAGTTGAAACAGATGTTTATATATAACATCTTTATTTCTGAAACATGCTTCATCTTAAAACTAGATTGGTTTATTGCCCTTGCTACTCCTTTTGGAAAGTTGTCACAGAGTATTCTGGCTCTGCTGATTACAACTTTGAATGTCCAACCCAAATGTATTTATTATCCATCTAGAAATATTTTTATTAGGTCAACATTGTTGTTTATTTTAAATACTTTTTCCTCTTTTTTTTGTGTTTATGCCTAACCACTCCATATATTTATGCAGAGCAATCTTATCACATCTCAGTTCATTTTACTAAATTAAACAAGACAAGACCTTTTTGTCTTATTTCGTATTGCTTTGGATACTCTGGGGACCTCATCACATACGTCTTACAATTTCATTTGCTATTTGATGGGTGTGACACATTGTTATCAACAATCACCCAGCTGCTCCACACTGTTTTTTCTCTCACAGCTGTTGAGATCAGAACTTACTATTGTTCCTTCTTTAATGTTTGTTCCTCCTTTAGTCTTATACAATCCGATATTACCAACTTCTGTACTATGCTGTGGTTTGGTTGATATAGTTTTACTAATTTTTATCAGCTAGAATTTACTTTTTGTGTCTGCATGACTAATCCTTGACTAACTCTTTCAGTAGTTTATCCTGGCTTGATTATTCCCTTCTCAGGTCTGTCAGTTGCCAGCTGCTTTTCAGTCAGTTTACTATCTATGGTGCAATTATTGTTCTTACCTTCTCCCACTTGTTAATTCCCATAGGTAAACTATCAGATGTTTTACCATATGTCTGATAGATTAATTATACTGTTATTTCCCTTCTTATTTTATGTTATAGGTTATATATACGAGGCTAATCTAAATCCAAAATTCTTAGATAACTTGTATTGAATTTTCTCACATTTCTCCTTACCATGGGGTCCTGTATTACTTCACTGAATAAATACATTCTTTATTTTAAAATAACTCAGTTTTTACCTGTAATTTATACAGTCATTACCTTCAGATAAAAAACAGGTTTATGTTGAGTACTGAACTCTATAGGGCCTATGGGACACATACACTTAAATTCTTTCTTTCGCCATAATAAAGACTTGAATTATATTTTATTAACTCTTAAATCTGTCCATTTCTTTTCCATTTCTTATATAAGTTATACTAACCAGTAACTCTCCTATTTTGCTCCTTTTGAATGTTTTGTCTTTCAGATAAAATACCTAAATAGTCACTGGAATACAGAATGAGAATGAGAGAATGAGTCCAGGCTGATGCCTTTTGGAAAGAAGAGGCCTCTGTTCCTAAATATAATGAATATTCAATTATTTATACAAGACAGAAGAGACTAGACATGGGAGATTAAGGAGACTTTCTCCCTTGGTTTCCCAATGTGTTTTTTAACCTGTTGGGCCTCCTGGGAAGTGAAAGCTAGAGTTCAAACACTAGAGTAAAACAATTCAATTGGAGTACTCTTACTTGCAAGCAATTGATAAAAAAGAATTTCTTTTCATCCTCTTCTGGCTGCTTTGTGAATATGGCCTTATATTTCCCTCTAAACTTCTCAGAAAACCTGAAAAGAAACATAGTGTTCTGTATTTGAAAGAGTTGACTGTTTCACTTTACTTATATTTGTTTAATTGTGGGGGGAAATGGCAGTGAAATGAAGGTTTATTTCTTTTGGCAAAAGATTTATAAATAAAAGCAGTTTATTTCTCACAATTAAGAGTAAAGGGTTTTGTTTTGGTTTGTTTGCCCGTTGAAATAAAAAATCCATTTATACATGGTTACAAACAACTGATTTCTGTTTCTTATTCCAGCTTCTTGGTTTTCACAGAAATACCTAATATGTTGGATTGGATTAAATACTTCTTACAATAAATATCTCGGAAAATATATAAAGAGTGGTTCAAGGCTGTCGACACAGTCACATCTGTCAGGAACTCTATGCACCTATGGATTTATATGTGTTACTTACACTATTTGCACTTGCGAGTGTTATATTTTAGTCATCATCTTTTAAAGTCTAGGATCACCAACAAGGACATTTTAAGACGAAGTCTGGTTGTATTATTGAATAAAATTTAATGGACTAAGCTTTCTATGTGACCTTATATTCCTGAATTAACAAGGAAGGAGATGCTTCCAAAAATAGCTATGGAACAGTCTGCTCTTATATGTATATAAAAGGCATGTATATAAGTAAATTTTGTTGATTTATTAACAATAATACTTGTGATGTAAAAGAATCTTTGACTCATGCTAATTTACATACTGAGAATGCTCCCAAAACTGTATAGTTTTATTTCAATATTTAATTACTACTGTTTGGGGAAAAGATTAAATACAAAAAATTAAGATAGTAATATGAAACTATCAGGAAATCATTATATTGCAATAGAATAATTTATTTTAAAAGTTGTTTTACCTTTCCACAATAATGGAAAATTAAACTAACAACTAGTTGTAATGTAATGAAAACACTTACCAACTTGTCATAAATAGTTGTATTTACCCCTCAGAGAGTAATGACTCATTATATTCTTGTACTGGCTTTTCATCTAAAGTGGTGGGACCCACATATGAAACTGGCATTTCCTTTACAATAAATTGAATGAACAATCATTAAGTGTAAGGTTATCTGTTTCTTTTTTTGCTAAGATCTTATAAATCAGCCTTTTTTCAGCATGTAAAAAAAGTCTCTTTTCAGTGTCTCTCCTTAGGAAAACAACCAGAAAATTAGGATTGCATGAATGTGACGAAATTAGATCTGTTTTTGCAGATTTATCACAGAGTAATAATCCTTAGTTACCAGCCATTAAAAGGCCTGAGCACTTGCAGATCACCACAATACAGCTTATGGCCTTGGACCACTTACTAATAACTGGCCTTATTTTTACTACTTTATTGAAAGCCCTGGATTAACATTGTTTTTTACAGTTTCCTTGCATTGCCTTGGAAGAGAAAATTAGACTTCCACAAAACCCTTAATTAACGTTCTGCATTTTAAAATGGCATTTTAATTGTTTAAAAAGATATGCAGCATAATTTCAGACTTTTTTTTCTTATGCCACTACATTCTTGTTTATTTATGTCAAAGGTTGCACTGCAGAGTTAATAGCATTTGGTATATATTTTTGTAGCATTTAAAACAGCATAAGGGAGACAGTGCAAAACAGGCAAAGTTTTATGTAAGACTCATTTTCCTGGACCTGCAAAAAGGCTTATGATTTACATATTAGTTTGGTAAAGGAGGAGCAAAGTACTATAGCTTTCCATGGATACTAGTTCTCCCTGGGAGCTGCAACACCTGGAACCCTACCTTGTAGATAAGTGCAAAATGTTGCCATCTACATAAAACCCAATGTCAGTTTTAGCCTAAGAAATCAAAGTGAACTGTTTTATAAAGGAAAAAGAAAAGCAATATTCCTTGACAATGTAAGTCCCTAAAAGTTATTGACTGAAATCAACGAGAGCTGTAATGGTTCTGTTGCACAAAGATACAGAGATTTTTTTTTTTTTTACTGCCATCCAAACTGCAAGCATTATTAAGCTGAAAAATGGTATCGACTGCATAAAGCTGTTGTAACGTGACGTGGTTCTACTGCTCCCTAGCTGTGCAGGTACCCTCTAATGATATGAAATACAAAGATGGGTGGAAAAAATCCTATACCTTTTGTAAGTTCAGGCCATTTTCAAAAGAGATGCTTAAGAGACTATTGTGTACATTTCCATGAGGAAAAGGCTTTCCTTTCTCAGAATCCCAGGAGGTCTTTGGAAAACAGATTCTGATTAAATATAGCTGCCTTGTCCAGTGACAAATAGGGGAGCTTTATTTGTTGTGATGGAAAATTACGTGCCTATATGTGGTGCCTGAAAAATGAAAAAATGTTTGCATCTTTCCTAAGGTTCCTGGATAGCCTTTTGCCACAGCAAATCTTACAGGTCCCTCAAAGTTTCAAGGAGCAGACAGCCAGGAGAAAATGTGTTTACGAAGAAAGAATATTTCAGAATATCCTTTAGTAGTTTTTTCTTAACTCTGTGCAGAAAAAAATCAGAATTTCCCCTACAATTGTATACAGAATGGAGCATGCAAAGAATATTTCAAAATGGGTTCTAAAATTTTATTCACTACAAAATTGTACAATTGGCATTTATTTTGAATAGGAAAATGGGAATCAGTGTTGTGCTATTTTAAACTAGATTTCCGCTTCTAAGCCTTTTCAGGTTTCTAGAATTTTTCTGGATTATTTCAGGAGCATTAAGTTACATTTACTATATAAGTCCTAGAAATTTCTGGTTTCAGCACACTTGCTACACTTTATTTGTCAAGCTCCTCCCTAGAGTTGTTCAATGTCTTTTACTGGTATTTTCCTGTAATTTAAGTATTTTATCAATATTAGAGGTTTGAGTTCTAATCCTCTAGTGATTTGTAGCTAGCATATATGTGTATTATTCATTAAAGCCTTTAAGAATGCTAATACTCTGAGACAGCATGTTTTGTTACACTTTGAGCAAAGTAAATGACTATATAAATTATTAGAGGGAAAAGAAACAAATTCTTTTCTCTTGCACATTTTTAGCTTGATTGAGTCAAATATGAGTAATGAATAAATGTTAAGTTTACAATTCCTTTTTTTTTTTTTTTTAATGCAAAGATGCCTTTCTTTTAACGAAGTTTTCTGCTTTGGTGCTTACTATGTAGATTCCGATCCTTCATTATACTCAGCATTTCTCAAAAATTCCTTTGAGGATCCCATATGATAGCTGAGCTGTTCTGAAAATTTACTGTTAAATATCAGATAAGATGAATATGCACACTTGAAATTCACTATTGCAGCAAACAGACTTCAGAAATCAGTTTATGTGAACTGGTCTGGGATTAACCTCAGACAATTGAATGCCTGCTGACCATGGGTTGTTATTACTAGTTTTTACAGTTATATATGGTCAGCACTAGCTCAGCTAAATTGACTGTAAAATAGATCAAAGACAGATAACAGGATGGACATTTTTCCCTTTTCTCATCCTATCAGCTTTTTCATAATTTGTTAATGCTACTGTGTTTTTGCATCATTTAAGACTCAACACTCACTGACTTGTTGTCTCTTGTCCCTTCCCCTTCCTCTTCTCTCTGTTCTTCCCCTTAAATAAATAAGATAGGGAGTAGCAGAGATCCACATTTTGACAACTGCTTTCATATATGGACAAAGTCAGAAACATCCTGAGTATCAGCTTGCATCTTTTTCAAGAAAAATAGGGGGAGGAAGGCAGGGAATTGTGTCTCTGCAAATCTGACGAGGAGGATCCTCAAGAATTCTACCTCATACACAAAGACATTTATAGAGGAGGTTTGATTCAAAAGCCATGGACATCAATACGAAACATTCTGGGAACTAGCCTGAGTCCTCATTTCACAATCCATCCAGTTTATAGTAGTTTCGCTTCACTCAGTCAGCATTGTCCACATGGTTTTCAAAGTAAATTTTAAACATTTTTGGTTCATTTTCAAACCTCTTTATTAAACAGTCAGCTTTCTGTAAACACAAAAAGTGTATTTTGGTAATATAAAATTTTCACAGGAAAGTAATAATCTAAACACTCTCTTTTGTCAGCAATACCAAGAGGTAAACTCAGGTTTAATTGAGGAGATTGTACAAGGTTATGAATTAACTAATGATGGAAAATGTAGCCAATGTTATGAAAGGGCAAGTTCTAGTTCTTGTACACCATGTTGAGCATTTAGAAAGTTTAATACCTATAAAAATATCATGAAGGTATATTAAATTGGAATAAAGGGTCTAATCTGGACTGCATTAGGAAAAGCATTGTCAACAGGCAGGGGAGCTGATCCGGCTCTTCTATTCAGCCCTGATGATGCCTCACCAGGAGTTCTCTGTCCAGTTCTGGCTTCTTCAGTACAAGAGATACCTGAAACTATTGGAATGAGACCAGAAGAGAGCTAAGAAGATGATTAAGGAACTGGAGCACCTCACTTAGGAGGAAAGGCTGAGGTATCTGGTCCTCTTTAACCTGGAGAAGGCATGACAGAGGGGACCTCATCAAAGTCTATAAGTATCTGAAGGGAGAGTGTCAAGAGGATGGCTTTTCTCAGTCATGCAGAGAAATAAGAGAAAAGGAAATGGGCAGAAACTGATGCTAAGGAAGTTCCACCTGAATATGAACTTCTTTACTATGCAGGTGACAGAGCACTGGAACAGGTTGCCCAGAGAAGCTGTGTAGTCTCTCTCACTGGAAATACTCAAAAATGGTTTGATAAAGTCCTGAGTGATGGGCTCTAGGAGATTGCAGGGAGGCTGGATCAGATGACCCATGGAGGTCCCTGCCAACCCAACCCCTTCTGTGATTCTATAAATATTCCATAGATCTTAGACTCATAGGCTCATTAAGTTTGAAAAAGACCTCCAAGACCATTGAGCCCAACTGTTGACCAAACACCATCATGCCAATTAAACCATAGCACTCAGTGACACATCCAGTTGAACTCGTGATGGTGACTCCACCACCCCCCTGGGCAGCCCATTCCAATGCCAAAACTTTAGATATAATGGATGTAGCTGAAATAAGTAATCTGTTTTGGAATAAAGGTTTTGTAACTTGTTTAACATCTGTAATTTGGTTATACATATAAAACCCCCAAATATTCTCTCATAGTAATTTGGAATACTAAATGTTGGAGGCAAGCACAATAACAGTTTCTTCTCAGATAACGAACTTTTGCTGTAGTATAATTAACCTTTGACACAGATGGGAATTTTTAGTAGAAACAATTAATTGGAAATTACACTCTTTTATAGGTCATCACACTTTAGCACAAGTTTCCACTGCCGGCATTTTACTATTATATTTTCTAGTTGAAGATGTTTGGGTTTTCTTTTTCTTTTTGGGGGAAGACTGAATAATTACAGTAGTGAAAAATATTAACAAAAAGAATCAAAAATTCTTGAACATTCTTATGAGGGAGGAAACTTTTTCACTCAGGTTCAGTGTAAATCCATTGCTTTCAAATTGACACTTAAGGTTCATAATTCCTGTGCATGAAAACTTATTTGGAAAAAGGTAAGCTGTCAATTTAAACTGAGTTGACTCATCTTGATTAGGTTCATCTGCAAGTTCTCTAATTCCAGAAAATATCTAATTCCAGTTATTTCTCTTATTCCAAAAACTGAAGATTTCACACAGGAACAAATCAGGAAAATCAGATGAAAAAACAGCTGTACCAGAGTACAGCTCTTCTCACATAGAGAAGCCTTAACACACTGGGAGGTAAGAAGATTGAGTTGGTGGTAATGGATTCAAATTTATTAAACAGTGAAACCCAACTAATTCCTTCCAAGATACAGGGCTTCATAGATCTAGTTAGAAAACAAAGCTTTAACAGCTACTTACAGATCTACCTTCTTTTGCAAGCACTTCTTAGAGCACCAGTGCATGAAGTTGTTGCTCCAGGTTGACTTACTCCATGTCTCCTGTTCTATAGTAACTGTATTTGTACATATGCTGGACAGGGTAAAAAGGAAAGTAACAGAAACTGAGATTTCTTCTGGTGATAACTGACTTTCTAACATAAGCTAGTGCATATCTGATATTTTTAGACCCATGGCCAGCAACTGCACTCATGGTACTTCATAACTTACCCATATATCTAGACCTCCAAAGTAGAACAAAACTGTAAATGTTTCTATTTGATTTTTTTTTAGGTAAGGCTTTGGATTTCATTTTCATTTTCCATGTAATCTATTTTGTGCTACCTTACACTTTATTATCATTGATCAAAAAAAAAAAAAAAAAAAAAAAAAAGAGGAGAACCTACGTGCAGCTAAGGTGTTTTCTAGACAAGTAATTCAAACCTCAATTTTCTCTCTCCAGATTACTTCAGAAAATTTGCAGTAATTCTTCAAATGGGCAAAATGATTTATGAAGCAAACCTATTTTTTTCAGTTTTCAGTTAGCTGAAGTTTCCAAACAACGAAATACTGCAGTTTAAGCAAAAATGATAATTTTAGATTAAACAAACTAGTGCCAACATGCAGAGACCTACAATTCCACCAAAAAGACAAAAGTAGCTATGTCCTGGAGAAGTACACCATAGGCTCCAGGAAGAGCTCTGAAGTCATGGTGAGGAAAGAGGCTTTCCCTCATGGTGCTCTGCAACACCATGTAAATTTACCCAAGTTCTCTTTTTCCTATTGGTCTGTTGGCCTTACCTACCCCTTTTACCCTAATATGTCCTGGCTCTGGAATGTCCTCCCCTCTCCTGACTCCCACTGGCCCCAGTTTGCTGCATTGTTCCACTCCTGTTGGTCCCCCTGATCAGTTGCCCCGCCTATGCACCACTTTTCCATGTTCCCATTGGCCCTTGACCCTCAGATTGGCCTCCTTTCTCCCCTATAAAACCCTGTGCCCACCGTCCAAGTTTGCTTTCTGTCCCTGGGCCCCTTCACTTGAAGAGTGATAAAGTCTCCGTGGAACCCCATACAGAAGACTCTTCCTGACTTTCACTCGTTGACTTATATTATTTGTGGTGTGGATGCATGGACTGAGTGTCTGTGTGCCTGCCCGAACGCCTTTGACCTGGAGGCGATTTTGGGAAGGTTGCAGCATTCACCATCTGCCCCCACCACAACACCAAAACCTCTGTCGTGGTGTAATGGTTAAACTCGCTCTCTATGCTAGCACTGTGATCAGTTCCTAGGTAATAAAAACGATTCTGCAAAATAATCATCATGAGTGAAAACCAGAAACTGTTCTATAGATGTGTTTACAGCTGTAGGGGGGAAAAAAGTGAATCCATGGTTAATCTACATCTTGTTCACGTGTATTACTATTTCCCCTTTAATTTGTATGTAGAAGCTTGTCATGGTAAAGTGGTGTTTTGATACAGTTTTTGCCTAAGGCCCTCTTAGCAATTGGCTCATAATCAATTTGATTTATTTTGTCACCATCACAGAGAACGTCGTCAAAAAGTCTTATTAGTGGTGCTTGAAAATACAGTTTTCCTTTACTGTGTTTTTTTTTTTTAATCCATCATTACTTGGTAATGCTCATTTATGCTGTATAGCAAACTCACACAATTGGTATATGATAGCTTGTCTACACAGAAAAGAAGAATAATTAGCTTCAAAAGAAGAAAGTTTTAGTGTCACCCAGGAAAAATGGTGACTTAATACTGATTTTTGTGACATAGAAATATAGGAGTTTGCGTATATAATTTGCTTGTAAGACACTCCTTCCTCTGCACTGAGCATATACTGGTTCTTTTTGGATCTCAAGAAGGCATGGATACCCTGGGCTAATTGAATAATTTATTGAGCAAAGTATGGAAATAGTAGAAAATATGACAGCAAGAAAATAGTAGGAAAGGTGATAATAATCTTATGACCTTTCTGATGTTGACAGAAACAGTGTAAGAGGTAATAGCAATCTGACATTCCTGGTGATGCTGGGAAAAAATGGTTGCTGCAGCATCAGACGAGTCCTTGCATGTTAGGTTTATGGCTGGACTCAATGTTCTTAAAGGTATTTTGCAATTTCTAGTTGAACTTTTTACACTAAACAGATCTCACCCATAGTGAGGTGCATTGTCATTGTAGTCTTTAGAATTTAGCAGGGTTTTCTTAGATGTTAGCAAATCTATGAATCATTTGTCAGGTAAAGGACTGTTAAGCATAAGGGTAGTTGATTAATCTCAGCATTAGGTAAGATTTGCAGATGGTGCCATCCACATGGACGGGCTTTGCCAAATCAGCCAAATTCATCCAGCAGTCCATGAGTGTTGCTTTGAGCATGTTACCACATACTGACATAGGAACAAGTCTGAGACAGCTACAGTACAGGTTATATGTGCTTCTTCATGCTAACACACAAGTCTCGATAATCATTGTCTTTGGTTATACTCTATGAAAATTCCGCTCAAAGACACCATCCTCTTTCAATACCTTCTGCAGTGTCCTACTACACCAACTAGCATAACAAGATGCACTCTTCCAAGACATAAACTCCTTAAGAAGCTGTCTTTCCTCCTTTCTTTGCAATCATGCACATCATACTCCAAAATGATGTTAGATTCCTTGGCTGATAGTCTTTGGCAGGATGCAGCTGAGAGTGCTTGTGATAGCAAATTGAAAAGTGCAGCCAAATGTTCCTGGTGATCCAGCAAATATTTTTCTTTGCTCTTTTCTTTCCTTAGGCACTGCAGATTATCAGAATAATAGACTATCCGAGGGGATGCTGCTATACATGAAGTAACACTGGGGAAAACCAAGTACATTGTGAACGACTATTACACTGCAAAGAAAACAGACATATATTTCAGGAACTACATGACTTTAAGGCAGTCTGAATTTTCTAGTTCCATAGAATATGCTAGAAAATATTAAACCGATTCAAATTCAATCTTTAGGCCATCCTAGGCAGGAAATTGGGCTAAGCATTCTTGATAAAAACCAAATAAATTCAGGGCTAGATAAACCAGTGTCTAAATAGGGATATCTGGACATGAAAGTTTTCCTTTAAAAATAAACATAGTTGAGCAAGGTAATTTTTAAGCAGACACATATAATTCAAAACAGATTATTAAAACACAATGAAAGAAGCCATTGAAAATTTAAATTTACTAGTTTTAGTTAATGGCTTATCAAAACTAAACTTCATTATCTTCTTTAAGAATGAAAAAGGCTTTCTACATGAAAAATTAGCACAAAGGAAATACTTCTTGGTATGTTTTCTACTATAAATATAAAATTCCTTTACTTTTAATGATGGCATACTTTTGTAAACTATAGACTTGCACTGTATTGCATACCAAAGTGCCCTGGGGCTTTATAGGGAAACTTAAAGTACTGAACTATATTCAGAAAGCTTATTTTACAAGAATCTGAAAAGTGTGTGTGTTGTTCTTGAAGCTGGTCATTTCCCACTGGTCACATTCCCGGCTATTCAGGATCCTTCATAAATGGAAAAGTATTTTTCATTTGATGACATAAAGAGCCTTATTCCTGTTGGAATTTGTTAGAAACTAGGACAGAGCAAAGAGACAGTATTTGTTTGCCATCTCAGTTTAAATTGTATTGTGTTGATCTGGTGATAATAGGTGGATACAAAGAGCCCAGCTGATTTTGCAACTAAAGCCCATGTCACCTTTAAAGATGAAAATAACTAAACGGAATGTTTAGTTGAGAACTGCATTATTTTTGCTGTTGAGCCCTTCACATGTTTAAGCTGGTACTGCAAAATTCTTATTTTCATCCTAAAACAAAACCAAAAAGAACCCAAAGAAAGCCCACCGAACAAACAAACAAACAAAAAACCAAACCAGATAAAGAGGAAAATCTCAGACTATGGAGACAGCAGAAAACGAGATCTGTGTTTTGGTATATCAATTTGAATTTTAAACATAAAAATATTATGTAGACAATAGTGAGAAATATATTCGGAGATACTCTCTTACAGCAATCACTGGATATGATAGTAGCTTCAGTCAGACTATAATATCCTGCACATTGACAATGCTTTTTTTGGCTGCTGCACATTTTATATTGATACCAGACATGCTAATGTGACATTTGTAACTAAAGGAATTGAAAGAGGTCTTATACAGATGAAAGCAATTTAACACATAGCAAAAGATTAAAACACATTGGAGGAGATCAACAACATGAACTTTCTGCAATGGGCTGTGTCTGATAAATACTTTCCAAGGGTTTATAGTATGCGGCCTAAACATATTTAAGAGACACGGTTATCAGTATGTCAGCTAAAGATACTTAGATTTTTTATATGAAGGTACACATTATCAAAGTTTTTCTAATTTTGCCCTGTGTTTTCTTATATTGTCCAATTACTGGTCTTACTGTGTAAAAAGCAATACAAAAATGAGTGCTGGGCCAACAGTCAAGAAATCTTACAGATTTGTATCTTCTGTGCATTCTAAAAGCATTTTTTTAGCATTGTACAATATACTGTTTTACATGACATAAATCAAATAAAAATCCAATAAAACAGCATTTGTAAAGCCTGCATTCAGTGAATCTTAATATTTGCAAACTAAGAAAACAGAAGATTGAGAGATTAGGATAACAAGTTGCAATATCTGCTACAATGGATAAAAAGCTTTTGTGCTCTACATGTTCAAATATTTGCACCACTTAAAAGAAGTGGAATTATAAATAGAACAATTAAAAAAACTATAATCAATTAAAAAAAAAAGAATTTCAGCCTCCAAGACAGGATTTTTAAAAAAAAAAATCAGGCAAAGATTAGTATACAAAAGGAAAATTCAGAAGTTAAGTCACAGCCATCCCTTAGGCCGTGCACTTACACATACCTATGACACTGATGAAGTCATGTGTCTTCTGACCTCAATGAGAGTACTGACATTTCAGAGGAAAATACTTCACAGTGTGACTATTTAGATGGTAAGGACTGATTTGTCAGTGAATATATCAGGTCAACATTTCTCAGTTTTCTAATACTGAGATGGGTACTATGTTGGGGTCAATTCAGTGAAAGAAGAAGAAAACCTCGGCTTAAGGCCGCTGGAAAACCCTTCTTAGTTATGGTGAGCAAAAGGCTCACTCCTATGATCCCTCTGTTTGGTTATGTAAATTGTCACTAGAAAGTTCTAAGTTCTCCTTGTTATTACTGGTTACTTCTTGCTGCAGAAATTGTAATATTTCTAATAATTCTCTCCCACTGGATCTTCCTCTCAGACTCTGCCTTAATCCCCTCCCTATACCCAAGTGCATAAATATTCCTACTCCACCCTAGAGGGGGGCTCTTTTCCAGTTCATTCCTAGCACAGTGCACACCATTCTGTTTGTTGTTTTCACTGTATTAAAAGTTCTGTTTCCGGACAATTGGATCAGAGTGGTCTCTGTCCATAAAGTCACCAGAGCTGATTCCCGAAAACTGCCTGGACGAGGGCTGGGAAGATTCAGTACTAAATGTATTTTTTATTCTTTCGCAGATATTTTCTGCTGAATGTAGCAACAGAGTTAATGTCAGACCCTAATCTTCTGAAGTGTTTTGTAGATAATCCTTCTCCAAAGGGAACCTGTCATTTCAGTTCGTACCTGTAACATCTCTTATTTGCTAAACCTCTGGATCTTAAGGTGTAAGACTGCTGACGAATGCAAGCAGCTACCTTTCTTAATAATATAATGTTCTCTCCATGGTTTTTCAGGGCAGCAGTGCAACTAGTTTTGAAATGAATAGAGTGGTTGTTCATAACTCAGTATGACATCCTTCCATGCCAGTGGGCATTAGCAGATGCTTTCTGAAGAAGAAATTACATACTTAAATGGAGAAATAGAAAGTGTCCTAGTTACCAGTTGTGTGTGTTTAAGGGTGATTATAAGTAAGAAGAGTTTGTATTATTGTAATAAATCTTTCATGATGCACAGTGAGTGAGAAGGATCAAAGGGTGTGAGATGAATTCTTTTTGCTTATAGTATTATATCACTTATACACAGTGATGATACACAGACAGAAATCACTGGTGAATAAAATTTTGAAAGTCAATATTTAAGCCACTGAGAAAGACTGTAGGATAAGATTATCAAGGAACTTGAAGATAACATAAAAACCAGCATGAAAAGGCATGCTTTTAAAACATTGCTGTAGCAGTACACGTGTCTTTGAAACCAAATGCAGAAGCAAGTTTCATTATAAGAAATGTTCAGAACCATATGTGAAGTTATAAAACCATGATGGATTTTTACTTTTTTTACCCTTGACAAAGTTGCTCTGTTATTGCTGCTAATTTTTATTTTCTCCAATATAGCATGCCACAGTATAAGTGATACTTACTTTGCAGGAGTTTTTGTTTGACTAGATTATTATTTTTTCTCCTTGTAACTAAGTTGATTATGTTCTAAGTGCTATAAACTAATGATATTTTTTGTACTGGGATGATATCTACCACAAGTTCAAGTTAAAGAAAAACAGCTATCATTGACTTCACAGGATAATATTTCCTTCTCAAGTAACTTTTTTTCCTGTGGTTACGATATTTTTATGGTGCACCCTAATTGATTATCTTATCTCTTCCTCTTGTTCAATTCAAAATTGCATCTAGTTGACTTCTAAAGAATTGAAGCAGTCTTTCATCTTTCTGCAATTTCATTAAAATTAGCATTGATGAATAGGATCTGGTAGAGTGGTTTTTTCTTTTAACAGCTAATATCTGCTCAGTGAAAAAAAATCCTTTTCAATGACATCAGGATTTGTTTTAGTTTGGAAGTGTTTATCCTAATTATAACTAGTATCTCACCACTTGAAAAACACAGATGATGTATTTTAAGGATTATTTTTTTACTTTTGCTTATGGATGGATTCCTAAAAACTAATTCCTTATTTTTCAATGGAGTTCTGGTGGGTAATTAATAAATATTTCAGTTACT
This sequence comes from Promerops cafer, assembly GCA_013398275.1. Lineage (NCBI taxonomy): Eukaryota > Metazoa > Chordata > Aves > Passeriformes > Nectariniidae > Promerops > Promerops cafer. The sequence goes on from VZSE01010483.1 coordinate 309,573, forward strand.
ACTCTTTCTTGTTTACATTATTTTCTAGTCTTAAAATATATGAACTTAACAATTCTGTGATGCATGCTTTCGAATCCGTTTTTTAGAAAGGAAACAATATTTGTATGTTCTGATTTTAGTTTTCTTCTTTGTGTTGTGTTATTTCATGACTAAGAGCTAGTTAAATGTAGTTTATTTTGCTGATTGAAGAAAAATTGTTAAAATCTGCAGTAGTTTCTAGATCTGGCTGAGAGCTTTTCTCCATGCTGTTAAATATTTGTCATTTTTACAAGGCAGTTTTACTTATGCAATTATATTAAACTTTCTACTAGCTGTCTTTGCTACTTGAAATAAGCCTTATTAGCTATTGTTTAGTAAAGCTTTTAATTAATTTTTTTAATGGCATGATATTTTGGCCAGTGAGGTAGAATTCTTAGTCATTAAATTCTGTTCACTGTATAGCTCACTGGGAAAGGAAAGTGGAGATCTTACTTGTCAGTCATCATATATTGAGAACAGCAAATTATCTTGTCAAAAGTTATAGTTAATGGAAAGAGTACGCTCAGGCACTGTTACCAACAGATAAAAAAATAATACAGTAAGTGCAAAATGCAAGAGTCTAAGTGTAACCAGAGCTCATCATTTAGTGTGCTTCTGCAGGTACAAAGTTTGTCATGAAATTGCCGGTAGTGTGCATTCTCAAGCACTCGTAATGATGGGGTTAGAGCAGTGTTACAGCCTCAGAAGAGACAGACTATGATCTTGGGCTGGCACATGTAGGACAAGGCAGGGAGATACGGAGGAAAAACGGTGCTTGCAAAAGAAACGGTGAAAGCCCTTTGGCCTGATCTGCCTTGAGATAAGTAGTTTTTGAAGTCTTTACCTCTGAGAAATGAAGTGGTTCCTGTTGTGTGTCCTTGATGCCAGTCTGCCTACACTGGGGTTTCTAGGTCAACATCATAAAGGTTGAGAAGATGGTGGCTGTGGCTCACCACTGATACTGTGCTGCCTACTCAGCTGCTGCTCCATCCCTTGTATTCTACCAGTCAGCAGTTCAAACTGGACAGTGCATTCCCGTAGCCAGGGGAAAGCAATGATTATCCAATAACCCACACATAGCTCTGCTCAAAAGTGTGACTAGTAACCTACAGTTATACAACAGAGTCATAGAACATCCTCCACACAACTGTTTGTAATTCACTTTGCCAGGGGCAGATAATTTCTCTTGTCAGCTGGGAAATGACTTCTGTCAGTACTCTTTAAAGCCAGAAGCCAATTGATCCACTCAACAGACCTATATTCTATATTTTGCATCCACTGTGGCAATCTCTATTATTAGCTTCTTTCTCCTGCATTATAGGGCAAATCAGTCTGTTTCAATGGTTTTGGTTTTATTGCTTCATGATTTTAGAAGTTACAAAATGAAAGATCCAGTCATATAGACACACACGGGAGTAAATTAATTTTCCACATCATTTAATTTACCTCTATGGGAAAATTACCTCTCATAAAGCTCTATGTGCCTGTTTGTGTTTGCAGGATTAGGCCCTGAGCAACCTGACAGTATTCTACAGTTACTTTACTGTCTACTTAATGTACTTAATGGACTTTGAGCTGTAAGTCTGGTTTAACATTGAGTCTTGTACGGAAGAGATCTTGGGCAAAATTCCATTTTCCGTCACACTCCTTTAAAAATGTAGGGACGATATGGTAATAGGACATTCTTAGTTTTTTCACTTTACCTACCTTTTACCCTGTGGTTGCATGCCTATGTGCACATGTCAGAAGTTATATTAAGAGTTTTATGAGAAGTATTACAAAGACTTAAAAAATAAGTAAGGTTTATGTAATTCCAAAACAGTTTTAGGGGTAGACAAATCCACTATGTAAGAGAGAATCAAACCTCTCTCCAGCCTTGGAAAAGCAGATGAATTTGGCTGTGCACACATTCCACTACTTATTTTCCCTGGATCGTGAGGGAAATTGTTGGGGTGTGTCAAAGAGTTCCTGTCAGCAAGTTGAAAATTCAGGACCATTAATTTGCTAATGTAATAGACAAACTGTATCTGCTAGTTCCAAACTTCAGAAGAGACATTTATGTTGCACCTTAGATATAACTTTATTGCACCATCACAATGATAAACTGAAAATTTGTTAGTCTGAAAATTATTTTAAAAATAAATTATATGTGTGCAAAAATAAAACAAATCAAAGGTCTTTTTTTTATAGGAAAGCATTTCAATGAGTCACAGTAAATTTCAGCATTTGTACTTCAGAGTGGGTAAAATACACATTAAGAAACACTAGCCCTGGAAACTATCAGACTGTGTTTGTTTTTATTATATTTTTATTTTACTCTTAGGTTTGTATCAGGTCACTCAAATGCTTCATCTTCAAACAGCTAAGAAAATATTCAGTAATATCACACATGCAAGTGAATCTGGAGATTCCATGTATTTATAAATGAAAGGACATATGCACTGCTAAACTCAGTGCACTTAGAGTAGTTACACCAGCTAAGGATTTTCCTCACAGTATTCAAGAGGAAATTAGAGTTATGATGAGAGTATTCATTTTCCTGCATGGCTCATTGCATGCTAACGCATTAACTAAGAATACAAAGTAGTGTAATACGCTAAAAAATAACTGTAGCAATCAATATTTTTACATTTGTCTGGGAAAAAATAATGCAAAGTGAAGCAGAAAGTGAGTGAAAGTTATTATATCAATTAATTCACCTACTAATGAATATATATGGGGATTGGTTGCAGCTATGCTTTATGACAGCACAAGTATTTACAATAGGTTCTCAGAGCTGTCACAAGCTAATCACAACAAAAATACTCAATTCAGTATCTTTTTTTATACATTGTAAGCATTATCAGAAGTGGCTTGCTAAAAAGCCCTCAAATTACTAAAAATTACATTTCTTTTTTTTCACTGTGTGTGCATATGGTCTGTTTCCCTCATACTCTCTTTAAGTTAGTCTGTAAATTGAATTTAAGGAACTCAATTGTACCTCAGAATAGCTCTCAGAAATCACTGTATCAAAGGTACTGACCAGAAAGGAGAGATCAGGAAAAAAATTTCTTTAATTTGAACTTTCCGGAGCTCTGTTACACCAAGTGTTATAACAAGATAATGCTAAAATATAGTCACTGACCCAAGAGACTTGCAAAATAAATAGAGAACAAAAAACAAAGAATTTTTGATGTAATGGTAGACGGGAAACATAGGCAAGTGTTGGACAGTGAGATTAGTAGTGACTTCTGTGAGGTATTTTCCCACTTGAAGTTTCTTGTAGGCATAAGTATTGGGTTGATGTGCCATTGTGTGGATGGACCTTTTAGGAATCAGAAGACTTGAACCAAAACCATAAGACAAATGAACCACAAAGAATAAAGAAAATTCTGACTAAATTTTGAAAAAAATATTAGTGTGAAAAAAGAAATTTCCAATCCTGACCAAACTTATCTAAAAGTAGAACAAAGGAAATTCATATCTCAAGTACTATTAGTAAGTACAATACATTGCAAGACAAGCAATATTCTGCAAATTTATAAAGTGAAATATTTGTAAGTAGTACCTAAGTACATAAAGATAGAGCAATTTTCTCTTCAAATTGCTGCATTTGTCTTGTTACCAACTACACAATGTCAGTTCTGTTGTAGGCATGGGATCCAACAAACAATTCAAGCATGTGTTTAACATTAAAAACTTTGGTGACTCCAAAACTGTAACAAATGTTTACCTTTCTCCTTGGATCTGGAATAATAAGAAAAAGAACTTAGGTCTTTGAAAATTATTTCCTTCCCCCTCCATCATTATGACATTCATTATGAATTCCATGACCAGCATTTAAAAGATTTGAAGGAAGAATATTTTAGGGAAAAATAAAGTAAAAAAAAAGTGCCAAGCAAGCAAGCAAAGTTGTTCAGAATTATTTATAAGATGAATTAAACCTTATGTCACCATTCACTAAAACAGTGATTACATTTATTTTATATTACAGTATTAAATTTAAATATGATTGCTAGTTAATTGAACAAAATTCAATTTCTTTCTCACCAATATGATTAGAAACTAATTTTGCTATAACAACTTTTTCTTACTTTTAGTTTTTTTTCCCTTGACAAGAGGAGCAGCCGTGACGTACATGTAGTCAGTGTTCTCACCTCCTGGCCTAAGCCACTGACTTCCCTGTTTTGGTTCATTCATTCTCTGGTACTTCATGGAGTCACTGTGGATATTGAGTAGAGAACAAGGTTTGTATTGTCTGTTGTGGTAATAGCACCGACCATGTCTTTGACAAATCAATTAAATCATTTTTTTCTATCGTTTACTAAAGATGACAATTAATCACCTTGAATTAGTACTGTTGTTTCCATATCATGAAACTGCAGCATCAGCTTTAACCAGGCAACTTGTTTTTCAGAGCTTGGAGTTTCTAATCCTATCAACTTACAGGTGTTACCTCATCCTGTAAATCCTGAAGAAAAGTCTCTGTAGAGGCTTAATTTAGAGGCTAGAAGATAGGTGAAGATTAGCAGGAAAATGCCATGTTGCCCCTTTCATGAAGTGACAGTGGACATGAAGCTGCACTTTGAGAGGTCAGACCAGTCTGTCCAGGTTTGAGCAGAAATTCAGTGTTTCATCTCTCCAAATCAGTGTGCCATGTAGTCAATGTAGAGGCAGCCTAGAACAAGGAGGCTTTGCAATTAAATGTTTCAGTTAAAAACTCCAGGTTAGATTAATCTGCTGGATAAATAATTCAAGTTGTCATGGAAAAGTTAGCTGTGCAAGGAAAGAACTATCTTTTGCATCATCTAAATTTAAATGAAGTGCTAGAAATAAAAAAAGAAATTTTACTACCTAGAATTGGATATTCAGTCCTTGTTCTGTATTCAGTGTAGGACAGTTTTTGGAACCATTCTCAAAGACAGAGAGGCATTTGCTGACTGCACTGAGGTGACTCATGCAATGCAGTACCAAAATTTTACATTAGTAAGTACAAGTGGTGGACCATGGACATCTGCAAGCTCTAAGGAAGTCAGTTCTCAAATAACAAGACTATTTTCCATTCTTTCATTCCCCAAGTCAGGCCCAAAGGTACTGAAGAGGCCAGTGAAGAATAAATGTCACCCAGATGACACATGTAGCTGGACTGATGAGTGCTTAGGGGATCAATATCAAGAACTCCTTGTTAAAAGACAGTCACTACAGTTCATCTGCATAATGTAGGATTTCTCCCCTCATGTAATCTCACTTTCTCTATAGCTCCTGCCTCCAGCACTACAATGTTTCTGTTGAATGCAGACTATCAAAACACTAAAAATTCATGTTCTGTGTGATTCTGCCATTTAGATTAAATTTACCATAATGTTTCATATTATTAAGTGTTGTTCTATGATTATCAGTGATAAAATTCACATTTGGAAAAAAAAGAACACATCTTTTTTTCGTTCAAGATCTTGGAATAAGCAGAGTAATCTATCCAATATTTTGATGACAACCTACACTGCCGAAGTTGGACTATGTAGTTATATTTAAACCATATATTTTAGCTTTTTCCTGGTCTGAAACTTGAAGAATCAATTTTTTTTTTTTTTCAAAATTGCTTTACAAAATATATTGAAAGTAGAAAGTAATGGGGGCATTTAGAAAGACAGTAAATGTATTCTTCAGTTGATTCAATCATCTGAAGTTGACAGATGTTGAGCGTGGTTTAATTCCAGTAGGCAGCTATGCCCGCAGAGCCACTCACTTCTGCTGCGTGAGCAAGTGAAGAAACTTCAGGAGTTCTTTCACCACTTCCCATGGGCAGGCAGGTGTCCAGGCATTTCCAGGAAAGCAGGGCTTCATCATGTCTGTTGGTTACTTGGGAAGACAAATGTCATCACTCTGAACTTCCCCCACCCACCCTTCCTTTTTTGTTCCCCCAGGATAATATGATGAACATGACACTATATGATCTGGAACATCCCTTGGGTCAATTGGGGTCAGCTGTCCTAGCTGTGTCCCCTCCCAAATTCTTGTGCACCCCCAGCCTCCTCAGCAGTGTGGTGGGGTGAGAAGGCCTTGCTGCTGTGTGAGCACTGCTCAGCTAAAACATCTCTGACCTATCAACACTGTTCCAGCAATTCCAAAATGCAGCCCCATACCATTTGCTATAAAAAGAAGCAAGTCCATTCCCACTAAAACCAGTACACTAGTTCATCATCCTCTTTTACTAAAAGTCAATGCTCTACTGCCTCAGTATGCCTATCTATTAAAAAAAAGCTGATATTTATTCTGTAGTTAATGATGAACTAGTAAATATAGTTTAAAAATACTTAGAGCAAAGAAGAAGTTGCAATTAGTGTAACTAGAAAAATACAGTGTTGTCATGAGCCTGTTTATGTATTAAAGAATTTTAAGGTGTTGAACCAGGTCATGAGGTTTAATAGAAGGAAATTCTCCCATCTAATGTGTCTGAAAGAAGCAACAGCACAGTCAAAGCAACTTCTACCAAAACAATAAATGTCATCCAAAAGCCCCCACATTTTTCGAGCTGATGGTAGAGAAATGTATATCAAATGAATTCCTAAAATCAGTTACATTAGACTACAGTTATGGATAACATATTCCATTTTTTTGCAACTTTGTGATATTAATTTTCATATTTGGTCATGATATTTATTATTACCTATGCAGAAAAATGAAAACCTGGAAAATATGTTTGGATACACATCCCTTGAACGTGCTGTGCCAAAGTAAAGGATGCTCTGAATTGTTTTACCCACCAGAAAAGGTTGCATCACTGGTTTGAGTGATGTTCCTAGATAAGAGATATACTAGATTCAACTAAATTAATGTCATTGCTTTATTTGTGCCACCGTGATGGGGTTTAAATATCCTACCCATTTCCATCACAAAGCATGCTGATGAACAAAACAGAAACTGTCAGAAACACAATGGATTCAAATAGAGTGAGAGAGACCTAATCTGAATGTCCATTTAATTGGGATGTTTCATAATGATGCTTAATCTTGAGTTAAAATCATAATTCTGTGTCTTAACAACTGTTTTGGTAGATTAATTTCTTATGACTAGAACAGAAGTATACTTACTGATTCATACTTACATATGCTGATTCATGATTGACCTGCAACTCTTCCAATGTATTTGGGAACTGCTGTTACTGTGTTTTACTGAATATTATGAGCAGCATGATACTAGTTAATACAACAGCTTTTGGTGAAGCAGTTTCAAGTACCCATGGAAACAGAACCTCAAAAATCTGAAAACAGCTATATTTTTTCTTGCTCCACCCTGTTTAATTATTTTCTTGTCTATGCATGAATTTGCTGTTTTATGTGTCCAGAAAAGCTGCTAAATTAGACATTTCAGTAACGTGCAAATAAAAAATGTCAGCAAAAAGGTTAAGTTAGTGTTACGAAATTAAGAAAGAGATGTTTCTATTGTTTTGATCACTTAAACGAGAAGTTTTATTAAATGTACTGCAATTTCGCTGACTTCACTCAGTGTTTTGAAGATGGTCTGTTGTTTAAAATGTATCTTTAAAAGCATACGTTTCAACTGAGACAAATGGATGGTCCAAGAATGGGTGCCAAAACAGTATTCTTTTTGTAGCATATGCTAGTGTTTATACAGAGTGTAGTACAAAATAGGTGACTATTACAGTCCTTCAAATAACAGGTCTTACAATAAGAGATTTCAGAAATTTTCGATTCAACTACTGTTAGTAGAAATTCACTTATCTGAAACACTAAGTAAGTGAAAGTTCCTAAAGTTAAAAGTATTTTCAACCCCATTATATTAATACTAGCAATAGCTTTTAAGAGCAATAGTGTTTAATGAGGAAAGATATTAACTGTACATATTTGATGGCCAGAAAACTTCTCCTAGTGTTAGAATGCACCATTTGGCAGCAGCATTGAACTATAAATAATATATCTGAAGATTTTTTGTGATGCACAATACTATTTGAAAAATACCGTACCTGCTACAGGGAAGAACAAGGTGTGGAGATTCAGTTCCATTTTGAAATGGAAATTATTTAACTTTAAAATTAGTTTAACACAGGAAAGTTACTAACAGCTATAGCAATGCATTTGCCAAAGATTGTAGACATAGGACTTTTTGTCAGCAGAAAATTTTGTGTGTGTGAGAATTCAGAACTCATGAAAGATTCTTTATTGACATCCTTAGAGACTAAAGTCTTCAGCTGGGAGAATTCACTTGACTATTACTAGTTTTGTACTCCACTTACATAACAGTGTTAAAAAACAAAAGAGCAAAATATGCAGATATTTCTGGTGAAACTTAACCTGTATATTTAAGGGTGAAACAAATCTTGCTTTATCACTACACTGCATTGGAGGTCAAAATAAGTCATTCACCACAGAAACTAGGTGGGAGCAAGGTCTTAAATGTTGATTTAAGCATAGTGAGTCTTCACCAGTGCCAGTTTCTGCTCACTACAATAATTAGCAGGAGAAGCAGGTAAGAAAAGTGGACAGGAAAATCTATGTCTGGAATACACTACATGGAAATGCCTGACAAGTCAGACTGTAATCTGGTGCAACTTCAATACCTCAGAAATAACAATAAATTAGGCATAGCCTAACTGTATAACAAAGCATATTACATTATATAACATATAATGTAGATTATAAAACATATACAGTGTAGATGTTGTAGATGTCACTACTCATCTAAATATATCAATGTAAAAACTCGGTAAGTCATAGCAACAAAATATATGTATGTGGATCAGCAGAAAAGGAAGCTATTGTAATAGAGAAATTCAACGTTAGAGAATTATATTTCAGTTTACCAGAGAAGCAATTATTGAGAGAATTCTGTTTGAAAGTGAAAACTTTGTTAGGCTTTTCTTAAGAGCTTTATGCATCTTGCATTTTTCCTCATTTGAAAAACTTGATTTACAATTTTTTTTTGTCACTCAAAATGACTTTTGTATCTTGTTTGCACAGGTCAGAATAGTGGGATGGGATGCTCTGTTTGGATGTTCTGTGGTTTTTTATTTTATTCAAAGAACCACCTTTTTATTCAAGGTGGTTCTTTCATGAACTGAAAATTCAATCAGTAGTTGCTTTCTATATTAAAAAATTTTAGAAAGAAAAGATAAGGTATTCATAACCATTACCACTCCTATGCATTTATTGTGGAGGTGATGAGTGGAAATAATTTTGCCATCTTCTGTAAGTCTGCGTTAACTGAAAATTATTATTTTTCACATTAAACAATTGCAGCTGGAAAAGACAATATATATTGGCTTATAAGGATGTGAAAACTTCTTCCATGCTCTTTATAATTCCTATCAATGTTTAATGAACTCACAAGACTTGTATTTTTGGATCTACTGCTTGATTCAAAGTGTCATAACGTTAAGCAATTTTATTTTAAATAATGAATGAATAAAAGTCATACTAGCTTTTATGTTATGATCATTAAAGATAGATAACCTAAAATGTCGCAGCCACGGCATTTGACTACCTCATTAGATGATTTTGTTTTCTACCAGACATTACTGAAATGGCATATGGAAGTTTACCATGTGGATCTCATGGAGAACAGAACATGAAAGTCTTACACATTTTTCTGTAATTATTTTATATAAATGCTCTTTCCTTGGAGATTTTTTTTTGTAAATCATCCAAGAGGGGACATAAATCTAAACTTCTGGCAAAGTTTATTGAATTTATTTCCCAATCAATGTCTCTTTTGAAGATACTTACTATGTAGTTTTAAACATTATTTGTCATACTCAAAATATAGCTGGAAGACATTTTATGGGAATGATTAGGTTAGGTCAACCCATTTTTCTTTTTATTGTGTACACTAGTTAGTCATTCTGTAGTATACCAAATAGTACAGGTTTTTGCCTGACGCCTGATGTCTGCAGAAGATAGGAAGATATGAAAGTAGAAGTCCTCCCTTGAAAAGCCATTTTCATTTTTCATTCATTTTCAAATTAGGAAAAAGAGGTAGAAAATGTCTAAAAGTACCATTCATCAGTGGGACTGTGGCAGTTTTGTCCATGTAAGCTTGCCTGAAGTTTCAAGATGCAAATATACTGCTGTCATTATATCTAGAATAAAACTTTAGTGATTAAAGTCACTTCTTCTAACAATTCAAAACTTCCTTTCTGTAGGTAATCAAAATGCTGCAGGTTTGAACATTCTCCCATTGCTATATTTTTTTGAAGTGATGTGAATAACTGTGTACATTTATTAAAGAAAAAAGAACCCTCTGTAATGGTTAAGTTTTATTTTGGTGACTTTTGTAGGTGTTGACCCCATACTTTACAGTCTAACAATGTTAGTAAAAAAAATGTTTTTTGAAGGACTAGTGGTAAGTGTTAGATAATTCAACATTTTGGATAGAAAAAACTTGGAAGCAAAATATTATACCATAGCTGGAAATCAGTAAACATTTACTGTTCCCGTTTGACAGTGATTCAAAAGGGATCTTTCCAGACTCTAGAGACAGCAATGAAGCCAAATGCTTTCACTGTTTCCAGGGGCTAGAGCCCTGAATTGTTTATCTTTATTTTTAAAGAATAATGTCAAACCCTGTGCTTGGTTCAAGTTAAAAGAACTAACTTCCTGTCTGTCTCATGATACAAATGGTTATTATAATGTTAACTTGAGCCAAGTTATTTTCCCCTCCTCTTGAAGCTGTGGAAAAAGGATTCATTAATGTATCTTTCATTCGCTGATTTGGTTTCTTGTTCTCTTCCACATTAAGAGTAATTACTTTCCCACAACCTGGCCTCTTTTGATGAGGACTACTGTTTTCCAAATGTAAATGGTTATTGATTTGCCAAAAACAGTCTAATTTAGAAGTCTAAGAGCATTGCACAGCTGGGAAGAAATTCTAAAACTGGCCAAGTCATTCATACTGCTCTTGGCAGTCACAAATGCAAAGCAAAGACTGATTTTTGAACTTGTTTTCCAGTCGTTTCTATTTTCATGATCCTGCATGGGTTTAATACTAGGTATCAATTACAAATACATTTAACATTTAGTGTATAGATATGTATTACCATATTAACCATCCACAGTGCCTTTTCATGTTCAAAATCTCACCGCAACAAATTAATATTTGTGTTTTTCCGAGATTGGTGTACTTGCATGCTATATTATTTTGCAAGAGATTCCTATATTAGTGGCCTCGCTGATACCATTATGAATATTTTTGAAGGAAGATTAAAGTACTGCTTTGAAGGAGTAAATGTGGCACAGTTTCCTCATCTCTGTTTTTAGATTTAAAAGTCGAAATGTATTCACTACTCTATTGCATAGCAATGAACTCTTGGAATAGCACAGTTAGCTCAATGTGCCTCTTGGAAATTAAACATTTTCAAGTAGCTGATGGTATCAGTTATGTGGTCGCTATGTAATCAAAAATACTCTGATCTGGGATCCTATGATTGTGACCTATTCTGATATAAGACAGATCTATGGAATTTTCTAATTCAAGTGTTATAGCACCTATGCCTCTTTAAAATTGTGTAATTATCAAACCACATAACACAGGTCATAGGAATATTGTGCATAAAGTTATGAAAACATATGAATCCATCTTTCAAGAGTGATTTAAGTAATAACTAATATGTACATAAATGAAGACACTTCAGTACACATTTTGGAGGGTATTCATGAGCATCTGTTTATGTCCTTCCTCTTTTAGAATTTGGCAGTTGGCTTTAAAAATAGTTAGGTCCCTGATAATGTTCTAAGCATCTAACATGTCTGAAATGGTATCCTTCAAAACTTGCCTATGAAAAATCAGTGAAGCTGGAATTCAAAGGATAGATTAATCCTGTCTTGGTTGGAAATCAATAAATATACACTTTGACACACCATGTGGCAGTTTTATTGCTTCTTGGTCTCTTATCCTTCAGAGATGCATCTATAAACCTCATTTAGTATTGAAACTAGTTCAAACAGAAACGTGGTTATTGTGATGTTTGAGACATCACAAAGTTTTCAAATTATGCTGAGTGGGTTTCATTACAGGGAGCTTGGTGCCTTAATCTCATATAGAGGGAATTAACAAGTCTTAGCATGCTGGCTCATGGGAAATGCAAAGCAACTGATAGAACTGAAAAATAAAAAAGTTAAATTCTAGCTTTCTCCTGGAGCTGAGCAGCTATTTCAGTTCAGTGCCCTGTTAAAATGAGATTCAGAGCTTCAGAAAAAAAAACGCATTCATGTTTCATTGTACTATACAACTGTAACTGCATAGCAGCTCAGTTACTGGGCATCAAGAAAAAAATTATTCTTTATCAAAGCGCTTGCTTTTTCTCTTCCTGATGACAGTTAGCATGGCATAAGGAATATATGGTTTCATTCAGAGGCAAGTGAGAAGTCCTAAGACCTTAGCTATGGGTTTAGAATGAGCAGCTGGCAAGAGGACTTCTAGGCTACATATGTGCTAGTAACTGGAACTAGCCTGGGTGTGGTCTCAGGCAGACTTATGAATATGTAGTACCTTTGAGGTCCAAATCTCCATTCCCAGAACTCATTATGACTTTTACATTATTGAAGAATGAAATTATTAAAAAAAAGAAAAAGAGAAAGAGAAAAAAAAAAAACCCACAATGGTTGAATTAATGTGTTAGGGCTGACCAGTCTTACAAAAGTACTGTGAATCCAGCTTTTCATAGGGCTTATACATAACAACACACAGGTTAGGATCAGTCATTCTATCTTGAGAGATCTCCAACGTAGATATCTACATCTGTTCTCACAAGTCCAGCCCTTTTCTGGATTGAAGAAATTTTTAGAATGAGATTAATCTGACCCATGCTAGATTACACAATGAGGAAGAACTGTGTTGCAAAGTATCTCTTTTTCTCCACTAACACAGAGAGATTTTAAAATAAGCTTAGATGTAGGCATCTTTTCCTGGTACTTTGAATACCACACCCACCTTAGAAGGGAAATCAGCTGTTCTAACATCAGATCAAATTCAACAATCTGCTGGTGTCAAGCACACCTATATATTCTTCAGTGCACCATCTGCAAAAAAACTGCACTCAAGAATTAGATTGTTACCTGCTTGTTTCCCACAGCTGCTCCAAATCTAGCTGGTTGGCTAGATTGGACAGGACTTCTCATCTGTGTGTTTTTTGTGGTTGAGCCTAGTTAATCAGAAATACCTATGTTCACAAAGACCTAATATTTTAAAGAATTTAGGCTAATAAACCTGACTTTGACAGTAACTAGCTGTAGAGAATTCAGACTCCTTAGTTACCTGACCACAAGAGCAATTCTGATAAACCAGGAAGTAATGACAAGCAGCTGGGTATTGTAACTGAGGGCATCTGAACCTGAAAAATGGCTAGCCAGATGACAAGCTAGTTTTTTTCCTTAGCTACCTATGTAATTTTTCACTGTCTTCTTTTTCACTTCTTGGGTAGGTGACTGCCCTTCAGCTTGTCTGTGAAAAGGTTTCCAGTGCAAAATCTATTTGTGCACGAGGCTGAATATTAGCAGTGATGGGAAGACCTTGGCATTTTAGGTATTACAGGAATGAACTTTCAGTAATTGTCTTCAAACAACTGGCCTTGGATGTAAATGTTGCTTATGCAATATCATGTACCAATAATTTCACTTTTCTGTGATAACCTGGTGAACCCATGGATTTTTCAGGTATGATTTGTTAGGCTTCAAAACTAACTTTTCAACAATACCATTCATATACAGAAACTATACTTTGTTAATGCTTTTTAAAACCATCGTTTCCTTATGTCTCCTCCTTAGTAATGACCAATTCCACTGTACTTTCAGCTACTAAAAATCCTCCCAACTTTTGTTCAAGGTACTTTGGGTTTGACATTACCAATGTGCTCAGATGTCTGCTAACTTATGTGTTGCTGCATTTTGTGAGGGTAAAGTGAAACATACAATTAATTATTCAGGCTCAGTTTGTCAAGAAAACAAGCATGTTATGCATCATAAGTAACCAGAAGTAACATCAGAAGTAACCAGACAGAAAGCTGTGCTTGTGTACTGTACTGAGTCTGGGTGTGTGAAAGGATAAAATAATTGGTCTGGGGAATACAGAACATGTTCAAAAGCCTAATTCATTAGTATTGCAATTACCATACAAGAATGTCAGCAAAGGCAGGAGTTCCTACCACTATTAAATTCCATAGGTTTCAGAACTGATCATAACATGACAAGGGGAGAGGTAAGACCATATACCAATTTATTTCAGTTTAGATCTGTGACTACACAGAAACTTATTTTAGGTACCTCACATTGTATGTACAGTCGTCTTTTACTGTATTCAGTCTCATTTTTGCAGGCTTATTATGATTGAACAGATAAAGTTTGAGTTAATATGTTCTGCAGAAATCAGCAATATTTTCTTGAATATAGGCTGCTAAAGTTCCCCTTAGCTTATAATATAAGTTGTTTTGCCATGTGCTTATTTGTACCCATGAAGCAAAGCCTCAGGACACTACACCAAGAAAATAAACTAATTTCCCTAAATCTGTTTTGACCAAACAGATTTACATTCATGTTTCTTGGTGAACAGCTTATATATTCTACACTGAAGATGAAAATCAGGTTTTGTTATTGACTGGTTGATTATGCTGAAAATTACAGACATTTAGTTATAGGTTTGTAAGGATCTAAATCACAGAAGTTCCACCTTGATTTTGGAGCAGTTTTCTTGGGGTTTTTTTTCCTGTCCTCTTGCATGAGTATGTAAATCATCATATTTCTTGTACACATTCACAGAATGACAATAGAATATTTTTTATACTGTGACTGGCTGAATTGAAATACCAATGTGGTGAGAGGTGGTGTTTTTCCACATTAAAGATATAGGTCAGTTCCCTGTTAGACTGTAATCTGATTGCTGTGGTGAGGTTCAGCTGTTCAACCTTTGTGTGCCCTAAGCCTTCTGTGCTGGAAAAAATCCAGGGTGCTGTTTTTAGCTTTGGACCTGTAGGAACACTCTAGAAATACAAACCTTGGTTCTTACACTTCTATCTATGAGAATTTCAATCCAATTGTCTGATCATAAAAGTAGTGTCTAAAGTAGATCTTGTTTTGCTTCAGCAGCCATGTATACTTCAGTTCTCCTGTGTCAACAAGGATCTCCCTCTTCTGGCTCACTACTTGTATTTTTCAAAGACATCCAATATATTTTATACTTGTTTAGTACCTAGATTTTGTAGATGTTTTTATAAAACTTTTTTGTCTGCTTATTTGAAACTATAGATAGAAATAAAATACAAGAAACAAAGCTTAGATATAATTTTCTGCTTCAGTTTCAATACCATTTCCTAAGGAATTACTCATGTTCAGGATCATTACATATGGGGGAATTATGGGCCTTTCTCTAAGGTCCATGGATTGTGAATAAATTGTTATGTAGTTGCTGCAGTTACAGACAGAAAATCCAGAAGGGGTTTGAAGACCAAGTTTTTATTCTCTCAAAAGATTCAAGAGAAAATACAGGACATGAACAGCAGCAACAAGAAAAACAACCAACCAAAAAAATAGACTGTAACCGAAACACTAAATACCCAAATAGGTAGAAAATAATGGCCTTGGAGGGAGGGAAGGAAGGAAGGAAGGAAGGAAGGAAGGAAGGAAGGAAGGAAGGAAGGTAGTCTTATCTAAGTACAGAAAATAAGAATTTTTGTCATAGTACACTGTCCCTTGAGTACCTGTTTTTTCCTGACATTCTGTGAAAGAAGACAACTATCTTTATACACTCAACATTTCTTTATGTGACACAAGCTTATTTTTTTATTGTTATATTTGTGTTGTATTTACCAGAGTATCAGTTATTTCTTTTACATTATTCTTTGTCAGACTTGTTTTTTTTCCCACTTTCAGGTATTGTAAGGGGTTAAAAGAGAATTATTGTTTTCTGTTAGCAGTACTGAAGTGTTTCTCAAGGGTAAAATACTAAGTGCCAAGAGGTTAGTTCCACTGAGAGTCAACTGGGAGAGCAAAATAATATTTCAATATTGCTGCTGTTATCTTTTTGTTGTGTATGATATCCACTGGACTGGACTGATTATGCTCAATCGGAAAAGAGGAAAAGGTTCAGCTGATGTTGCCCTATCCTGATGACATGAGATAACACTCTGAAAATATGCAGTATGTTCTGATAAGGGGAAAAAAAAGGGTCAACTTTCACATTTGTCCCCTCTAGAGCGCAATGACTATTATACTGGAATACCAGATTTAGCTGATAATGGTACTTACCTATTTATGTATTTCTTCAGAAGGAATATTTTATCAACACTCTTGAGAGCAGAGATACCCTTTCACTGATACCACATAAATGGAAAAGAAAAATGTCAGCTATTAGCATTTGTATAACTGAATGGCCCAGAGACCAACACAGTGTTTCCAGATTTCATATAAAGAAATTAAAGTGCTGGCAGCAGCCTCCCCTTTTTTTCTCATGTCTCTTGAAATTCAGTCTTCCTCTGAAATTCAAGGAATTATCAATATGTATTCCAGTGTTAGGATTGTAGATCTCTCTCTGTAGAGGTGAAGGGATTCACCAGAAACAAGGAATTCTTTGTATACTGTTCTCCTTTTAAAAATGAAAATGCTAAAACTTGGCTCCTTGTCTGCATACATATATTAACATTGACTTTGAAAGAAAAAACATGCTTGTTTGATATTTTTCAGATGTGGAGCCAACAGGGATCTTTCTGGCTATGGATCTGTAAAATGATTTGAATTTTTTTCTGCATTTTACTCTAGAGATTTGCAAGTTGGTTATCAGGAGTGCTGTGTGAGTGGACGTCATAAGATCGTTTATGACTGGGTTATGTTTATTTTGGGCTCCAAACTGACACAATTAGGCTAAGGAAAATAGAACAAGTTTTCTAGCAGTTCAGATATTTCCTGGAAAGACGTGTTGAGCTAAGAAGTTTTCTAAGAAAATGTACATCATCTTACTTTTAAAGCCTGGATATATCTAAAAAGAACCTGCCTGATTCTGACCTCAGGAGCAAAGTTGCAGTTTTCAGTTAAATAACAGAGACAGAAACAAGTCTTTCAACCTGAAAATAATATACTAAATCTTTTGAACACCCTCCGGATGTTAATGCAGTAACAAGTAAGAGCACATAAGGGTTAGAACCAGATTATATTCTGTGCTGCATAAGTACACAGGAAGGCATGAATTTACTGTCTTCAATTATTGATTAATCTAATTTAAGTTAATGGACAGAAAAATGCAGTGCAGTGGAAAGGTTTGAGGGAATTTAATAGAATAGAGATTTGTTTAGTTAGCCATTAAAATGTAAATAAACAACTAACGGAAGCGCCATTAACTGCCAATGACTACTGAAATATGAGCAGTCATTTTAGATGGAGATTGTGAGTGAGTGGATAACTTTTCCTTTACAGCAAATCATTTTAGTGCCTTCGAACAGATAATACACTGATATAGTTGGTTGGAGTTCCATGTATGACTTTGCAACTGTCAGACTAAATATTAAAAAGTAAGGAAACAAAGTGATTTTCTGGCATAGAATTTGAAATCTAAAAATTTTGCATCTTGTTGTTTCAGCTTAGTAGTGAATCCTGAGCAACGGATTGACTTGGCAAAATATCTTCCAAAGTAGTTAATGGTTATGTTCTATAACATTTAGAGGATGGAAATCTTTATGTAATTTCTATTAAGTCAACATAATTTTGTTTTTCTTTCATGCAATTCTAATAAAAAAAAATCATTTTTCTAGTAAGAGGTGCAAGGGGGTAAGAGAAAGATGAAATATCCATGAAGAAAATATAAGCTTTGTCTCACTTCTTTTTAAATTTTCCGAAAAGCTTTTGTTATCTTCAGTGAGTTTAGCTGAACCACAGCCTTAAATTTTTGGGCTGAAAACAATCTGGATGTTTTATCCTGTAAATCATTTACACACAATTTTCCTGTTCTCTATTCCCACAAGTATCACCTGCTCACCTGCTCAGTGAAGTCATTAGACTGCAGCACATCTCTAGGTAATTTATTCTATTATTCAGCTGTGTTCACTGTAAAAATACCTCTTCCTGATAGCTAATCTAAATTTTAAATTCCAAGCCATTTTCCTTTGTTTCATGGCTCTGAATCTCTACAAGTAGGTTTCTGCCTGTTATTTGACTAGACTACTAAAAAAAAAAGGTATATTATTAAGAAAAAATAAATAGTTCTCATTGTATGTTAGTTATTGGCAACCTTTCCTGTTTCATTTGAACTTACCATGGTGAAACCTAGGACCTTCTTTAAAGGCCTTGACACATTCCATGAATTTTAGAGGAAAGAATAAGATAGCAGTGGCTTATTAATAAATACTATGACAGCTCAAGAGCATCCTCTGGCAAAGACATCTCAAGGAGAAAGGGCTTTAGATGTTGACAAGGAGGTATTGGAAATGACTGGGAGTTACAATATGGGACCAGGCTAAGGACATAAGAAATAAAAGGATTCAGACAATAAATATAGGAATGGACAGAGCAGTTTACAAACAAATAAACAAAAAGTACACAGTATTTGAAAATCACCATAAGCTAAAAAAAGTCCTAATACTGTTTTCTAGTGGATAGTGTGAACATTTTGTCCATTAGCAAGAATACATTAGATCTTTATTATTGTTTTCTAAATAATGTGACTTTCTGTGAAACATTTTTGATGGCATTCTTAGTACTTCTATGCCATTTTCACGTAGAAATTTATTTTTATTTTTCATTTAAACATTTATATATGAATGTTTTTACTTTTAAAAATATCCTGTGTTGGATATAATCTATCTCAACTACATTCCTCCTCCGTTTCATCTTTTCAGGGATTAACACAATTTATATTCTTCCTAGATGCTCACACTTAATTTTTAGGTTGTTTTTTGGTTTGTTTGATTGTTTCTTTTTGCTTGTTTGTTTGTTTTTCTTTTTCTGTAGAAATTGTTAAAAGCAACTGCTCATAGCAATTTAATTTCATTTGAATATTACCTTTAGAATTTTGGTGATTAATATGACAGATACATAACAGATCCAAGAACTCTTCCACTTTTATGCCTTACAATATCGCTACCTGAAATTTAGATTTTTTTACTAGAAATTAATATTCCTTTCTCTGTGCTTTTCTCTCTCTTTTTTTTTTTTTTTTTCTAATTTAAACCTGAAGAAAAGTGAATAATCATGGGAATTTTAGTTCAGGTAGCAACGTATGTGGGGAAAGTAATTTTATGCACTTCAGGAGTTTACTTTTCTAATTTTTTGAGAGGCAAGAATAAGAATATTCTTTCTTGGGCACCATATGACAAGGAGAAAATAATGTTATAATAAGGGCTGCTCTGCTATCCATCCTTGTAAAATTTAGTGGTCGTTTCTGTATGGTTTTAAATGATTCTGAAGCATATTTATAGCCTGGCACAAAGCCACACTGTGTTCAGTGCCTCCTTATCAGACCTCTGGTGAGTCAGACAGGACACAATTACTGAGCTGAGTGCCAAGGTTCTGTTGTCTTTTCTGAACTGTGCAACCATTCTCCTCAAGGGTAAAAGCTCAGCAGAATTACCAATAGAAATGACTTCCACACATAGACACACTTCAGGAAGCTACATTTAGAGCGAGAGAAAGGGGACAGCAGGTTGGGCCCAAAGCCTGAGGCTTTCATAGTCTTGATTTCTACTTTGACTTCCCCATTGTCTTTGCTAAGCCCACAAAACAAAATTTTTGAACACAAGCTCTAATTTTCCCGGCAGCGGAGCTAAAAGAGCAATTCCTGGGACTCCACATTTGCTGATACCCCTCTTCTTATTCTTTTACTTTCCACTCACATATCTTCTGCATCTTTCAGCTCTTTGAACTTTATGGAGTTCAGGCTCACCACATTACCATCCTGACTGTCCCATGTGAGAAGCAAGGGTTACTTGGATTGGAGATTTAGGAGCTATAGTGGTCCCAATGGAAGCTTGCTTTTTGATTCTCTGACAATGACATCTGACTGATTTTTCCAATTTTTTTAATGTGATTTTGGACATAGATATCATCCTTTCTTATTATAAAATTTACCCAAAACCTGAAATAATTATATCATTAGAAATCCAAAATAAGAAGAGAGTTTAAAAAAATGAATTTTTGAGCTAATACTAAATTAATGAGCTCATTTAATATGTGTACTGGGACTTTTAAATGCTGTCTGCTCTCAACTGGTTTTAGAAGCACAGCTGAGGCATTTTAAAGTGTTTCTTTACCATTACTAGCAGTTGAAAAAAGATTTAGAACAAAAATAGAAAAATTACATTCTTAGAGGAAAATATTTCTGATTTTGATTGTGGCGTCTCCAGGTAAACAATTGAGCTATTCCTCAAAACTAGTTATTTAACATGGTTTCTTTATCCAACAGTTTTATTGCCCATGGTTTCTGGTTGTATATTTTGTGTAGGAGTATATAAATAAAAGCACATAGACTTGAAGGGATTATGAAATAATGTAGTAACTAAGATTTCACCATGGAAAAGTAAATGGTTGAAGAAAAGATTAAATAATCAGAAACATTTAGTATTTATTCAGGAACAGGTCAAGCAGGTAATCCTAAAAGGAGAAAGGCAAAGACAATGGCAGAGTATAGAGATACTACAAAATGTTTTGTTATTAGAGCATTGTTTTATAGCATCTTATAAATATTATGAAATTTTGTAAATATAGATATTTAGCTAAATTAAAATTAAATTAAATTTTTGTCCAAGGCCAAGTATTATCAATATATTCTTCATTTCTAAAGGAAAAAATTCTAATATGCTATCAGTTTATTTACCAGTGATAATGTTAATTCTAGCAATGAGTAACCCATCAGACAGTGGTCAATACTGAGAATATTAGCACCTCTGTGATTAAAAGTCACTATGTGGGTGTGTCTTAGGCAGCTTTGATAACAGAAGGAAAGAAGCTTCATTTTGTTTCTGCAGTAATTAGGTCAGTCACTGAGATTTGCATAGGTATTTATATTAACCTATAAAGCATGTCTGCCACATTACTGTCCTGGGGACATAAGGGCAGTAGTGTTCTACTGTCTTGAATGTAAAACTCAAATCTCATTAGTGTCTCTATCATCAGAATGCTTTTTCCTTTCCCCAGACCTATCTTCAAACTTCAGTTTTATGAAAGTTGTAACCAAACCAGTAAAAAAACACAGGAGCAAGAAAACTGCTGCAAAAGTAACCCATATTGATTCTTATCTTCCCATTATCAATCCATCCTCCAAAGCTGCCTCTGTGCATAAAACAAGGATCAAAGGCATTGTAGAAGGAAAATTGGATTAATAATAAAAAATGAAGTGAGAAAGCATGCCTTAGGAATAAAAATGGTTAGAAAAATAAATAGGTTCACACCCCCACTCTTCTCCCAAAAAAACCCCAACCATACAAAAAAACAAATCCCAAAACCCCAAAAGTTGCAAGATCCAAATGTCAAAGTTCTATTTCTGGTAAGAATTAGCTTGCAGTGCCTAACATAAAATGTAGTGACTGGTTTGATTGCAGTCAAGTAGGTGCAACAATGAATTTCAACTTGCTTAACAGAATTCATTATTGCTCCTCTCAAATGGCATGTTTTGTGACAAGACAAAAACTGGCGGAAAAAACCTGGCATTAACACAAAGGTATTCTCCGTTTGGAAGGTCAGAAACTGACGTGGTGGAGAGTTTACTGCACTGGAGGATCATCATCTGTTTAAAAACCCCACTGTGAGGTACTAAAAGCTACTGGTACATTCAGTGCAAAATGGTGAAGTCTGAAGGCTCTCTCAGCTGGGCATGCTGAGATGTAGTCAGTCCTCAACCCAAAGCGATTCCTTTATGCGGCAAAGCTGAGGGTACTGAAAAGATTGGGGGAAAAAAGCTTTTGTTTATCTCAGTGCTAACCTAAATGAAAGCAGTTTAATCAGCCCATTTAAGTCAGTAAATCATATTATTATGGCAGTCAAATGGGACAGAATTTGTCAGAAAAGCTGAATTGGATTTCTCAGGCATTCATTTCTGAAAAAAAAGGAAACCCATAAAACCCTTTGCCATGAGTCCAAGTCCATATGGCAAATTGAAACAACTTGTTCTAAATTTCCTCTGAAGAGGAATCAACCAGTGGGTCTCTCAATGTACAAGATTTGAAACAGTAATCATTTTAGAATAAATTAAATTTACTTTACTTTTTTTNCAGTATACATCCTAAATGAAATCATTAATTCTGATTGGTCTGCTTCTCCCTCCAGATGTGCAAGTTTTAAAGCATAGTATCCACACCATTTGCAATACTTTTTTTCCAATATACCTCAGTGTCAGTAGTGGTAAAAGAGCCAAGTTTCCGTATAACCTAATGAAGCTTATCAAATCAAAATGAGTGTAACACAGCACAGATTTTGCTCTGTGTTTAAATAGAGTTAAATATTAAATTTTATATAATTATCTCATTTTTTGACATTTCTTAAAAAACAGGCTAGTGTAAGAAGTACTGTTTTACAGAGAAATGACACCTGGTTTGGTGAAACAGAGATACAAATGCAGTCCATCAGCATGGGAAGGCAAATGCCAACCACTGCTTAAGCTACAAGAAGTTAAATTGTTCTATAAGAAGCTTGGGACTGCAGTGAAAGCCAGCACTTATCTCATTGTGTTGTTCTCTTTACAGTAGTCCTCAAAGACTAACCATCTCACCCACTCATTTTTCTGTAGACCGGCATGCAGATGTTAATTATTTCTACTTGGCAATCTTCTTTTTTCCCCCTACTCCTTCTATTTCCCACACTATGACCTATTAACAACTTTTTCCCCATAGAAGAAAAAATCCCATCAGTGTGCATGTTTTTTTTCTGAACATTAGATACCTTGAGAACAATTTTAATACATTATTAAAAACAGGAATAATAATTTTCTGAGTTCCTTATAAAACACTTGAATTAGCCAAGACATTCTTTTATTAAATACAATGGTAAAGGAAACAGGCCTAGTATCCTTTCATTTGGAAGCTGTTCTGTGTACCGCAGACAACAGGTTCCTTAGAACCTGCAAATTACTGCCTTGCCAACAACTTCCTGTGAATAAAATAATTTTGATCATTCAGTTTTATTTTTACCTGCCTTCTGGTTCTTACTATTTGAGAATTTTTCTTCAGCTTATTCCCTTATTCCCCTCAGTCTTCTTGACCAGATCCCACCTCTTTGACAGCCAATTCAAAGAAGTCAGCCTAAAGTGTGGCTTCACATTTTACTTTATCCAATAAAACTGTCAATTTTCGATGAAAGATGTGATCATTTTTTTTTTCATCTGGGTCTCCCATGCAGGCCACCTAACCAATTGAAAAGAGCCCAAATATGTATTTATTCACACACACACACACACACACACACACACACACACACACACACACACACAATCAATCTGAACAAGTTCATACAGACAGAAAATCTGATATGATCAAGAGGCTGGGAATAAATGTTTTTAGGCCTGAGAAAGCTGAAGAGGGGAATATGTTAAGTTATGATCCTGTCACGTAGTCAGATATGTTAGATGTGAACATAATGTGAAACTGCATCCTTGTCCTGAGGATGGCTGGGATGGTGTTAACATTCTTCATCGTAGCCCATACAGTATTGTTTTTCATTTGTGCCTAAAGAACTGCTAAAAAACTCCAGTGTTTTGGCTGTCATAGAACTGTGTTCATGCAGCATCAGGGCTTTCTCTTTTTCCCACCCCAGTAAGTAGACTGGGAGTGGGCAATACACTGCAGAGAGGTGACCCCTGGGACAGTTGGCATAAACTGGCCAAAGGGATATTCCATGCCGTGGGTTTTCATGATTAAAAATAAAACAGAAGATGGTGGGTGACGTTTGTGGGTTGGCTTCCAAGGTTCAGAGAATTGCTGGGCATCCATGTGTCTGTTGGAGACAGTGAGTGATTTCTTTTGTTTCATTTTTTTTCCCCTCTTTCCTTCACCTATGCAGTTGGCTTGAAAGAAACTAGACTAACATTTGAATGGATTTTCCACAGTTTAATTTTTCAACACAAGAGCTATGACAATAAAAGTGCTTATGCAAGCTTTGAAACTGGCCATTATTGGAAAAGAACTGAAACAAAACCAAACCAAAATTAAGCAGCAAACCAAACCAAACAAAAAAAACCCCTCCTGAATATAAAATTTCTTTTATTTGTATTTTCCACAATGCTATGATTAATACACATTAAATTCAGCATGAACTTAATGTGGAATTGGGGTCATGATAGATTTCCAGACCTGAGGTAAGACAGTTGGTACTGGTTCATAGGTTAAGCTTTAACTATTATGTTTATGTGAAGTCTCTTGACCTTAAGAGTCTTCTTATCTTAGGAATCAAATTCCAACCCACAAATTACACTTCCATTTTGTACCATGAAGGTTCCTTCTGGACATCTGATAATAAGACCTTTGAATACTCCAAACTGAGTTTGAAATTAAATGCATCTGCAAAGCAATAGGTAAAACTGGAAATAAGTACGCAAAATCAGGCTTTATGTCCAAATTAATGCCTTTGCAGCTGATGGAACTCCTGCTTAAATAAAGACTGTTTGTTGCAATATCATTCCTTTGTGGCTCAAAATAGACGGTTCTGTGCACATTCAGTCTTTCTTCAGGCCACTTATTAGATAGCATCACCACATTTTGTACATTGTTGAACTTTACTCTTTTTCAACTACAAACACCAGTTCATAAAATCTTGTTCACATCCTGCCATGGCCCTGCCCTGGCTTGCCAAGAGGTATGTAAAACCAGTTAAAGCTTAAACTCTGCAGCCTCTTGTGTGAAAATAAGACCCTTTTTTTCACTATGACTTCAAACAGAGAACTCATAAGAAAGAACATACGCTAAGAACAAAACAGTTACTTTATTACACTTAAAAATAATAAAGTATTCATTATAATGTCATGTAATACATTTTAACATTCTTATTCTTGCAAAAAGTAACAGGATATAATACCTGTGCTGGTGTCAGTAGACTGTCAATGCAATTGAATAGAGGAGTAGCTTTATGTTTCTAAATTCATAACACTAGCTGTGCCCTTAATTTTATAACAAACTTCTTTTAACTGAAATCAAAGCTCAAATCCAAAAATTCATCTGCTTTAAGGTCTGACTAAGTGTCTGTATACTTCATTTTGTTGCCGTCAGTTCTTTGCTGTAACTGAATAAAAACCAGGATGTTTCTTTCTTTGTCAGATAATAAAAACAAGAACATAAAAACAAGTGTAGTATCTCAGTGTAATTCTTGGCTTGCAGTAAAGTTTTGAATAGTGCCATCTGACCAGAACAAGAGGCTACAGAAACAGGCTTGTGAAGAAGATTGCTTGTAGTTATTAATTGTAGGTATTTTTTGCAAAATATATATACTTGTCCAATATATAGGTTTATGAGGCATAGAAGACAGAAGTTTTCAGCTTCTTATTTAACATCTGTGAGAATAAGATTTATTTTCTCAGGGATATGACAATCTAGGTAAATGACATACAGTCTAATTTTAATAGCAGATCAGAATTTTTTTCTTATTTGGGAACTACACAAAAGATAACTCCATTTCTCCTACAATCCAGTTAACTGGATTTGACTTCATAATAAATGACTGAAATAATATGGAATAGGATTTATGAGACAGATTGTATTTTATGTCCTTTGAGCATGATATAACATCCACATTCTACTAATGAGATGCAGTAGGAGTGCCATTTTATAACAATTATGTCAACTCTTAAGCCTAATGCCTAATTTCTACAAAGGGCTCCCAAGAATTACCTGTAAGTTATTTATCCACAGAGGTATGAATATACAATGCGACATTTATATAAATACCAGAAAATTCAAGTTCTCAAATGCATCGAAGTACACATAGTATTTTAGAGGACCTAGAAGGAAGACTTTTTCCCCAAGTAAGTTCAATTAACCACTATTTGTCTGTATGAAGTTCAAGGAAAAAAAAAATTGAAGAGGAAAACAATCCTTCAATATGGGCATTACATTCCCATTCCCACACACCAAAGGGAGATTGAATAATCTACAAAGGAGGGAAAAAAACCTCTGCCATTACTTCACAAATACACATTTTATTGATTTCAACACATAATGCATCATCAGAGGAAGAAGAGACAAAACATGTCCTAAGCTGCAACACAGGTGAGAGACACCAGACACAGTCTTGGTGTAACAAATTTAACTTGTACCCCCGCAAATCGCAAGCAAAGGCTCGGAGGTATGAGACAAACTGCCATCTGCCCTCCACTCACAGGGGGAGGGAGGAGATAAGGAATGTCTGGAGACAAAATCCAGCCACTCTGTATATCTTTTAATGGTAGGACACATGTATTGCCTAGAACAAAACCTAAAATTATATTTCCCAAAACTAATACTCTATTAAGAGGAGCACTGTAATGAAATGTGTCCAACCAGATTCCCTCCTCTAGGTGTTATTTCTCACAGAGACCAATATATCTATCTTCTAAGTGTCCACAAAGAAGTTAAAAATAGATAAGAGCATTGGTATAAAAACCTAGCCATTGCCTCTATCAAGTATCTTTTTTTATACATACAATTTAAAAACCTTTCAGTAGAAAAACAGAAGTCCAGTTCTCACCTCAAAGACTGTCAGAGGCAAAAATAAATTTTATGCTGTCCCTGACCTTCTGTTTAGCTTTAGTTATTATGCAAAATAACTTCTTTCAGTTCACAGCTTGTTGAAGGGAAGGATAACAGCCATCTACATATGGAGACAAATTGCTGGTCAAAAGCATCCTTTCTCGCATTTGAGTTCATCCCAGCATTTTAACAGCTTAAAAAGAGTTGCTGTGTTCTGGTGTTTCTCATACCTTGAAGGTCAAGTGTGTCTTAGTACATAATGCATCAGCCTGAGGAGAAAACATTGTGCCGTCTAATTGCCTAGTTTAGAAAAAACACAGGTTAAATATTTCTGTCAGGGAGAAAGAGATTGATGAGTTGCTTGAAAAATAGGAATAGCTCAGTCTGTATATAGAATCCTCCACAGGTGTGGGCACAGTATACTTGATAGTTCAAGGTTTGTTAGATGGCAGTTTTTATTTTTTTTTAACATGACAGCAGATGCTAGGTTGTATCACCAGGAAAAAACAGTGAGTTTGAGCTGTAATTTAGGACAGCTGTCCTTTTGGGAGGAAACTTGTTCAGTTGAATTATTAATTTGTGTCATCAAAAGAGTAATACAGACTTTCCAACCACCTCATTGAAAGTGCTGTTTTCTTCAAATTCTTCAAAATCTGTTAAACTATAAAATGAATACATACATCATCGATAAATACTTCTAACCATTTAGCTAACTATTAATATCTTTCTTAAATATGAATCTGTATCAATTTGAAGGCCTTTGCCTTTTATTGCTTTTTGCTCTGCTGTTTTGTTGGGTTTTTCTTCTACCACCAAAGAAACTTTTAAAAGTATCATGCAAAGGATATCTTTTGCCTTGTATGAGGTTGCTATGCCTTCATTCAAAGATAACAAGTGAGCAAGACTCTTTTCAGGCGTCCTGAGCCACCTCCAGGACTGCTTCCTCCTAAGGGCTGTAGGTGGATCTGTGATCCACTGGGGACCCCCATGGGCTTCCAGGGAACAGCCTTGCCTTTCCATGGTCATTTGAGACAGTCTGAGGTCACATTCACACATTTTCCCTCTATGACATAATAACAATTCTGAAACAATACTTTGAGAATTTTTTTAATCCTATAATCTGCTCTTCCATTCCCTGATTTTAAACTTTTATGTTTTCTGTTAGGCACAAATGTTTATGACATCAGACTTGTTTTCCCACATATACTTAATTTATCATATTAGCAGGAAGCATATTAAACACAGAATAGTAGAGGTGTTCAGTTTGAAATACTGTTATATTCTGAAAAAAATAATATAATTAAACACTTTAGAGAGTGCCAGAGATCAATTTAGTTACACATCAGCTGAACAAGGTGTAGCCTATATCAGAAGAAAAGTGTTTGTCTCGGAAATTTTTCTAGCAGATCTGAATTACGTATTTAAATATGCTTTTGAAGTCCAAGTGTCATGTCTTAGCATATAACAACTATGCCCCATCTTAAGGAAAAACAATATAATTTTTGCAAAATCATTCTTCTTTAGTGTACAGACACACTATTTAAGAAAATGTAAAGTTATTTATACTCTTTCTTTGATAAAAAAATTACTGTAAGAATATAATTTATAAATTTTCTAATGATGTCAGCAAATTATATCTACATCCACACACACAAACTCACTCACCCATCCATTGAGGGAATTCATCTGTTCAGAGATCTGTTTCAGGTATCTCTTCCTTGGTACTTTAGAATTTACTCATATAGGTTTTGACCTTTTTTAGAGCTTTCAACAATCTTTTCTGTTGCAATGATATTTCCTTACTCCTTCTGGTGTCTTAGTTCTTAGGGACACTTACAATTTGTCCAGTACCTAAGATATTATCTCCTAACTTACAAGTAGTGAACTCTTAACCCTAGAAGCAACATATGGTGTTGATATGCAGCTGATCTCCAGAGAAATCTGCTCATAATATCCTCAGTACCTTTTTCTATCTTATTTCTGCTGTGGCTGCGGGTTTGGACTGCCTACCAAAACATCAGATACCTGCTGACAGCCATGGGGGACAGCCTGGCACTGGCATCACATCTGAATTGCTGGTGGCTCATTTGCCACAATCCTCCTGCACCAACCTTTTTTAACAGATGAAGAACCTTCCGTTTATGAATTTCTCCATGACTGTCCTCTTGACTCAGAATTCATCTTGACATTTGACCACAGTGTTTGGATCAATCATACTGCATCAGAATTTTGTTCTTAGATTTGAATATCCTGTTTGAAAAGTAGAATACTAACTCTATAACAATGGTGGCTGGAGACTAAATTGTGGCTACTAATACTGCCTCAGAAGTGTGCCCAGGCAATGTTTAAAGGTTGGATATTGTGACATTTTGGGCTAACCAGGGAAAATAAACCAAATATTTTCCCCTCTTTAAAAAAAAACAACAACAAAAAAAACCAAAAAACAAAACAAAACAAAACAAAACAAAACAAAAACCAAAAAAACCCACCAAAGTTTATGTAAATATTGTATCTACCAAAAAAAAAAAAAAAACCAACTCAGCAAAGCTCCTTAACAATAACATACAACATTGCAAATATTCAGCTATTTGCCAATAAATAATTATTATTTAAAAACATGTCTTTGTTGTATACTTGGCAAGGAAGGCAAAAAAGTTTTTTTCAGGTATACTGGATTTGCAGAGCCCTCGTATCCTGGTACACTTTGATAAAAATAAACAAATATCTGAAATTTCAGTAAAAAAAAGCACTTAGTTCCAGGTCTTCATCATGTGCTTTGTTTGCAGATGGTCAAGATCAAAATCAAGAGGCCCTTATCACAGAAACAACAACAGAAAGAAATCACAGAAATAATAGAAAAGCTATGGATAAACGTTTTCTCTGTCTTTTCATAGATCAAATTATGGAACATAAGTAGACTGTAACAGGAAAGAAAACATGCATAATGGCATATGTATGCATCCAATGTCAATTCAGTACTGACAATGACCTACTGTCCCTCTGGTATGTTTCTGTCATTGTATCTTTGTGCCCTCCATAAATATAGAAAATTCGAAAGGGCTGCCTTATTAGCTAAAACGTCAAGCTTTTGCATAGCATGGCTTTGATTGACATTTCTAGCTTCAGTGAAAAGAGCCAACAAAGATACACTGTGGAAGTATTATGTAGGTTTCAAATAATTACCTGATATTTCAGCTACCTAGATTTTAAAAACCATTTGAAACAGTTTTGTAAAAGACTCTTAATAATTTGTTTTGAATGGAAAAAATTTTGTAATAAGACAGGAATCATCAGCCTAGAAAGAACTGCTGCATCTATGCGATAGTGATACCAACATTAAGACTTTAATAGAGGGAGCTGGTGAGTTCAGGGATAAAAATTTGAATATTGTACAATTATCTGTTAAACTGCAAGAGGCAAAAGTGGACAAAATAATTGCTGTGTGTACTATGAGCTGGTTTTCATAGTGCTCATATTTCAAAATATTTTTGATTACCTTTGTGTCTTAACTCTGTGGTGTGCAGTGGTCTTCTAAGCAGGACTAAGAAACTGTGTAAGAGTTACAGGTTTTAAGTACAAGATACGAAATTAAACATTTTTAGACTTTAGTAACTGAAATAATTTTGTAAAGGGAACAGGTAACCATTTGACACAGTGCTGATGTTTTAGAAAATGTGTTTAGTAAGGACTTTGCCATGACGTTTTGGCTATATAGTAGAGGCATTCTGGCATCTGCTTAGTGGAATGTTCCTTATTTAATTCCTTACGCAGGTGGGAACTGTCAATGGAGTGAGGGCACACTCGGTGCAGACTTCTGTTCAGTGTCTGATTTCATCCTGGACTCAAGCGTGAGAGGCACAAAACACTCTGGTCTACTCTGGGAAGGCAAATGAACATGTGCTTAACTTTGAATTTATAAAAGCCTTCTTGAACTCTGTCAGAGTACTCTGTGTATGACCACAACTAAAGTTTGAACCAAAATAGTTGTGGTCGGTAGGCATTAATCCAACCACATGAACCATTGTGTTCTTTGGACGAGCTTTTGGTAAATGTGCTAAACTGCTCTGGGCTGAAATCCACTCTGTTACTCCTATTGTTCCTCTGTATCTGTGCCTACTGCTTAAACTTTTCCAACACTGTTCTCTTTTCCATGTAAGTAGCAGGAGTGGAAATGACTGACTTTACTTTCTGCTTGCATTACGTGTGTGTGCTTGTGTGGAGCACGTCACTGTGTGGAGGTGACTGGTGTCTGTCTGTTTTTCTTGATTTGGAAACAAACCACCTCCGTTTTGAGTGCAAGAAACCATCCTGCATAGCAGTGGGAAGTGGTCTTGCTGTGGTCTTGCTTATTTAAGATGAAGATGATTACAGAGAGACAGGATTCAAAGAATTATGGGGTTCATTCTCAGTAGTTTCTGTTTTGTCCCTTTTTACTCTAAAAGAAGTCACTTATAAAAGATGTATTTTCTTTCTGTGTATGAAGATATACAACTCTTCATAATTTCCTAGAATGATGTTCAGCACCTATTTAGTTAAGAGGACCCCATCCAACTTTGCCATACTTCTCTTTTTTATAAAGATCCTCAATTCCACTAGGAGATGGATATATTGAACAACCAGTAGACCAGGAAAGGTTATTTTGCCTTGATACCATACCTAGTTTCCTAGATGAAAGATCAGATAGAATTGAAATACATTTATTTTATAACTCATCATGTGGAATAATGTATAAATCTGTTGTAAGATTTTTTGCGGCAATTTTTTCTAAACTTTGGTAGGCCCACATCAATCTTTCAGGGCCGTTTGTCTCTTTGTTTCCATACCCCACTGCTCATCCTTTTGTTCTGTGCAATTTTCTTAGTGAACCAATATTTATATGTACTGATCATGACACTTTTTGTGACATTGCTTTTGCAATGCTAAAAAAAAGATTAGAGAAATTGTAATGCCAAAATTACTCTGTAAAAAATTATTGCAGTGACATGCAATGCTATGATATAAAAAAAAAAAAAAAAAAAAAAAAAAAAAAAAAAAGGAAAAAAAATCCTTTTTTTAAAAAAAAAAAAAAAAAAAAGGAAAAAAGAGGCAAATAATTGCCTTTATGTAAAACTATATTTCTGGTTTAACTGACACATAGCTATTCCGTGTGTTTTTATTTTGGGAAATGTGTCACACGATTGTTTTCTATAATGTCTGCCACATGCTGCCTGTTGCTTTTGCATAGAATAGTATTTTGTACTTCAGACAAAATAAAGACAGATTATTTTCATATTTCTAGACAAACTAGTGTTGGGATGGTTAAAACACTGGCATTGCTCACATAATTTCTGGTTGAAAAGGTCAGTGAGATGCCAAAAATATCTTATCTCTAGGATCCTGTGCTATCTAATGCATGTTTTCATGTACCCTGGATTTTCTAAGCGAGTTCTGTTCTGCTAAAGTGCTTGTATGTAACTTTGAGAAGTTATGAATGGAATTATCAGTTTGGTTTAAGATCAGTAAGGATAAATTCCTAAAATCTTTTCCCCCAAGATTCTGTCATGTTGGATCACAACAACAGAGGCATGGAGTCTGGACACCTTTGACCTCACCTTTGCTTTCCTTCATGACTCGCACATCCAGATTATATCTGTGTTTACCACATTTAGTCATATACACTTTCAGCTTCTTCCAAAATCTAAGGATCCTCAGATCCTCTCTCCTTTCACATCTCGCATACTGCAGCTTATTTTTTCTTCCCTTAACTTCATACAAATGACTCTCTTTCAAAATGCTTCTGCTAGAGTCATCTTGAATCTTGCTTCATCCCTTCTCCTGAGCTATTAGATTTCTTTCTTCTGCTGAATAAAACAACTGTTTTTACCAGTATGTCCTCTCAATATTTTAGTAAACATTCTTTTAATAAGGTCTGTTTTCCTTTATTCTTCTTCATCCCTGTAACCCATGCCTTTCTATTTTCCCCTTCCCTCTATTTATTTTTTTTTCACCTAGGAGTTAGAGATTGAAGTAAAAAATTAAAATGTTTTCTTTGCCCATTTAATAGCCCAGCAGCATCTGGGTATTTTGTCTCTAGGAAAAACAGTAAAACAGTAAATGAAGGTTAATCAATGCAAATTCTGACACAAAGAACAGAGAGGAGGAAGGATAGCCTAACTCATATAGCAGTGGTTCAAAATGTATTTTTTTCAGTGCTCTTCTGTTAGATAGATGCTTATCCAGTAATGTGTACACTTTCTTTGTTTCCTAAGATTTTGTGCTGTAAGAGCTCATAACACAGGACCTGTCACCTTAGTAGGGTCTTGATACTAAATACCGTTTGTACAGGAATTGTTTTACACCACCATACTTAGAAAATATCAACAAACCACAAAAAAGCATTTTCCCAGAATTAAAAACATTTTTGTACTGCAAAAAGGACTAGATTGATTTTGCTCTAACATTGTGAGAATGGAATAATAAAATCATAGAATTTTAGAATGGTTTGGATTGGAAGGGACCTTTAAAGATCATCTTGGCCAATCCTCCCCACCCGCTGCAATGAGTAGGGACTTCTTCAACTGGTTCAGGTTGCTCAGAGCCCCAGTCAACCTGACCTTGGACACCTCCAGGGATGTGGCGTCCACAACTTCTCCAGACAACTTACACCAGTGTCTCCCCACCCTCATCATAAAAAATGTCTTCCTAATCCTATCCTTGTTTCTTCCTTATGTCCAATTCAGTTAAAAAGTGTTGCCTCTTGTTCTGTCACTGCAAGTAAAAACTCTGTTTCCATCTTATTTATAAGCTCCCCTTATATATTAAAAAGCCTCAGTAAGGTTTCCCCAGAGCCTTCTTTTCTCCAGGCTGATCTACACCAACTCTCCCAGTCTTTCCTCATAGGAGAGGTGCTCCAGCCCTTTGATCATTTTTGTGGCTCTTGTCTGGACACACTCCAGCAGGTCCGTGTCTTTCCTGTACTGAGGATCCCAGAACGGGATGCAGTACTTCAGGTGGGTCCTCACTAGAGCAGAGTAGAGAGGGAAAATTTCAACCATCAGCCTGCTGACTGCTTTACATGATAATGTTTTTTTCTGAAATTGAATTGTCAGAAACAGATCATTTCATGGAAGTAATCAAATACAGTGTATCAAATGGTATACTTTCACTTGTCTGCGTTCGTTTTTAGCAAGTACTTTGACACTTAAGCTCACTGAATCATTATCTGTGACTATCATTTGATTTGGAAATGGATATATGGTTCCCCTGGCCTTTTTAGAAAAGAACTTTATTATTTGATTAAAAGGAATGAAATGAGGAATTATTCTACAAAGCTGTAAAATGTAGTGCAGCATTCAATGCTGTATTTTGGACTATGTTGAAAAGTAATTCTCCCATATTCTCACAGTTTATAAAAAATTATTTTGTAACATCTTTTTTTAATACAGGAAATCAAGTAGGTATATGAGACCAGAAATTAGCTGACTTATTAAATGAAATCTTCCTGGGGACAAAACAGGTTCTGATCTTGTCTATGGTTTGGAGTAGAATATCAAAATTATATAAAATTTTGACACTGCTTTCATCTTGGGACTTAAATGTAAAACAGTGTCTCTCTGGGTCACACTGTTGAGGTCAGGGTACAGTAATTGCAAAAAAGGCTAAAAATAACAAGGGTGCTTTGATCATACCATCTGTGCAAAACCAGAAGTGTCCTTATTTCTCAAAACTGCTTTATACATTTCTCAAAATGCCAGCTGAGCAGCCAGGGTAGAAGGCATGATGTACCATCCTGGCCAGAAATACTTAACTGCCCAAAATCTTAATGGACTAGAACCTTACATTGACTACAGCTGAGTAGCAAAAATGTGGCAGGAGGACCATTATATTTTGGAGGCAGACTTTTTCTCTTGGATTTGCATAGAAGAGTTGTTCAGAAATGTTTCTAACCAGTTGATTTCTTGTCATAAAGTGGACCTGTTTGTGGGTCTTTTGTATTTTTTCTCATTGTCTCCATCTGGAATCTTCTTTCTAGTAAAAAGTGTAGAAAGTTTCATTTGAGAGAGAGTGAAAAGTAGAAAAGAAAAACTACCCTTCAACAATAAATTATAGTCATAGTTTTATACAGAATCCATATTCTTAGTGTCTTGAACTCAAAGGTCTTAATTTTCTTTTGGAAATTTTCTTTTTATTATGGCAGCTTGTACAGGTTTTTATCAACACTAGAAAATATTTTTTTTATGGCAGCAGAGGATCTTTATGGTCATATCATAAAGGTATGAACACAAGGCATGGTATATTATTTGAAAATTTTTGCTTTGAATTTGGAACTTTGTGATTGGGTGAGAGCATAGCTATTAAAAATATCTAATCCTAAAGTTTTAAGGTTATAGATCATCAGCTCCCTCATTTGCAGGTTACTTCAGTGATTAGTTTTCTAACTACCTGCAACATTCTAGGCAGGCTTCTTTTAAAATTATCACTTGGTAGCTGGTTTTAATTTGCCTAGTTCTTGCCTCATTTGCTGCTGTAGTTCATTATCCTTTTTTCTTCCATATCAAAAATCCTACCATCAGAAACCTTGTCTCCTGCATGTACTTAGAAAATGATGAAACCTACCTTGAAATTTCTCTTTGAAAAGCTAAACAAATTGAGCTTATGTAATTAATGTGAGGCTGGCTCTCAAGACCATGAAGTACTTTGTTGCTAGGTTTTGAATGATGTCCATACATATAACATAATTTTAATTGGATGGTATTTTTCAAAACTGGACTCAGTGTTGTATCCTGTAGAAGTTATGGCACCTCATTCTTTACTTTGCACTAGTCTTCTACAGATCTAAAATACTGCTACTGTCTCTTCTGGATATCCCATTATAAAATGGATATATTAGTGCATCATCTCAAGCCCAAGACTCGTATTTGTTTTGTCCATATTATTAGTGCTTAAAACTTGTTGAGAGAAAGAAAGTACCCTTGAATGTAGCCAACTCTTACACAGCTTACTGCTGGTAACATGTCCAGCAGGACAGTGAAGATACAGAAAAGGGACAAGTCATGACCTTGTACTCACATGAGGAGTATGTATATGAGGTCCTTGGCCACTTCAGTGTGAAGAAAAAACAAAATAGTTTGAGCAACCACTGATGAAATCCTGGTCCTGACATTTGAGCATGTTATTAGACAAGTCTGAGCCCTCCCCTTGGACATGAGCCAAGCTTTTCATGTAGACCTGATACGCTGCACATCTTGCATTTCAAAGAAGCACAAGTATACACAACTATTTCAAAGTCACATTTTCCTGTATGTACACATTCAGAAACTAGGATGTTTAGAAAATATCAAACTCATAATGGAATTCCCTGAATTATTGTTTGGAAATGACTGCATCTTTTTCCTTTTAATCTGGACAGAGCCACTCACAGATTCACAGTAACCCATTTTGATTTGCAGTCCAAAAGCTGTTATAATTTTATTAGAAACAACAACAAAAAAAATTATATAAGCAGTGTTAATGCTGAACAGTGACAAAAAATGTGCAAAGGTGGAGTAGGTAGGGCTTGAATAGCTGTGAAAGGCACAGTGACCCACACATGAGAGAAAAGAGAGAAGACCAACTTTGATTTCACAAAACTTTTAATCACTTGTGTTTGATAGTACATTTCACCTTATTTGATCTAATTAGCCACATTCTGAAATGATCTTTTAAAAGATCTTGAAATTTCAGGAAAGGTTTTGTGTTCATGCCTTTACCCACTGTGCAGTAATGTTAGCAATAAAGTGACTTCAGTATTAAAAAAAAATGCTCAAATGCTCTGCAGTGCCATCTACAGTATTTTGGTCACAACTGAACCACTTAACAGGAAATAATGCACATTGTTCTATAGAGGAAAAGTAAAGTTGAAAGTGGAATATGTCAGTATTAAACAAACATTAGAGAACTGAACTA
This sequence comes from Promerops cafer, assembly GCA_013398275.1. Classification (NCBI taxonomy): domain Eukaryota; kingdom Metazoa; phylum Chordata; class Aves; order Passeriformes; family Nectariniidae; genus Promerops; species Promerops cafer. Next base: position 346,129 of record VZSE01010483.1, read on the forward strand.
CAAGTTAGCAGGGAACTTACTAGATTAAAACTCTATTTCCAAAGAATTTTCATCTTTGATTTAAACATAAAATTATATTGTTTAATAACTTCTGAACAGAATCAGCAAATTTTAACTCCCATAATACTGAAAAAATTGACCTGATGCCATTTTATAGAAATATGTCATCATCATAAAAATAAGAAACATATGCATTACAGCTTTTAAAACAAATTTACTTAGGTTGTCTTTGCCTCCTGTCTTCAGTCCTTAACTTTTTAATGTTACATTTTTGCACTTTTCTCCATGCCTAGAAATGTAAAATAATACACAGAAATAAATTCTGTCACGTTTCCATGAGCTTTAAAATAAAAAATATTTTAAAGGGTTTTCTTAAAGAAATTACTTTAAATCTTAATTAATAACCTAAAAAGTTATCTTTTCTCAACATTTGGAACAGTACTGCCAATTCTCAAAAGTTTAATTACATTTTGTATATATGGTATGATACAAGTATGGTGCTTGATCTCATATAAGCTCCAGTCTGGGGGTAATTCTTCATTTAGAAAAAGAGTTTAATTTTATGGTTTGCTAACTATAGATCTTGTGAGAATATTTTTCCCCCCCCTTAAAGTCCTGATATTTAAATTCTATACAAAGAGTGCTCCATACAGTGTACATGCAGATGAAAACTTTTATTTATTAAACCAGATTTAATTAGTCTCAAGAAAATTTATTACTGATCAAAGTAAGCAGTGATGGACATTTTTAATTAGAAGCTGGTTTTAATCATTAAAAGTAAGGTAATATTTTCTTGACCACTGAGCTTAGAAGTTGGTTTGAAAGTATTTTTTTTAATTCTTTAAAAAGTAATATATAGAATAAAGCCACTATATGTTCATTTGCCTGCTTACCACTGTGGAAAAGCTTAATGGGAACATATGTGCAAGACTTGTTTTTCAAGTAATTACTCAAAAAGTAAAATTGTCGGTGAAACATGAGGGCCTGCTTTTCCTTGGGTTTGTTGTTTATGCCTTCTAAAAGCTGTAGAACACCAACTATTTGTAAGGTTTGAGTGGGAAGAACCATTTCTGTTTCTTGTTTAAATTCTACCAAAAATACTGAGAACACTGGGTCCCAGTGTAAGGTCACGGCAATTATAACATTTTCAATGATGGTAAATGAAAAGTCAAAACTGGAGCTTATCACTGTTGTGCAACTTCACTATAACAAATAAAATGAAAGTCTCCTGTATTACCTACCTCAGCAGCTGGCTCTAACAATTAACCTTAATCATAAAATTCCTAGAGATCTTACTATCATGGCAATTTCCCTGAATGTTGAAATCAGTGTCAAAAATAATTCATGTCATTTGCCTGTAAATCCTTAAAGGGACCTATCAGACTCTGGTATTCCCTGGGGGCAGGTGGGATAAATGAATGGCCCCTGATGTGTGAGGGCTGGAGGCAGAATCCTCGAGAGGGAGACTGAACACAGGGGTACACATAACTGACCATGGTTATTAGATACCTGCCATCAGCAGAAAGGCCAAGACACAGATCTGCAAGGGACAGAGGTAAGGACTCAACATCAGATTTACTGGACAAGTCTTGCTGGTTTTCGTGGTAAACCACACATAATGAAGGTAATTTATAGTACTACAAATAATATGTGTAAATAGAAAAAGAAATTTCCTCTTCACCTGGAATATAATGTTTAGACAAAAATACAGGTAATTATTTTAAACTCTGTATTAGCAATTCCCTGACACCTTCTTTTAATTGTCCTATCTGCAGTTTATGAGTCAATGAATTAAAAACAAATCTAATAAAGTTAAAATATAGTTCTACTTTTTAAAATTGTATTTGAGTCTTGGAAAATAAATCCTACATTTTCTTTTTAGTTTTTTTTTTTTAGTTTTTTTCTTGTATTTTCGCTGTCTCTTGCATTGGACCTAAAATTGCAAGAGAGGCACTTCCTTTTGCATGGTCTTTCTGAGCCAGCCAAAACCACATAATGATGGAAACCTCACAAGGAAGCCTATTTTGAAAAAAAATTGCCTGGTTGTCTGCAATGTTTTCCCTTAGCCTGTTATTTCAGGGAAGGGGTGGGAACAGGGATGTTGTTCTTTGGGTAATGTGTGGGCAGTGATTAGTGTTGCAAAAGTCTACAGCTGGACTGCTTAGCTGACAAAACCAGGGAGCATACAACTGTATGAGGACAAAAAGGCAGGGGACCAGCTCGAAACCTCTCTAATTTTGTTTTTTTAAACAGCAACCATAGCCAGTGAAGCTGTCAGTGTATATACAGCCTGGGAAAAAGGCTACATGTCCTCATCTTAAAAGCTGGAGTTGTCACAGCCTCCAGCTACACTGGGATGAGGAGCAGGCAGCACAGCTATGACTCTGCCATATGACCCTAATAATATTCAGGAGGCCTGAACTGTTCAGTTCGCCATATGTGAGTTACTTTCAAGAGTAGAGTGACAGCTGTCTGTAAAAAGTGATCAAACTTTCTTGGAGCATATTTTTCCAAATTTGCATGTGTGTGAAGATTGGTGTTCTTATTTTCATAAGTCACTGCTCATCATCTTCATGGTTCCTTCATAAATCTGGCTGCCCAGTTGCAGCTGGCTCAGAGAATACTACTTTTTTTTTTTGAAAATGCACTGAAATGGCTCTTTTATTCAAATGAGGAAAGCTTAGCCTTAGACCTTTAGTCAGGAACACACTTTTAACCAGATAAAAGCTCTTTTAAGTATGTCTGGACTTAAGTACATTTCTGCTGTGCTGTTAGAAACACTTCCAGGAGACTGGAAGTGTTTGGACAGCTTTTGGAAGCTAGACCATGAACATAAAAAAACCCAACATCTATGCCTGCAACAGCAAGCATGATTACATCAAAACACTTTAATAAGAACTAAATGGGATGTCTGTAATTAAGGAATGTTTAGGGAATTTAGGTTAACAAAAGAGGACCACATGGGTAGAAAGATTTTACTGCTTTGGTTAGTGCTGTCTGCATTATCTCCTGACTTGAGGGATTAAACCATGGCCCCCATTGCTGTGGCAGCTAGAATAGAGGTAGGCCTTGAATTTTTCAAGGATATGACCTTGTCAAATGAGAAACCTGTCATATTCTCATCAAGAAACTCTGGCTTTTGTGTTACTCTAGATGTATTGGTCTTTTCAATAACCTGTCTTTATTGGCTTTCAGTGGCTGATACTGTACAGTTAGTTGTACAGTTTGTTCCATATTTGAAATGCTTAATTCCCTTACTTTTCATATTCCTTTTCAATTAACTTACCCCTGTTTCTTCTTTGGGGAAAACCAAAACAGAGCAAACAAAACAAACAACCCAAAAACAAACCCAAAAAGCTCCACCAAAACCAACCGAAGAGAAAATCCCCAAAACACCTCTCGGACTGTGATTCTTCACTGTTTAAGTCATGCTGTATCTTTAAAGAATCTGCTAAGGATCTAGAGCTGGCAGCACTAAGCACAGAGGAACCAAGCTAGTGCAAGCTAGTCTCAGATGCAGTTAAATATTTTTTACCTGTACAAAAGAAAAATGTAATTCCTGGAGGTGGCCAGTTGCATGCTTTCTAGAACTGAGAATGGGGAGAAAGGAAATAAAAGACAGGTGAAAGGATAAGAAAGGGTTGATTTAAGTAGGCTTATAAAAATTGTTTACTAAACTTCTTAATTCCCCAAGATTTGTGTGCACCCTATAAAAAATCTGTTTCTGCTAAGGCTGTTGGCAGGGAATTAAATAAAAATTCAAATTGGTGAACCAGCCTTGGGCAAGTTGGACTGGGTTGGAGGAGAAAATTTCATCCCCTTGTTTCAGATCTGAATAAGTTTAAGCTGGCAAAACTGGAACAAAGGAATATCAAACAATAAATTACCAGCCACAAGCACAAAAACATAGAATCATAGAAAAAATATGACTGGAAGGGACTTCAGTATATTATCTGGTCCAATCTCCTGCCTTAAGGCAGGATCAAGAATGCATATGTCATTCTTGACAGAAGTTTGGATAACATCCTGAAAAAGGTCTGCAGTGAAGCTTACTGCCTCCCTAGGAAATCTGTCCCAAAACCCCGCAATCCTTAGTGTTAGGAGATTTTAGTTTTACCTATAACATACTGCCTTTTTAGCACCTTTTTTAAGACTTTTTGTTGTGTAAGTATGCTATACATGCCTATAGTATGACCATAGGCAACCCACTTGAGGTGTAATACATGCTAGTAGAGGTGATTTGGAAAAGAATGTGATGTGGGCCATTGAAAAACGGAACTGATTACTGCCGAAATTAAAAAAGAAATTTTTTTTTAAGGTAGTAATTCACCATTAATTGCCATAAGTCGTAAGTGGTTTATGTTGGTTGGAAAATGTAAATGCAGGGTGTGGTAGAGATTATGCATACCATCTGTGAGGTCAAGTCTGGGTTGGTGTGGGAAGTGAATCCTGATTGTAGGATCCAGCAGTTACTAATAGTAAATGAAAAACTAATGTACAAGACACTTCAAAATATGTAAAAAAGTCAATTTCACAGTATTAGTTTGTTGAGTTAATGATTTAGGAATTTATACAAAGCATAATGGTTGGTTTAGAAAAAAATAAAACTGCAGTTCACCTTTCAGTAAATCGTTTCTTTTTAAAATTATATTCACGATATAGTTTGATAGGAATATAATCATTACTATCATATCAAGATTTTTTTTATTCTAAAAATCTCAGGGATTTGCATTCTAGCTTTTTAAGTAAATATGCACCTATATAATATTTCTGCAGTACTAATCAGAAATTTAAAGTGACTTTAACAGTCAACACAGGAATTACATTTTGCAAAAGTTTGCCCATGGTACACCACAGCAGGAAATGTTAGCTTACTCTAGCTGTGCTTCAGTGGAAGTTTAAATAAAGAACTGATAAAGATGTAATTAAAATCTGTCAGTTTAAGTATATCTCATAAATTATTAAAATCTCGCTCCTTCATATCTTGCTGTAATTATTCTGCTGTACTCCTCCAGCTCTTGCAATCACTCTTCACAGGGCCAGGCTGACACCTAAAGGGGCCATCTGCAAAACTCAGATAAGGGCCCCGGCTCACTCAAGCAGCTGTAGGGTGGGTGGGAGAGGGTAAGACTGCAGCCTATGGGCTCTGGGAATGTCTTGGCACTCCTGGTGATAATGTGGGAGTGGAGATGGATTTCTGTATATGGTTTTAATATATGGACCTATATCTTGATTGAAGTGAGCAGAATGAAACCTTCCAGAGAAACAATTGATACCAGTGATGAAACAAGACCCTTTGCAACAAATGCCCCAATCCTGGACTGTCTAAAAGTCCTGAACTTTCGTTTGTATAAATGAAGTGTTTACTTCAAGGTAAAGTCAGATGCTGTTTTCTTGGGAAGCTTCTTGGTCCTACCTTCTTGGTCCTATCCATGTGGAAATTCAAGGTAGCTCCATAGGCAGCAGGGTGCAGTTTTGTCTGTGTGACTGCCAGTTTAGTTAGTACATTAAGTGGCTCCTTTGTCTCATTTTTACCCCAAAAATTTGTTCTTAGATAATTTGATGATTATCCCGTTTCACTATGTGCTTGAACCATGTGCAGGTGCACTGACTTTAGCTGATCTAAAGAAGGCAGCAGTAGAGGATTGCAAAGAATTTTTGGAAGATTTTAGTTTTTAATTAGACTAGAGACACTTTGATTGAGATGATGGAGTCAGGGCAACACCTGGGACTGTGACTGCCAAGGAATCCAGGAGCAGTGGGGGCTTCCTGTGGGGAGGGCAAGCAAGGGACTGGTAGCATGTCCCTCCCCACCACACCAGTCAGGATCAGGGCAGACATATAACCTGTGCCTGTGCTTTGGGCACGTCCCTGGAGATGGGGACAGGCCAAGGCAGGGGTGGGATGTGGTGCTGCAGATGGGCCTGGCTCAGAGGCAAGCCAGGCTGTGGGGAGCCAGAGTCCAGCCTTACTGCATCACTGGAGTGGGAACTGATGGCCCTGGGGCTGATGTGGGGTCCTGGATTCTGAGCAGAGCAGGGGAGCCCAGGGGACTGGGCAGGGGCAGGCAGGACTGGTGGTATTTTTCTAGTTCTAGTTTTCATACTGGGAAAAAAACTTGCCCTATTTTCATCTTTGTAAACACTCTTGAGGTTAGTCTTACTTTAATGTAAACAAGAAAAAGTTTAAAATACATTAGAATGTTAGAATAGTGCATAAAATCAAGAAATCAAATGCTTTTCAGCTTCGCATGTCACTTGCATTTCCTGAGAGCACATCTCTGTCTGAGGAAGCTGTGCCTTAAACAGTATTAGTCAGTAATCCTTGCAATGCACATGCTGAATTTTGAGTGTTTAGGTAGCCTCACTCAATAAGGCTAACATCTTGTTAAACCTGCACTAAACATTGAAGTGCTTCAGGAGTTAAATTCTGATGTTGGACTTCATGAAGGCATTCACTCCATGAAGGGAGAATTGCCCTTAATGCTCAGGCCCTGCCTTGTTGCTCATCATCTACAGGAAACCATGGTGGGACTATGACTCCTGTAATTCACAGGGGTTCTGCTTCCCTTTAGTATGAGGAAGCATTTGCACCTAGTAGGTGTGGGCACTGACCTTCCTCTATCATGCATTCAGAGGGTTCGGGGTGAAGGGATGGTAATTCAGAGTTTCTTTAAAGTTTTGAATTGGTCTCTGGCAAAGCTTTTATTCCCTTATTATTTCTTAAGTTAAAATGTGAGGTTAACTTGTGAGGAGGAGTAACTATTCCGTACTTACTCACAGACATTGTGTCTGACAGAAGGGAATTTCACCAGCAGGATATTTGGAGAGACCAGAAGTAAATTGCTTTCTTGTTTGGGAGCAAATGAGAGCTGGGAGCAAAGATATGTTTTGAGTGACTCAAGGCTAAATCTTGATAGCAATTATTTTGTTTCCTCTGAGAAGTGCTGGTGAGAGACGGTGTTTATTTCATAATTCGTGAAGTTTGTGTACAAATAAAAAACTTCATGCTATGTTTCAGACTTTTTTTTTAACAAAAACTTGTGACTTTTTTGGGGATTGGAGTAAGTTATTTATCTTGCTTGTGTAAACCATATCCCTGCTAGGACATTTTTCTTGGCTTAGTTGTATAGCCAAAACTTGTAAACATTTCCCAATCTAAGACATGACTCTTTTGGTGTGGTATATTTTGCTGGTTGCTTATAATTCTTTCTTGTAGCTTTTCCCAAAAATTTTGAAACAGCCCTCTAGGTTGAATATTTTCTGTGACAGAATTAGTAGTGGGATAAATACATGGGATATACTTGAGTGTACATGGGTGTTTCTACATGCAAGCAACTGATGAAGCAGCAATGTTTAGTGGTATGAAGTGTCATGGGGAAGAGAAACCAGATTAAAAATTTAAGGCCTAAATGATCCACTCTATTCTGTCATGGCTGATGTCTAGAGCTCTCCTGTGGTTACATAATAAAAATAATAATGCTTTTACATGGAGAAATGAATGCTGTGAAGAACAATATGCGATAAAAATATTAATAAATAATTACAGCAAACAGTCTGCACAGCCCTGTATCCTGGATTTTTTAATTGCATGGAGATAACTTACATAAAACATTCTAATAGATATGTGCATTCATTCCCTTAATTTCTTCTGGTATGACACGTACAGAGTATTTGTTCAATGTCTTATTTTACAGTTTCCTGCAACTGACAGTGTTACTCTCTCAAGTTTTCTTTGACATCTCTTTAGAAAGAGTTTTAAATTATTTAAAATACCAAACATCTGGACTTTAGGAACCAAAGCCATCCAGCAAATATTTGTGTTTTCAGCTGTTGATAATCTTTGACCAAAATCTTGTCATCTTTTTTGGTGACATAATTTAAGTTGGAAAAAAAACCCAAGAAAAGTCCCTCTATGGCTTACATTGAACATCCAGAGTCCAAACAGAAGTACTATTCCTATCAAGTATTTCTGAAAAAATGCATCAGCTATGCTGAAACCTTCAAGTCATACTACCACCAATGTTTAAGGTTAACTTGCTCCAACATTCACCACATCTGGTTTCCAATTTTCTATTCCCCCTAAAAGTACTTTTCGAATTTCACATAGCCTTTCTGGGGCTGGCACAAAGCACCAGAATGGTAAGTAAAATGAATCACTATGTCTAAGCAGATGCTTTTCAGTTAAAGCCATCACCTTGAATATATGAGGTCCAATTTTAATTTTTCGTTTTGCCTTGAAGAATTTGAATCTCCACTTAGCTTCTTGGGGAGTATCTCAAATACAGGGCATTTTCAGGGTAACTCTTTCCAATTCTTCTAGTGAGACTATTTCATTTGGAATGAGATTTTTAAACACTTTAAACCAAAGTGGGGACTGGAATATAAGCTTCCCCCTCACAGATACATATCTCTTCCTTTTCTTTTTTTCACTTCTCTCTGGCTTAATGAATATTGAAATTTCTGTGTAGTGAAATAGTTTCAATAACAACAAGCAAAAGAACAAACAACAAGCAAAAGAACACTGTGTGAGACTGTCCTGTGATCAGAGCACTCACCTGCAACTAAGAGCTGTGGGTGCAGGTACTCACCTGCAACTAAGAGCTGTGGGTGTGTCATCCTCAGTCCTAGCAGGCCAGAAGAGATGACTTGCCAGGGGAAGCAGGTATTAGCCATAATTGCAGAGTCTTCTCTTACTGCAGTAGTTTAGGAGGAGGACATAGCTTAAAGTTTTATTACTTGCCAAGCTCCAGAAGAAGCTTTTTTTGCAGACAACCACAAGCAGAAAAAAATGCCTACTTCCAGCCCACGTTAAGGTACTTTGAGGGAGAGGGGCGCTTGGGCCTCGCCCTTTCATTTCTTGTTTCATGCTAACAGATTTATGCAAATTTTCTATTAACAATCTGTTTTTTATGGATCCCTGTCTTAAATTCATCTATGTGCATGCATAAAGAACTGTGACTTGTTGGGATGTCTTCCTTGAAGCTGCAGGACTTAGGACACTGTGATGCTGTATCACATTATTTAAAAATCTTTCGTGACTGCCACGCTCATACCTTTCATTCATATTTGCTAAGCCTGGGATAGACTCCAGCAGCTCAACACTCTACTGTAATTTGGCTGACAAAAATAAATTGCAGAAGCTGTGTTCCAGGAGACACCTCCTGCCCGGAAAGCCACAGCCACTGTTACGTGACAGCTGCACTGCTGTATTCTTTACAATTCCTGAGACAGCAGCCTCCAGCAAGAGCCATCTCACCATTACACACCTCAGGGGAATATCCTGTCATTCTGTGATTCCCAGAGCAGACTCGGGTGTATTTCTCTATGTATACCAACCATGTACAGCCCCACAGCCTTCTGTGCACCTGTGCTTCACTTCCAGGGACCTGAGAGGCTGTCCATCAGTATTTTTATTTTAGCAGTTTGAATCAGGCATTTCAATTTGTGATGGGGGATGAGGAAAGGATTTTTTTAAACCTCCCATATGTGTTCATTTAATCTCTTATAAACTCAGATTTCACTGCAAGCAAATGTGGCACCTTCTTGAATTGTGCATGGATGGCAAATACGAGTTTGTTCTGTCCATGGGGATTATTCTGGGACATGTTCTGTGGCTACATTAGCATGGTTCTGGTCCTGAGCTAACGTGCCTTGCCTCTGAGAAGGGATTTTACCTTTAATCCAGCAATATCTTGACTGTGGCTGTGTAGCTTTCATGAGGCTTAGGGAACAATTGGCGTAACCACACAAAATGTACTCATACTTTAGGCTTGTTTCCTTCCAATCTAATATAAAACAACTTCTACTCTCCCAGTCATCTATATGCCCCCCTGGACTCTTTGTCTGCCTCTTTTTGTGCAATCTACCCTGTTTAAACTGGCTTTGATCCTCCCCATGGGATCTTGTTAGAACCATTAGGGTTCCTTGCTGTAGCAAGTGTTTCTTAATGATGATAAAATGTGTAAACTCTTAGGCAATTACTAAAGTTTCCTCTTAATTTTTCTAGATGTATGAGAGCACTGAAACTGGCTGATCCCAGAAATACATGATATTTTTGGATTAAGATTAGAATAATTTAATAAATACAGAAATTCATGTATGTTACACATACAGAGGTATTGGTTGTGTTATACAGTGTTCCATTTATATATATTGCAGTGTCAAGTATATCTCATTGCTCAGGAGAAGAAATAAGACTGACATCTGTGCATGTGGACTAAATTGTCTTTCACTCTCTGCAGGCACAGTTGGTATGCTTTTGACCAAATAATTGTTCCAGTGAACCTCAAACCTGCTTTGAAATACTTTCTGCTATTTTATTCATAGATAATTTATTTGAGCAGCAACTGGCAAAAGAGCTGAAATATGCTAAAAGATACAAAAGCTTTTAGATAAGCCAAATCCTATATTCGAGGGGAGTTTTTTTATATTTAAGAATCTCCTTTAAGTGAAACCACTTTCTAACAATTTTTATTCTGAAGTTAATTGTCCAGTCAATTTCTTCTGCATATTTTCATGTTCTTTTCCTGTTAAGTTTGTAAGTGCTCTATCTACTTTCTATTTGTGATGTAATCAGCACTACCAAAGAATTTCTTCCTTGAACTAATCTTTTCTTATTCAAAAATGTGCTAAATTCTTAATGGGCAGCTACAATTCAATCTCATCATGCTGCTCAACTTTCCCTTTCTGCCAATATGGTTACATGAGAGTGGAGGCAAGCACTCATATCTATATTCCAAACTCTCCCTACTCTGAAATAACTTGTGGAAGCTTTTATCTCATTCCTCCCAATACAGTATATAAGTTGTCTAAAACGTCACTAAATTGTGAGAACAAGAGGGTGAAATCACAGAGTTTTGAAGGAATTCCTGTTTTCATGTTATTTCAGTAATTTATTTTGAAATATATGCATGTATCACAAACTATATTCTAATATCATATATGTGCATCTATTTCTGGGTATTTAGTGCTTAAATTGTACAGATCAATATAGAATACTGCAAAGTTTAACTGTTGGACCAGTATGATTTCCTTGGGGAATTCTGTGCTTAGATGAAAGGACACTCTTTTTTCATTGATAGCATAATTATTATTATATCCTAAGGTCTTGCACTTGTGTGTAAGTGAAAAGCATGTTGAGGGTTTGGAATAGCCAGAATAGATACAAAACAACAACCAAAATGAGTCACTCAAGAATATCCTATCTTATGCAACTGTATATTTATCAATTCAACCAGGTGCTCTGAAGCTGACCAGAAGTGCTGCTGGCCAACATATGAAATTAAATTTAATGTGTACAAACACACAGTAATGCATAAATAAATTATAATACATTTATCTTATTATTTGAACTGTATGAGAGTAATTCAAATTAAACACTGTACTTGTTTCAAGCACTTCAGAGAAACCTTAAAAGAGACATGAAAAAATCCATAATGTAATGGATGGACTTGCTTCACTAAAAATAACATTCCTTTCACAAAATAGTGCTTTTATAATATTCGTAAGTAAAAATATATATTCAAGATTCAGAGTGTAGATTTACAGTGCCATGCATATATTTTGAAGGTAAATGCTGTAAACCACTGTACCTATGCAAAGCTATTATACATTTAGCTCCACATATACATTTATCTCTATAGGAAGGAGTAGTAGAGTTTTCTATGTAGAGTTTTCCTTTGGTGCTTTCCTGTACTTTTACACTTACAAATTGAATGAGTCTGCTTCTCTGTGATGTAGTGGTCAGACACTAAATCTGATTTTAATCAGGAAAATTCCAGGGCCATTTACTTATCAACATGGAAATCCTAGTATGCTATGTTAGTCAAAGTATTCTTAGTCACATGCTCATTAGTTTCTCCAAATAGCCCTTAAAGATGTGCAAGGATTTTTCCCTCTGTCCTAGCTTCAGCTAGTACAGTTAATTTTCTTCCTTGTAGGTGGTACAGTGGTACAGTGCTGGCTTTTTGGGGGATTTTTTTGTTTGTTTGTTTTTAATTTAATTTGAGCATAATATTGCTAACACACTGATTAGTCATGGGTTGAACTTGATGATCTCAAAGGTCTTTTCCAACCTAGTTAGTTATGTGATTCTGCTATTCTGTGTTGTTTTAGTTTTTGCTAAACAGTGCTTCTTCTGAGTCCAAGAATTTTCAATTTGCTGCGTTCTTCCAGTGAACAGGTGCTCAAGAAAAGCCAGGAGAGCTGAGCTGACCTGGCCAAAGGGATATCCTATAACACAGAACATCATGTCTGGTATATAAACTGGGGGAGAGTTGGCTGGGAGATGCTGATCACTGCCTGGGCACTGGCCAGGTGTTGGTCAGTGAGTAGTGTGCAATTGATTGAGCATAACTTGTCTTTCTCAGGTTTTACTCACCTTTCTTTTTGTTATCTACCTTTTCATTACAACAGCAACAGCAACAACAGCAAAACAATATTATTATTAATATTATTATTATTAACTTTATTATTATTATTATTATATTTATTATTATTTTATTCTCCAATTGTTATGAAACTATTCTTATCTCACAGGGTTTAACTTTTCTGATTCTCCTCCTCTTCCTATCGGAGGGAGGGGAGTGAGCAAATCCTTGTGTGGTATGTAGTTGCCAGCTGGGGTGAAACTACACCTCCTTCTTCAGTACATATACAGCAATAATTCCTTTTTTAAAATTTGTATATATGTTTTTGCTATTATTGTTGCTCTTTATTAGAAAATGAAGCAAATTTCTCAGTACTGAAGATGGATATTTCGGTCAATACTGTCCACCATGTTGCTGTTAGAATGTCTATGTATTCAGGATCATTTCATTATTCATACTATGAGATATTTGATGAATATAGAACAAAATTAGTACTTTTGACGATTTAGGGAGTGGCCATATGGTATTTGCCAATTTTTTTATTATTGATCTTCATTTTATTGGTTTGATTTAAAGCCCCTCCTCTTTATATGTCAGTTTGAAATGTCTTCACATATGTCTCTCTTTTTTATTAATTTAAGTTCCAATATTATGCACCTTTTTTGAGTTCTTTCATTAAATTTCAGTTACTTGCTGGCCCTTAAATTCTTTAAGGCATCTCTGATGGGTCTTTTTGTGTAATTTTAAAAATAATTTTCTATTTGGCTATGAATGTACACCAATTCCATGGTGTAAAATTTTTTTAGCGAGTAACAGACATAACAGAATATGATAAAATATTGATGAACTTTGATGAGTCATTAGTATGTCCTGAGGATATTGCATGGGAATTTTTAATGATACATTATGACATAAAGATATTATTATGGAGATGCTCTGTGTGATATATTGTAATACCACCAAAGCTATTACAGTATAATAATCAGTCCAGAGCATTATAAAGCATCTGTTAAACAGAATCAAGTAACAGGCTTGAATTTGGGTATCTTTCTTAGCGGACTGGTTCTCCTTCTGGTTTTACACTAAACTTTTTCCTTTGACTTATTCCAATGTGAGATCAGTATGGGTACTGGTTTCTTTACTGTGGTGCTGCTTTATCCTTTTGATATTCATGACAAGCCAAAGTCTAATTTATCTGAGTGAATAATTCCATTATTGCAAACAAACATGCTGAAAGGACTTAAAGATATTTTGAACTAGTATTTCCGTGGGTAGGGGCGTACTATTAATTTTGAAAACCAGATTCTGTAGGATCTATTAAAAATGAACTACTGTTTCATTTTCACTACTGGTAAATTAATAAATTGGCACAGATTTTCTCTTTATTGCTTTTGAAATGTAAAGACAAATAACACATTACAGGGAAATAATTATGTACATATAAGGCAAATAGGTTTAATTTGTGAATAAAAGGGATTCAGAGATATGGACTATTAAATATTCCAAAAATATTATTTCAGTGCTTGTGTCTTCTCTTTCTAGGAAGTCTTTGATAGGTTGCAGGTTAAGATAATCAGCTGGGAAATGACAGCTAGAAATAATTACAAAGATAAAAGGTCTGATGGAAGTTTAGTGAAGAAACTGTTGTATTTTTGCAATGCGATATGATTTGGGTGTTTACTCCATGTAAATTCCAGCTATCAGTAGCCTTTTCATCCTTCCATATGAGCTCAAATAACAGGAAAAGTTAGGATTTATATAAAAATAGGAAAGAAGGAAAAGTTTGAAAGTTTTGCTGTGATTTCTCCTTCACCTTCAGTATATGTCTGAAGATATATAATAAAATTAAAAGAGTTGCATGACTTTAACTCCAGGTAGACTTGGATATAAGCAATTCGTTTTTTCCTTATGTTTGGGACCTCAAGGGAAGCATTGAGAACACTTGTCATAGGCAGTTTGATGACCAAAAAAGAGAAGAGAGCACAACCAAAATTATTGGGGAGATGACAGGCAAGAAGGAGGATCTTAAAACAGGGTGTTCAAGACTAGAAAGCTGTTTAACTTAGAAAAAAAAAAAAATCTGCTTTAGATGGGTAGAAAGTGCAGTGTTGTGACAGGCAATTTCTGAGAGGATTGAACAAGTTTCAGAATTATTTTTCTTCTTCCTAACAAGAATGTTTTAGCCATACAAACTAGACATCTGGCACAGTTCTTAAGTATACCAGATTACACTAAATGGTTATGACACATGTACCCATGTGTGTTTAAAATGCATAAACTACAGTCTGCCTATCTTTCTAGCTGTAATCTATAGCTGGAGTTCTTTCTGTTCAGTAAAAGAAAAAATCATTATATGAAGATAATGTTTTTCTTTCAGGTTTGTCTTGCACTGTGTGGTTTAGCTGCCTCAGAGTACTTGCCTTCCCCTGTAATTTCTTCTGGAGTCAGCTGGGGCATTTTCCCAGGCTTCACTTGCTTTGTGGCACATAGTGCCTTGTCTATTTGACTTCAGGTTTCTCACTGGTATTGAAGAAATGTAGCTTGAATCAATTGTATACCCACTGTGATGTATGCCTTGGACCATGCTGGAGAGCTGTTGAAGTTTGGAATGAAAAAAATCATTTACTGATTTTTTTCTTTTCATTCAAGTGCAGACACAGGGCAATTTGTCTTAACACTTCTCACTGCTGTATAGGAACGTTCAGTATACATCATGATATACTAAATTCATTTATACCACAAGAAGTCTTGTGGCCCTGTTAGTTAGTGTGTTCCCTTGACTTAGAAGTATTCAGCTAAGAATTCAGTATTCCTTTTTCAGCAGTTTGCAGCATATAGAAGGCATTATCATGTGATAAAGATGTATACGGACCTTGTCTGAACTTTTGAGAAAGGAAATGGACAGTCTTTCTTTTTCCCCTTTTTACAGAGATTCTGAAGCTACTCAGGCTGAATTGAAGCTACAAGAAAATAATTTCTTGGGAGGAAAATTGTCAGACAAGAAGATGATTTAAACAGGAGGTGTGCACAATAATTAAATGCATGGTTACAGACTACTTAATCACAAGATGTGTGTTTTCAGGAGGAAGAAACCTCTTCCCTTTATTTCTCATACTGTCCTAACCTCCAAATGTCACCAAAAAGCTGTATGTACAGTTGTTTTATGAGTTATGCCACATGAGTGTGACAAAAATCTAATAAGTCTTTGTGGATCCTAGTTTCATCATCAGTAAAATATACAATCAGATGTTATGAACCTTGTTTATAAGCTAACAGGTAGAGCCTTTTTCTTACAAGCAGAAGTTCTGAAGTATGAATCAAACAGATGTAATTATGTGTTCTGCACTATGAGATATAAAACATTCTTCAGCATGATTAGGATATAAGTAATTAAAGAGTAAACACTGATTTTAAGAATTGTTCAGGAGAAATAGTCAGCAGTATATCATGCACAGTTTGGGGTTGTTTATAGTTATTTGCTTCAAGAAATAGTCCCAGCTGCTACATCTAAACAACAGTAAAAAGAAAACAGTGATATAAATGAAGAGAAAATGATACAATCATTTTGCCTAAAAAAAACAATTTGAAGAGATCAAAACTGGCATTCAGAACCTTTAGCTAACAGTGCTAACGTAGTAATAGCTCTCGTAAGCTTTGAGTATCCCATGCTCCATTTGTCAGTTCCTGTGCTAGAGCAATGAATATCCTGATAGCCAAGAAAGTATTGACATAGACATCTAACAGCTCATCCATTTTAGCATTTTGCATTCATGGAAGATCAGATAGCAAATGTGGCAAACTGGTAAGACAAATAAAAAGAAGAATTCGAAATTCAAAGTTCAAAAATATTAATTGGTACCCTACAGAGGGATGTAACAATTATTTCCCTTCTTTGCAATGTCATGTTCATTATGTGGCCAAATTTGTGAGCTTTTGTAGCTTTTTTTTTTTTTCCAATAAGAGACAAAATGCACTAAGAATAACCACAAAGGGTGTTATCTAGGAAAGTATGTCTTAGTCTTCAATTCTAGGACTATAGTTAGGATACGTTGTTCTTTGTCACTTTTTGTGTAATGCTAGCAGTGCTGTTCACTGGTTGCTTGAAAGCCACTGAATTTGGCCAATTAAACCACAAACAGCTCTTTGTATTGGAAATTGCAAGTCTACAATGATTTACAACTATAAATGTACAACTGAAACTTCTTCAGTCTATATGAAACTACACTGTAATCAGGTCCACGGAAATGGTAATACGATGAGGGCGAATATCTAATCAGAGCATACAGTCATAAAATACAGCTGAACTAATGCAGTCTGTATTGGTTTCATTAATTCTGCAGCATTCTGGAAATGCACACTTCCATCTCTGGAGTTTCAAGTAAATATGGCTGCTCAGCAGGTATAAGCCAGTGTAATTAGTATATATGTTGACTTATATAGTAAAATTAGGCTGCAAGCTTTGTGGTTTATGTCTTATAGGACTGTCAGACACATCTATTAGATGTGCCTGTTTTATTGACAAAGCTGTCGAAGTTGGGAAGCACAAAATGCAAACAGAGGACACAAAGAGCAGGAATGGCAGTGTGTTTCACCATGCTAGCATATGTAATTTGGAAAAACTTTGAAGTCATTATTTTAAATGAAATAATCAGTTGTAGTAATCAATTAAAGAGTTTGTAAAATTGCAAAAGTTCTTGCCTTGAAAACTCCTTTCAGGTCGGTAGGTATTGTGCAGCCTGCAGGTTCTGAGTCTATTCTTTAAAGTAAATAGATAAAAAATTAGATTTGAGGCTATATTGGATCAACAATTTATTAGTAACTAGTTTACATGTAGTATATACTAAAAGCACATGTAAAAGTATATGTTACTCTGCACAATTCTGAAAAGGTGCTCTCCTATTTGTCCATATACATTTCTTTTACTTGGTTTTAAAAACAACATTTTGCAACCTCCCTTTTCCCATTAGCAAGTTAATGCACTGTTGCGTATTAGATGCCTTATTAATATTCTATTGTATTATTATTAGCTTTTCAGTTGCCAAAACATCTCCGATTGCTTTCTGGTCACTCAAAGCACCTAATTAATCTGCTCCTTAAACCAACCATAGAGCAGAAAGTCAATAATACCGCCAAGATTCTGTTTCCCTTGTAGCACCACAGATTCAATCGGAAAATCTCACCAATATCAATCAGAGAATCTTACATAAAATAGTTGTTGTAATTAAGCCTTACCACAGGATCAACACCTGGGCTTCACTTCAACATTTATGTTTTATATCTTGCTATTTATGTAGCAGCAGGATACCTTATGCTGTGACAATAAAAGTGCTTTCGTTGGTGCCATGTCTGAAGATGCAGCGTTTGCAAAGCTGCACATCCACATGTATTGATCCCACAGAAGATAAAGCACAAGACAAACATAAATTTTTCAAAAGAAGTCAAAAGGGAAATCAAGTTGGGGCACAAGAACTACATAACTAGATTCACGTAAATGTTCTTGATACTTGTTTTACTTTGATAACGCTAGAAGTCTTATCCAACATAAAAAAATAAATTAAATATTACTTAATCGGGTATGTTACCCCTGTTATATAAAACAAGAGAAATGTCACTATCCATGTCAAACTTCTGTGTTTTAAGGGCAGAATTCTGCTGCCATATTTAAAAATGCTCCAAAATATTCCATTTACTTTCTTCTGGAAGTATATAAAGCTAGACTGCTGGAGGTGATTTCATGCAAACCTAGTAGATTAAACTCATCTGGCCCTTAAAATCTATGCACCAGGGAAGACTTAGAGGTGAAAGCACTCCAAATTTTTTATATTCAAATAGATATTGAAAACGTATAAGATATCTCCAAATGAAGTGAATGGAAGGATTGTTGTGGGCTTTGCTTTATTTGTGCAGCATATGAACTTCTGTTTCATTAGTCCTTTGAGGGTTTTTGGTTTTATTTTATGCACCATCATGGATATAATGGATTGTGGTTTTCTTTTACCAATTATCTAACCAGTTCTCCTTGTCTTTCCGTTGCCTTTTATAACTTCTTTAATAAGTGCTCACTTGGAGAAATTGCTATGAATAAACCATTGCTTTTATTAACATTCTTAACATAACTAGAGAAAATTTCAGTTGCAATTTACGTCATATTTCTGTAATGTAATAAATATATTCAAAGAAAGCAGTTAAACATTAGCAAGTTGCTCTTCCTCTGTGGGAATAAACCAGAAAGTTGACATCACATTTTTTTCTCGTCAGTCATGGAAATGTACTCATTTCTGAATGTATCAGGATATCTCCTAATAATTTAGGCTTCCAGGACACTACTCTGCTTTATGTTGAATGTCTTGATATCTTTTTGGTGTGTTTTGCTGTCTTTTGCTGAAGTTTATGGAATTGAAAACCTTCTATCCTTTGCTTAGATCCAAAGGCCCAGGCACAGACATTTTAATGTTTAGTTTTATTTAGAAAAAGGATTCAAGTCTACATAAGACTACTTAATTTAAAAACACAAACTTAATTTTCAGGCAGCACCATCATATTGTTATTTATCAGTATAAGCTAGCATCAGCAAACTGTGCCACTCATAACTGGAAATATTTTTGTAACTCTGGAAAAATTCCTACTGTTTTGTTCTCATCTTGCAAGGAAACTCGTGTTTCCCTGGAGCATGCAAACAATTATTTCAGGTATATAGATATGTGTATATTTACATCTATATATTTATACATACAAATACATGTACGTATTTATACATATATGTGAAAATTATGTACATGTATCACAAATATAATACACATGCATGAAGATATGAGCATTTATGGTTTTTTGTTTTATTTTTGGCATAAAAAGCTTGTTTTTTATTAATCTTTTTCATTTTCATATTGTTTTTCAAGATGAAAATTGTTATCTCCACGAGCAGGAATTTTTTATAGGATCAGCTAGGTTGGAAAAGACCTTTGAGAGCATCGAGTCCAACTGATGACCTAACTCTAGCCTGCCAACTAAACCAAGTGCCACATCCAGTCTTTTTGGAAATGCCTCCAGGGGTGGTGAGGTGCTCCTCCCTGGGCAGCCCATTCCAATGCCCATACTTGAAAGAGCTAGCTACTAAACTCAGAACAGGGGAAGAACAAGAGGGAAAGGATGTAGGGAGATTTGGAAGGAGTTTGTTTTTCTTTAATTCAGAGAATCAAAATCTGGTACCCTTGCTTCTACCTACCAAAACATAGGTAATTTGTCCTTCTTGGTTTGGACTGCATTCTGGTCAAGGAGGGCATGCATTTCGAAAGCCTTTAATGATCTCAGTTTGATATGCCTGTCTGAAAAACTAAGAGTATCATATGGATTATCCTTAACAGTGTAGAGTTTTAAGAACAATGCCAACATTTTCGGCTTCACCTGGAAGTGAATTTACTATTTCAAATCTTAAAGCCTAGACACAGAATATGTTTCTCCTTATATTGACAAACAAGTGTTGCATTCCCATTATGAACTATTCAAAGCTGTGGATTAAATACTCTGAGAGGAAGACTTGCCCTGCAAATCCATGTAATTTTCTTTTTTCTGGAGAAGAAAACAGGTTTTGAAGAACAAAGCTCTCAAGCTTCACTTCACTGATTAAAAAAAAAAAAAAAAGTATTGAGATAAAATTATTAAGGCTATTTGACTACAAATAGTGTTTTAAGGCCTCAGACATTGAAATTTAAATGCAGCAATGATTTATTTACCAACGAGTTTGTGCCATTTTTATATTCTCCTCATGTGGAATAGGATTTGAGTAATATAACTGATTTGAATACATGACAAAAGAAACATTCAAAGCTGATTTAGCATTTTCTGCATTAGCATAATTATATTTTTTCAATCTTATTAAAAATGCTAACATCTTCAAAACAATGCATCCACATTTCTACCAATTTTCCATTTAAATCCAATTAGTCACAACAATGTTTTTCACTGAAATTCTTATTCAAATAGTTTGTGAAAATACATTAATTTCACTGCATAACTTAGAATTTCAGTATCTTGATTTCAGTGGAGAAAGCCTTATTCTAACATTAAAAGCCCTAGAGAAATTTTCAGTCTTGAAAGGACAGTTGGGGTATATAAAATAAGGTGGTTTGCTTGTCTTTGCTTTAAAAGATTGAAGTAGTGAATAATATCTAGGAACTAGTAAGAAATCTGTTCTTCACTCAGTATTTCATATTGATTTCAGTGCTGTTAAATCTTTTGTTTTCAAGGCATGACATATTTTCCCACAGGTTTCTTTACAATTACTTTTCATCAATTTGCTGATGTCCCTTGGAGAACTTTTAGTGATATCTGAATATTGTTCATATTTGGACTGGCTGGAAATAGGTATCTCATTTAGAGACAGTTTAATCTCTAGAGGTAGATAAGTACCACATCCCAAGAGACCTTTGTATAACTGAAGCACAAATATAAACATTGCCCTGTTCTTTAATTCAGTCATGTATTGCTGCATACACAATCCACACTCATAGTACATACCTTTTTAATTTTAAGTGAAAATGGTACATATTTGTAGTTCAATTGTGGCATATTTACAAGTCAACTGTGGTATCATATTTAAAGATCAATTGTGGTGTGATGATAAGCGAGACAGTTTTCTCAAGATGCAAAACTGCCACTGCAAGAATCATATTTTGAGTGGAAGGAGGTATTCTTAGTAGTAAGCTAATTTCTGAGAGGACAATAAAAACATTTTATGTATCATTAACATAAGAACTCATCATGAAGTCTTCCTGAAAAGATTTAACCATGGATACCTTGCCAATATATTGTTTCAATTAATTACTTTATATTTTCTTCATGGAGAACACCAAAGAAGACTACAACGTAGGTCATAGTTATAATAGTATCTGAAGAAATTTTATATGTTGCAGAACAGCTGCACAAAACTCCTTATCTGAAGTGCCATGTAAATGTTAAGATTTGGGATGTCTTTCCGAGGTGTGAGTTTTCTCAAAAAAAGATGGCAGAGGAACGTGTCATTGGCAGAGGGAAGGACAGAGCTCTCTGGTTAATAGTAATCACCACAGAACTTGTTCTTGGCTTAGGATTTGTTCCACCTTTTCTCAAAGTGAAAAGACAAATAAGCCCGGTTACACTGATTAGCAATTAAAAAAGCTGTGAAGAAAAGACATCAAACACCACTGATTTCTCTTATAACAGGAAACTTTCTTACTGCCCTGATCCAGAAAGGCACAAAAGTCCCACCTTGCTGCATTGTGAAATTACTGCAACACGGTTTTTTACCATTTCTAATTTCCCCCAGAATTGTGAGATTGTTTTTTTCTTGAGTCTTGAGAAGATCTGGGTTTGTTATCATTTCAGGCAGTCCATCCTATCTGCCCTGCAAACAAGCTGTGTTCTGCCCATTGCAGTTGATGGTATTCTGCACAGTTGTGTCCAATATCCTCTTTCTCTCAATTTGTGCACAATCACATAACTAATAGTGAAAATTATAACCTGCAAGATTTTAACACTAAAGAGACACTTTTTTTCAAAATATGCAATAGTAATTGTTTTAAAAATACATACATCTCAAAGAGACAGTGTGAATTCTGTTGAAAAATCCTTCCAAAATAATGACCTTTAAATAATCTACCAGACCACAATCTCCTCTGTTGACAAGGCCTCGGGGGCTTTTCTTGATAGGATTCCACTTCAAAGCAGGCAGCCTGGGTTTCACACAAAGAGACCTTACACTCTTTTAGCTTACAGTGCAATCTGGCTTTAAATTGCTCAGCTCTGTATTGAACTTTAACTAAATTTCTGCTCTAGTTACTTCAAGTGTGTCAGACATCAGATCAGAGGTCTGGAGAGCACTAAAAAAGTGCCGTACAAACAACATTGTAGGCAGGTCTCACAGGACAGCAGTAAATTACATACTGTGCCAATCAAACAGGTGTCAATATTGTATCAAGTGGCAACATAAATTAACCAAAACAAGTAGTCTAAAAATTTGTTTTTCATGGAAAAAGAAAAGGTAGGAACTGGAGAGAGAAGGGCAATACTTACATCATGTAGCAGTTTCTCCTATCTAAAAGGATCTAGATCATGTAATTTCTTTGGTTAAATCCAGGTAGATTTTAAATATAAATTAACATAGTTTCTGAAGATTATTTGAGTTCATTTGTGCACATGTTGAATTTAGAAGATCCCTCTCAGATGTGCTGAAACCCGCTTGTAAGAACTGCACTTTCCCCCTTTTTTGAGAATATAGGAAGGAGTTCTGCATCTGAACCAGCCTCTTCCACAAGCCATGAGCTCCTCACCAGAACTCTGCATATAAAACCAGCAGTTTTCCAGAAAGAAGTGAGGCTGGTTATTGCTTAGCTGCACACTGTGTTCAGGAAAGTGGCTTCTTTTGCTGAGTTGGAGCCATGTAGCCATTCTGTGCAAAAGTACAAAACCTTGAAGCTTGAAGAGTATCCTTTCTTCCTCTTTCCATCCAGTTAGCCAATTAAATTCATGGTATGGCTGAGGCTGAGTTTTAGTAAATCATGTTTTAAATAGACTAGATAAAAAAAATAATTTAATTACTTAATGTCAATAAGACAGATCTTGTTAAAATCCTACAGTTATAGAAGACAAAATGCTGAATCAAAATTTCTCTTTAGAGGAGCATATTGAGATAAATATTGGAGAATATGCTCTTTGGAGAAACACTCTAGCTGCCACCCTTACATTTAAAATGCATGGACAATCTTCTTACATCTGGGGACAAATTTAGAGGAAAGGTTATGCAGTGTGAATTGCCAAATTGATCCAATGATGTGTACTTATTCCCACAAATCAGTGCCCAAGTGGCAATAATGTAATAATATTAATAAGGTATCAAAACTAATAGATATAGTATTATATTTCCACTTATCTTTTGTAAGTGTCTGCTTGTCTCTTAAAAATTAAAGTAGTTTAGATGATTTTCCTGGATCCTACATAAATTGTGTAGGTGTTATTCAACATAATACCTGCTATCTTGATGTTTTACTTGGTTGCATATTTGACAAACTACTACAAAACACAGAAAGTCTCCTGACTCCAATGAGGTGGGATCACAGCTACAAAAGTCCTGGATAATTAAGGGATACTATTCATCCTTCTGCACTGCACTATTCATTGATGTGACCACCAATCTTGCACAATTAAAGCAAATGAGAAATAGAAAAAAACAAATATGTTTTCAGAACATCTTTTGCTAATAAAAACAAAATTCTGATTCATACATTCAGATAGACTTATAACATTAATTATGAGGTCTTTAAAAATTTTGCTCTTATTTTCTTTAAAAAAATTGTTTAACTGATAAGCTTTTTGCCCTAAGATACTCACTACTTGTATTTGTGAAGAAAAAATGACACAGAAGTTTTCAACCTCAGCTGCTGAGTTTCAGCATTGAATGTTCAATAAGAGGTCCTGTTAAACCTGCTTTGTGGGGGAAATTATTGTATCTTTGTGATATTAATAACTTATTCTAGAATTTTTTCAAGCAGTCCTATAAAGATTAAAGTCACTCGCATTTCCACCAGCCCTCAAGCTTTCTCTTATTCAAATGAAGGAATCTTTTGTGCATCTACTTGTCTTTGGAAAATATTACAAGTGACAAAAAAACTATCTTATGAAAAATGCTGTAGTTCAGAACTTTGACACAAGAGTTTTAAACATTTTTGGCCCTCCCTATTATGATTAACAGGAAAGGACTTGGATTTGTTTCAAACCAAAAATACTAATTTTTTAAAAATAGTCACTTCCTTCTGTATCCCCATTCTAGTCATCTTTGTAGTAGTACTACAAGATGCCATCTAAACTAATTGGGGAAAAGATGAGATCCATATCTTTTTTTCTCATAAGAGTTATCACAAAACTTTATGCCAGGAATATGATGAAATCTTTTACACAGGAGCATAAATAAAAATAAGTTAACATTGTTCCTTATTTTCTGCCAAGAAGGCTGAGAGCTCTCTACCAAACTTTCCCTGAGTCAGCACAGCAAGGAAGCCCTATCCACCTCCACCTTTTTCACTCTGTGTTACACTTACATTTCATACTAATGATTGCTGCACAGCCTTGGGAAGTTGTGCCTTGTTTTTTCAGTATGAAGAGACAGCAGGTGCTCTGGCCAGCATCACTCATAACCAACCCCTCATCACCTTCCTCTGGCCCCTATATCCAAAAATAATATTTTCAAATGTCAGCATTTCAGATATAGACATTTTAAAGTTATGTGATGAATGGGGTTTTTTCCAGCTCCACAGATAGTTTTATTCTGAGAAAGAGGCAAATGTGGTAGGAAAGAAAGGGCCTATTACAGTGCTAACATCTTTTCTGATGATTGAATATTTACATGCATAGCAGTTTTTTGGGGAGACCCTACATTTTCTTGCCTTCTACTTAGATAGGGATCTTTCTGTCAGATGATGGAAAAAAAGCCATATTTACTTAGTAGTAATGTTAAATTCAGCCACAAGCCAGATTTTCTGAAGACTGTTTTATTATATTTTTTCCAGAACCAAAATAATTGGCTTATTGTTATTTTAAGCCAAATACATATCATGAGACTGCACTTGGAGCACTGAATCTCGTTCTGGCATCCCCAGCACAAAGAAGAATCTTCAACCTGTTGGAGCAAGTCTAGAGGAGGTCTATGAAAATGGTCAGTGCTGAAGACCTCCTATGAAAATGGCTAAGAGAGAGTGGGAGGTTTAGCCTGGAGAAGGAAATACTCCATGGGGACCTTATTATGGTTTTTCTGTGTTTAAACAGGACTTGAAAGAGAGATGGAGAGAGATTTTTTACGAAGGCCTGTGGTGACAGGGCAAGGAGCAATGGATTTAAACTGAAAAAGGGAAGATTTAGACTGGACACGAGGAGAAGTCTGGTGAGAAACTGGACCAGGTTACCAAGAGAGGTTGTGGATGCCCTTTTGTTGGAAGAGTTCAAGGCCAAATTGGTCATTACTTGAATGAACCTGATTTGGTGACAGGTGTCCCTGCCCTTGTCAGGTGGTTGGACTAAGCAGTCTTTAAAGGTCTCTTCCAACCCAACCCATTCAGTGGTTCTGTGGTTCTGTGTTTAATGTCTGTCAATAACCGAGTAGATCCATAATTTACATTTTCTTACCATGATGTGTTTGGAAAAGGTGTTAAAATGGAGAAGGATGATACACTAGCAATTACAAGGAACATTGCACAACACAGAATAAATTCAGAGAAGCACAAGGTAGTCTCATCGAGGTTGGTTAACTTTACCCAAATCACTTCTAGTCACAATTAAATTAATGGGAGGTCCTAATATGCCATAGCTCAAATCAACTGAAATTTATACACTGGGAAGAGAACTTTCACAGTTCCTAATTATTATAATTTTACTTGCATTTACCATACAACTACAGTCTGAAACAACAATTTCTTAACAATGAACAAGTGTCCATAATAGCTGGGAGAGAAAAAAAATCAAAACCAAGTCAACGTAGACATTCAAAGGAGAGATGAAGAGAGCATACAACCATTATGAATATAGCATTTGAAAGTCATCATTTTGTCCAATCTCAGACTTTTCTGACAGAACAGTAAGAGTCAAAATAGTATTTTTAGCACTGGACCACCTGAAGAAAAGGAAAATATTTATCATGAAAGCATTTGATAGGATTACAAGGTATGTTTGTGGTACCTCATTACGGGAAGGAATCAGAGTAGTAATTTAATAGAAGATTTAAAAATTAGTTTAAATAATTTCAAAAGAAGGAATAAAATTGCAATTTATAAAAATGGACAATGTATGAATAACATTTGCTTCTACCTGCTTTATCCCTGCTTGAACATAGAAAGCATGAGTATGTTACTGCAAATAGAACTCTTTGAGTTTTTGCAAATATTTTGGAAGCTTACCATACTATTCACACAGAGGAAACCATTTTATATCAGAAGCTCTGACAGGCTTTTGTGGTTCTTGTAAACATCAGTCCTGCTTGAACGAGCTTCATTTGCTTTCAGTAAGTGCTCATTCATGTAAAGCACTATAGAGAAGTCCCAGAAGTTTTCTAGAAATCCACAACTGGATTTTTAAAATTCAATATACATGTCAATACTTGAAAGAAGCAAGGTATTAAAAGAGAAACATTGGTTTCTAGTTAAATTCTCCAAATATCTGAGCCCGACTTTCTACAAAAGTTTCATGGAATTGTTTTGTTAAGGCTGGCCAGTAAACAGCTGAATGTGAAGATGAAGTTCAGTTATCCAACTGTGCTGTTTATCTGGGTTTTATAAAGGCTTAATCCAAAGCTCTTCCAATGTGAATCCTTTGGTGAATTCATTGACAAGTACTGACCTCATACATTGCTTGTTTCACCATGTTTTAGTCTTAAGCATTTGTTTGTCAACATTACAATTTTTTTTGAGAAGAAAAGATTTCAAAGTCTACTGAGTTTGAGTTTCTGCTGGTGAATTCAGATCAGAATGTCATTAGTAGAAATTTATGTTTAAAAAAGAATTATTTCTGTATTTGCTGATTTTAGAAGCAAATAAGCATTTGCTTATTTAATGCAAATTAAATAAGCAAATTAAGCATTTAATTTGCTTAAGCATTAAATTTAAGCATTAAAAAGTATGTCCATTAGGGCCTGCCAATCTCTAGTCTATCTGCTCATTATTGTGAGATTTAAGTACAGATCTTAAATATTCAGTTTGAATTAAGAAACTATTTTTCTTCCCCCAAATATTTCAAGTTTCTGTGTAAATTCAAGCATGATAATTCTGAATATTTGTGTAAACCTGAAGTCTTTAATCCAGTTTTTCTCATGAAAGCCAAACACTTCAAATACGCCAGCCCAAATCTGCTGAATACCCATGGGAAATAAGAAGTACTGCTTTCTACTCTACCAGTGTTTCCTCTCTTTTTTTTTTTTTCCACAAAACCATAAATATTTACAGTGACGAAGAAGGATTGGAACTTCAGAAGCAAGTGTTGCACAGCACATATTTCTTTCTGTGGAAGACCCAGCAAAATTCACAGTACTGTCTGTGCTCTCAGTAGCTGTCTCACACACTTCCTTGAGGGTGCTGGGCAATCAATACACTCTGAAATGCAAACTGTGAGTATTCCTTCATTGGGTGTGACTTCCTACCTGTGACTGCTATTTTGAAATCCATTGCCTTTTTAAATCCACCTGTTGTGCCTTTGAGATTAAATAATGCACTTTGAAATGGGAGTCTGCACACTATACAGCCCAATGCAGCAGCCTTTGGAAGTAAGAGTGGAATGAAAAATTATTTTCTCTTTACTAGAGAATTAAATCAAATACTTCTTTTCAAGAATAACATCAAAATATATGATTATGTTTAGCAAGTTTTCCAAGTCAGATTTTGAATTCTTGTTTAAGAATGAAAATACAGTTAGGTGGGTGCTCTAATCTTGCTCTAAATAACTTGTTTTATTTTGGATATTCACTACTTCTTTTTTTTTTTTTTTTTAGTTTATTCTCCACAGACTTTTATTTAAAAACCTGGAAACATAATCAAGAGTTAGTAACCATGAGCAGAGTGGGAAATTATGAGAAAAGGAAAATATGAATATTTTAGGTGACTAACCTGGTAGCTGATATTATTTGAAGAGACAATCTTTTGATATTATGAGAAAAAGAAGACAACACTGATGAAATAAAGATAATTTGGAGAGAAAAAAAGGGTTGCTGCATAAGATGAAAAAAGGGGGTGAAAGAACAATGCTTCACAGGAAAAATTGTCTTTGCATTTTTTAAAAAATAAAATATAGTTTTGCTAATATCCTCAACTATTTGACATATTATTTAAATTATTCTCATTATTGGCTTTAGGAAATTCCAATATGTTTTTTTTTAAATGGAAATAAACTCACAGGAACTTTTTATAAATTTAATTAAATTTTAATTTGAAAGTCACCTTTAACATAATCTTTTCAAGTATTTATAACATACATCAGTCTACTTATAAAAGAAAAATATTATCTCCACCTTTGCACTTATGGTGTATACATAGACATAATAAATACCACATATTTTGAGAGAGTGAAAAAGTTCCCATTTTAAAGCAGAACATTACACTATTTCCTAATATAAAACTTCTGGAGAGTTCATACTGACTCTATTGAATCTCTCATAAAGCAATCTACATTCATCTTTTCACTGGGTTTCAACTATTGAGTATTCAACACTTTGGTAATTGCTTCCAAATGAATTCTCCAAAATGCAACATACTTTCTGAGAGAAAGGCTCATATTGAGTCAAGATAACTTTATCAATTTAAATGAATAAGTTAAGAAAACTATTTAAGAATCACTGCTAAATATTTGCTCAGATAAACATAAAATGTTTTCCTCCCATTCTTCTGTTTGGTCCTGATGTGTAATTAGCTGGGATACTTTACATGAGCACAGGCATTATAAACAAGCATGACTTAGGCATTAAAAATTGTCTAGCAGAATCTAAAATAAATACATGTTTCTTCTTATCTTTTGTCCCAAGGTGTACCTTCCTTCATCTTGCCTGCCTGCTTCTATCAACTTTGAGATTTTTTTTTTTTAAATGGGGAACCCTGAGCGACTGATGACCTAAAGTACGAAATTGATCTGTTTTTTGAAATGGAAGTGTTTACTAAAACTTTCTTAGTGAAAAACACAGTGATGTGGAAAATGTACCTTACCACATCCATGTATCCAAGACAGGCAAAATTAAATAGCTCCTATAATTTTAAAATTGTTTATGCATACAGAGAAGCCCAGTTAACAGCTTCTGCTGCATAACTTTCATGAACAAATGGCAATTTTGTGTCAAATAACCTTATGTCATATGCACTATATAAATGGGAAAATAGGTGTAAACTTAGGCTCTTTCTCAGTAGGGTTGGAAAATGACAGAGAATGTTTCCATCAGTTGCTAATTTATTAATTGTCTTCACACAGCATTGTGAATGAAGCAGTAGATGTGACCAGCTGGGCGACTGGCTTCAAAAGTGCACCTGTAAAAGTTAACGTGGAAGCATCCTGGAAACAGTCAGAATTCATTGTTTCACCATGGCTCGATTATTTACTTTTTTCATGGGATAGTTTTAGTTCAGGATCTCAGAGACCCTCCATCATTAACTTTTCTTCCACAGCATTTCTTTCCAGGTGGCTGGGGAGGAAGGAAGGAGGGAGCGAGAGGGAAAGCTCAAATTTCTTAAGGAATAGTCCATTTTTCCCTTTAACTTCCTCCAAAGTTAAAGGGAATAATACTGTTCAGTCAATTTTTTAGTGTGTGTGATAAAAACACTTTATAAATTACTGTTCAGCCAACCTTAGGTTGGCTGGACAAAAAAAACCTGTCACTTGCCTTTCTGTCAAAAATTCCATTATAGTTGTAAAGGTCAAATCCAATCTTGCTCAGTCAGTCACATCAGACCTCTCTTAAGTTAAAGCATTTGCAAACAACACATAAAAATTGAGAGTTCAGCCTAGAGATGACTACTATTGCACTCAAAATTTTTGGTCTGGAAAGTATAAATCTGATTGCTAAAATTGTTAAGCTCCAACTTTCTGGGTATTAGGATGACACAATATTATATCTATTTGAAAGGAAAACATCAGAACCTGTGTTAATCTTGAGAAATGAACCTGTTTATCTAAGCTGAGAACATGTTTTTCACTTCTATTTGAGGCAGATATATCTGAAAAGTGCAACAGAGTTTAAAAGACTTTGGGTTTCTTTCCTTTTCTCTCCCCACCTCACTCCTGCCACCCTGTCCTAATGTCCATTACATATACTGGAACTCCTTCCTATTCAGTAAGGATTCAGTTTCAAAAATCAGAAAGTATGTTAATTGATAATGTCTTGAACAAAAAACATCTATTGCTAATTATTATATTATAAGCAGTGAGTGGCATTTCTCTTTACACAATATGGAGCACTGTGAAAGGAGAACAAAATTATGAAGCTAAGGCAGTGGTTGAAAATAAGGCAAAACCATCTATGTGACAGCATTTTGACAATTTTGATACAATAATGTTTTAAGTGGATGATTATTTACTTAAGTCATTTATTCATTAGCTTCTCCATTTCCTATATTCCCTTGTTTTCTTGGAGAAAAAAACATTACATCCTTCTTGGCTTTCTTATATTCTCTGGTGCTTTGTTTCCTTGGAAACAACATCCATTAACATTCTCCGTTTCCTCCTTTGTTGCCATTTTCTGGATACACTGAGTATCCCAAACATTTCTGCAGTGTAATGTACCAGAGAACTAAGAAAAGGCTAGAAAAGAGACAATCAGAACCTTTTTTAATGATGCAAGGCTTATTTAAAATGGAAACACATCAGAATATACTGCCATATTTAATGTTTTTGAGTAATGTATGCAGTCAGGGAAATGTATATGTGGGCAGGGGGTGGATAACCCCAGTGTAGATACCTGTATTTAATAGGTCATTAGATTTCAGATGTCATTGCTGTTCCACACTGACACAGATGAAATAGCTTTTCTGTTACTCTTGGCAAAAAACCAAAATTTCACCCTACAATAAGCAATATGCATGTAATTGAAACTACATTTGTGTGAACTATTTGAAAATAAGTTCTGCTGGCTAAGAATAAGAATCTTGAAGATTGTTTTAGCAATTCATAAATGTCTTTTGGGGGCATTTTACACCTTTCATTTCATCAGGCTAATGTATAGGGTTGGATATTAATGCCCAAATTGTGATTTTTAACTTTGATCTGCTTAAGTATGAGCTGGTAACACACTTAAAATCAGAGGCAAGAAAATGTCACTTGCAGGTGGTGATTAATTTTAACCAAAAATACATAACTGACATGAATCAAGTTGGACCTTCTGGATGCTTTCATTGTTTTCTATTAACTGCAAAGGGAACCAGGATAAATTTGATCATATAATTTTAGATATTTAAAGATAAGTGAGATGGAATATATTTATACCCTCTAAAGTACGCTTTTGCCTAATTTTATTGTAAGTATATGTTCTACTCACATATCACACACCCTGTCCCATGTTTTTTCAGTTAACCAAATGTGGTGGAAATTGTCACTTCACGTCTGAGTCTGCATGTGGCACTGCCAGATACACGGCGCTGTTTTTTTCCAAGGTGTTCCAGGAAAAGCACCTGCTGAAAGCCTATAATTACAGCTGGGAACAATTAAGTGTCACAAGCAGTACTGAGAGGCCTAAACAATAACTAGATTTATGAAATTATCTGCTTAGCTGCTGTCAGAAGCAGAGGTATCTATATTTGGTTAATTTAAAATTTTCTGTTTGTCCAGATTTTTGTTTTTCTCCATTCATGTGCTCACTACTTCTGTCCCATCAGAATCTAATTTGGATTCCACATTGAGATGGGGGCACTCAATATAATGGATACCTTTGAACACAAACCCTTAGTTGTTATGGGTGCTACATATGTTATATTTCCATTGTTAATCTTATTTAAGATTGTGGAAAAAGGCTGTGGTGTCAATGGTACTTTTTGTATAAAAGCACTTACTCAAAAGGTGAGAAAACAGGTTCAGTGTTTTCTAGCACGAAAGGGTTCCAGTCCATATCTTTTCTCCTACCAGCTTATCAGTTCAGCAGAGCTATTTATTATATTTCTTCTGACTGCAGCT
The DNA here is from genome assembly GCA_013398275.1 of Promerops cafer. Classification (NCBI taxonomy): domain Eukaryota; kingdom Metazoa; phylum Chordata; class Aves; order Passeriformes; family Nectariniidae; genus Promerops; species Promerops cafer. The sequence goes on from VZSE01010483.1 coordinate 378,152, forward strand.
GTGCCACTGCACAGACAATGTAATTTTTCTGGGTCCAGAAAAAGGGCGAATGATTAAATGGTTATTTACAGGCATCATTCTATATTTTATTTACTGATTCCTTTAATGTGGAAAGAATAAACATTGCTTCTTTTCCCTCTTGTAGGGTGCCACATGGTAGGAAATGCATTTAACCTGTTCCTTTGGATAATGAGTCAGGTCATATGGTCATCACCAATCTGTACGAAGGACACTGTAATGCATGTTTCAGTGTCATTCAACTTGATGAGACATCCACTTTCTCTAGCTGTGAATTCCTATGCATCACTGATTCAGTGACTTAGTCTGTTTACAGGTTTTTTTCCCATTTGATACCAATTGTGTTTTCCTAGAAGTCCTCTTCATAGTTTTGGAAGGGTTTTGTTCAGATTAGATGTTTAGGTACATCTAATCTCCAAGAAGATTTGGTAGCAGCTTCATAGACTGAGGCAGCATTTGTGCTCCTAGTCCTTTGTGAAATAACCACAGAAAAGCAGAATAGAAACACCTCATGTTTAGAGCATCAATAGTACTGCAGAACATGATTGAGAGGAAGGGTCTAATGAAAAAGTATGGAGGCCATTTATTTGTGGCACAAATATAAGAACAACCCAAAAAACTGTGAGATAAGTGAGAGAAAATGATAGATGTTGAAAGAGATTATTAAGAAACAATATTCTGTATTTAAGAATCGAAAAGCTTATATAGGCATCAAAATTCTACCTTGTACCTGAATGCCTTGGTTTTTCAGTCAGTGGTTGTGCTCTGTGCTTGTAAAGTAATAAACACAGAAGAGGCCTTTACTGATAGAAAGAGAATAATATAAATTATTTATGGTTCTCTTCTAATAGAAATAACCAAACTTTACCGTGTTTTGACTCCAAGTACTTTACTACAAAATAAAAAAAAAAAAGATCCTGCTATTTGGAAGGCATAAAATCACAGGGGTTAGAAATGTAAAATTAAGATGGAAACATGTATTAGATCATCCATTTCTCTTTTATGTCAGTACAATATTATAATGTCTATGACTTTTTCCAATTCCAAATAATTAGGTTTTCACCATATACTTATGCTAACTATTCCAAAGAGAAATTAAGTTGACTGTTGGTAGTTCTGGATTTTTGTTGTTGTTCTGTTTGTTCTGCCCCACCTTTCCCTGGGTTTATACCTGTTTATTATGGTGGATATCTTCTGACAGAAACATTAGATTTCTAGCTGAAGTTTAATGGTAAAAGAGTTTTTCTTATTATCCTTAGTGTTTGTACTGGGCATAGTTTGCATAGGTGGCTCTTTTACTGCCATAATTACAGCTCCAATTTCAATTTTTCTGAGTGTATGCACTTTATTTTTTTGCATAATTTTGCAGCATGCCCATCTGTGTTCAGGATCTGCAGTCATTGCCATATGTAGGACACTTATTTTTGAGATGCCAAGTGCTACAACTCCCACAATTACAACAGAATTCAGAATTGTGCCCTGCCCAAACAAAACCCCTACATACTGTAGGAGGAGATAAGGTCCCCGTAGCACACAAATGATAGAGGAAGGCAATGTTGATTACTCCTCTCTTGGGAAAAGACAAACATATTAGTGGGATTCTCTCCCCTTAAGGACCTTGGTGTACTTTGTGGTAGTGTGCAAGGATGGGGGGACCCTCATCCTTGTTTCTCACTGGGGAAGAATTGCGATGTAAGCTTTATCTTGTAGGAAGCAACACAGCAGGAATGACCTGAACTGATAAACAGTGATCCAGGTGATTGTAACAAGGACCTAAGCCAAGCTGATGTTGGTGTTTGACACTCCAGTGTGCTACTCTCCTGTCCTGAGCACCCATCTTGACTTATGGTGCCCAAGTCATAGCCTGTTTTTATAAATATTAGAAGGAGTTGATCACAAGAATAACTATCTGTTAAGAGACAGGAGACACTAGTTAATGATAATGCATAAATCTGTATGTTGGGTATGAAGGTGGTTTAAATATAGTCTATGTTGTTAAGAAGATGTTTCAGTAAAGAGAATTAGATACAAAATTATGTCTAGAAGATGTATAAATGTATTAAATTCTGTGGGGCCTGAATATGATGTAAATTGTATGGAATAAGGCATGGAGATTGTATTGGATCTGGCTGATATGGAATAAATTTTCCCATAGCAGCCCTTGTGGTGTTATGCTTTGTATTTTAGCTAGTATGGTGCTGATGAGACACCAGTTTTGGCTACTGCTGAGCACTGCTTCCACATACCAAGGCTGTCTCTCCAAATCCCACACTCCCCAAAGGCCAATAGGCTGGGAGTGGCAAGAGGTCGGGAGAGGACAAAGCCAGGACAGCTGACCCAAACTGATCAAAGTGAAATTCCATACCAAATTATGTCATGCCCAGCAATAAAAGCTAAGGGAGAGGATCACTCATCACCAAAGGAAGGGGAACTATTAAGGCATTTGTCTTGTGGTTTTTCCATTCTAAGAAACACCAATTTTTTGTGCTTATTTTTCAGTTCAAAGCTTTACTCTTACTGCTGTCATTATCCCATATGGATCCAATCATTATATACAAGATATAAGATATTCAAAGACTTCTCTTAGTACACAGAAATTCTCTTCTGCTGAAATCACATACAGGTTCTAAACCTCTTTTGGAAAGATTGATTTGCTCATAAATTCAGGAGTTCATGTATTACATTTAGTACAAACATACAGTGTAGAATGTCTTTTCCCAGTTGAATGAAATTTAAAATAATAACACTCACAGTTTAATGAACAAAAAAGGAACAGTTTGACAACCATCTAAATAATGAAGAACCATTCTCATAGAAGTCAAGAGAGAAACTTAGTATTGCCTAAATTATTATAGAATTGCATCATATACAAAGTATTTAAATGGCAAGGGAATAACATAAAAAAATGAGTTGATAATACCTGACAGAAAGAAGCCAGGAATGATGAAGTAGTCAAGAAAAATGGGTTTCTTTGCTCTTGAGAAAAAAAAGGTAAGCAATGAGAAGAACCATCAGCTTCTGACTCACCATAGAGAAGAGAGAACATTTTGTTTCTTACTGTAAAGATAAAAATCACGGCTATATCTGATATGTGATATTGGAATTTTCCAGTATGATGAAGCCAGATATCTGCAAACAGGGGCACTGTGACTATCCAGGGAAACACTGAGAACATTTTTGAGATAGAGTTAGTCACTGGAAGGAGTCACACAGGAATAATGTGGAAGGTGACCTGCTACAATGACTGGGAAGAAACTGTTGCAGAGAAGATTTGAGGTAAACTCTAAACTGTTGCACTGCCTTTGCATAATCTCTTAAGAATTTTTGGAGACAAAATCCTGTTAAGAAGCATTGCCAAGTCTGTCTCACACATGGCCTGCTTTGACAGGTTTCTGTTCTTGAAGGTCTGACCTTCCTTGAGGTTTCCATTTCTAAAAACAGCAGGAACAAAACAAGAACAGAAACTTTCTGGTAGCAAAAGGAACAGCTGAGAATTAACACATGCATTCAGTTGCTGTAGGAGATTGCTCATGTGCCACAAGTTCTCTGCGAATGCGAATTTCATAGGTATGATTGTACAAGGGAATTTTTGTGGAGGAAATATTCAAATTAGGAGCTCCAGTCTACATTTTATTATTTCATTCATTTTGCGTGTCTCAAGAATTCTTACTGTGTACAACAATGGAAATCCTGATTTATGATACATAACTTTGGCCACATTCCCTTGCTCTTATGAAGTATTTAAACTCTATATTTATTATTATCACTTTTTTTATATATATGATCTCCAAAAGATTCTTCTAGTCTAATAATGAGATGGGAAAGCTTACTTGCTTTATATATGAGTGGTCAACAAATGGGAGTCTTCTATTATTATTTNTTAGATACAAAATTATGTCTAGAAGATGTATAAATGTATTAAATTCTGTGGGGCCTGAATATGATGTAAATTGTATGGAATAAGGCATGGAGATTGTATTGGATCTGGCTGATATGGAATAAATTTTCCCATAGCAGCCCTTGTGGTGTTATGCTTTGTATTTTAGCTAGTATGGTGCTGATGAGACACCAGTTTTGGCTACTGCTGAGCACTGCTTCCACATACCAAGGCTGTCTCTCCAAATCCCACACTCCCCAAAGGCCAATAGGCTGGGAGTGGCAAGAGGTCGGGAGAGGACAAAGCCAGGACAGCTGACCCAAACTGATCAAAGTGAAATTCCATACCAAATTATGTCATGCCCAGCAATAAAAGCTAAGGGAGAGGATCACTCATCACCAAAGGAAGGGGAACTATTAAGGCATTTGTCTTGTGGTTTTTCCATTCTAAGAAACACCAATTTTTTGTGCTTATTTTTCAGTTCAAAGCTTTACTCTTACTGCTGTCATTATCCCATATGGATCCAATCATTATATACAAGATATAAGATATTCAAAGACTTCTCTTAGTACACAGAAATTCTCTTCTGCTGAAATCACATACAGGTTCTAAACCTCTTTTGGAAAGATTGATTTGCTCATAAATTCAGGAGTTCATGTATTACATTTAGTACAAACATACAGTGTAGAATGTCTTTTCCCAGTTGAATGAAATTTAAAATAATAACACTCACAGTTTAATGAACAAAAAAGGAACAGTTTGACAACCATCTAAATAATGAAGAACCATTCTCATAGAAGTCAAGAGAGAAACTTAGTATTGCCTAAATTATTATAGAATTGCATCATATACAAAGTATTTAAATGGCAAGGGAATAACATAAAAAAATGAGTTGATAATACCTGACAGAAAGAAGCCAGGAATGATGAAGTAGTCAAGAAAAATGGGTTTCTTTGCTCTTGAGAAAAAAAAGGTAAGCAATGAGAAGAACCATCAGCTTCTGACTCACCATAGAGAAGAGAGAACATTTTGTTTCTTACTGTAAAGATAAAAATCACGGCTATATCTGATATGTGATATTGGAATTTTCCAGTATGATGAAGCCAGATATCTGCAAACAGGGGCACTGTGACTATCCAGGGAAACACTGAGAACATTTTTGAGATAGAGTTAGTCACTGGAAGGAGTCACACAGGAATAATGTGGAAGGTGACCTGCTACAATGACTGGGAAGAAACTGTTGCAGAGAAGATTTGAGGTAAACTCTAAACTGTTGCACTGCCTTTGCATAATCTCTTAAGAATTTTTGGAGACAAAATCCTGTTAAGAAGCATTGCCAAGTCTGTCTCACACATGGCCTGCTTTGACAGGTTTCTGTTCTTGAAGGTCTGACCTTCCTTGAGGTTTCCATTTCTAAAAACAGCAGGAACAAAACAAGAACAGAAACTTTCTGGTAGCAAAAGGAACAGCTGAGAATTAACACATGCATTCAGTTGCTGTAGGAGATTGCTCATGTGCCACAAGTTCTCTGCGAATGCGAATTTCATAGGTATGATTGTACAAGGGAATTTTTGTGGAGGAAATATTCAAATTAGGAGCTCCAGTCTACATTTTATTATTTCATTCATTTTGCGTGTCTCAAGAATTCTTACTGTGTACAACAATGGAAATCCTGATTTATGATACATAACTTTGGCCACATTCCCTTGCTCTTATGAAGTATTTAAACTCTATATTTATTATTATCACTTTTTTTATATATATGATCTCCAAAAGATTCTTCTAGTCTAATAATGAGATGGGAAAGCTTACTTGCTTTATATATGAGTGGTCAACAAATGGGAGTCTTCTATTATTATTTTGGTACACAAAATATTTATTAGTTAATTTTTCATATCAGTCCCTTCACCTCTGAAAATCTGTGTTACTGCATGCTCATAAAAAAGGGAAAAATATTTAGGGTATATTCTGAAAAATTCATTTTAACAGCCCTTTCATAGTATATGAAGTAGAAAAGCCAGTACTGGGGAAACTCAGTAGTTCAAAAGTTGCTGAGCGCACAGATTTTAAATTTACTAGAATTAAGCATTAATCACATTCAAAACAAGTTTTAGTGTAGCTTTTGGTTTCCCACATGACACAAAATAAAGTTCAGGAACTTACCTATATTCCCACAGTAAAATTTTCAGATTATCATCTTCAGCCATTATACCCTGCTTTAAGGTTGCCAAAGCAATTCTTTGGCATTTGAGCAATAACTGCTCTTTGTTTAAAAGGCAGAATTATTAAATTACCTTTAGTAATTGAAAAGGAAGAATACATGAGTTACAGGAAGTCTAAGCAAAAGTAAAATCCTATGATCACATGCAGTAAAATAAACTTACTTGATAAATACCATATGTGTGAGTTCTGTTGACCTTAACTTCTGTTGAGTTAGCATTAAAAGTACAGGACCACAATTCTCTATCTATTTATAGCTAGACAGATTCACAACAGTCTATTCTAAGACTGCAAAAATCATTATCAATATGTTAAATTTTAGAACACAGCATCTTTTTTCCTATTATCCTATAAATATTTTCCTATCGTTGTTTCAAATTAAATCATTGCTTGAATCCTATGCCAGTCAATCAAATAATTTTTGTGTTCCTACATTGCAAGTAATTTGCTTAATGTATGGTACATTGCTGACAGAGCTGACAGAGTACTTTGGAATATTAGCAGCATAAAAATGATAATGTATACATGCTAATGTCTGCTGAAAAATTAAATTAAGGCAAAATGAAACACTCTTATGCTCCATGATGCAGTTTTTATATTGATATGTTTTTGGGAAATCTGATTCATTGCAAAGCTCCGAGTACTCTATATTTTAAATAGCTTTACAAATTAATTCAGACATGCTGAAAACAACAACTCACACCAAAATTAAAAAGGTCTTCTCTGTCATTGACAGTACTATTGTCTATCTTTGAGAGAGGTGGCTGTAATTACAGACATCTCTGCATTCTACTTAGCCATTTATATATTAAAAATAGCTAGAATTTTTGTTGCAAAACATTATTGTTCTGATGGCTATTTGTCACATTCTAATTTCCATCCCTTATGAATTTATTATCAATAGATGCTAATTTATTTTTGTGCCGATATTTGGCCTTAGTGTAAAGACCTAACTACCTTTTGGTTTGTGCCTCTGAAGTACGTAATAGACTAGAATTAGTTTCCTCTTCAACTTTTATTTTGCAAAAGTTATGAATCCAATTAATTTATTCACACAAGATAGACTATCAACTCCTCAGAACCTATACTCTAAAATCACACAGGGAAGGTGTGGTCCTTGTGAGACCAGTTAATACAACACAGCTCATCTCCTCTCACTTGATTCCCACTGAGAAGTTCCCACATACAGCAAAATAAATTAGATGCTTCTCTAAGTTTTTATTTTTGTTCTTGAGATCTTTTGCTTTCAAGACATTTTGCCCTCAATGTGCAATATTCCAATCATTCACTGGTGTGAGGCCTTCAACTTAGTGATGTTAGAAAATTGCAGCAATATATTCTGTTCTTTATGCCAAGGCTATTAATAAAAAAAAAAAAATCCACTGTATATGCCAGTACATCACTAGTTAGCCACCCAGATTCTGATACATCCATTTTCATTATTTTCCATATGACAATTTTCTCTTTGGCAAGCTCTCATTTTCTTTCTAATCTGTCTTCCTTAGGTAACAGCTTTTCTCTGAAAGCAGTAGAATACATGCTTTTCTGCTATGTAAAAAGATTAATTACATGGTTTAGGTTTTTTCTAAAAAATCAGATATAAGACAAAATATTAAATTTGTTTGATTTTTAGTAAGCTAACATGGGTTCAAATCTCATTTATTGTTCACACAACTTTTAAAATTATTCTTTGTTTCAGCAATTCATTCTAAAACTTTATATATTACTGAAACCACCTGAAATTATGGGCCAGTACAAGTTTAAATTAACTTATACACATAGATGCTATTTGAATTCACCAGTGAAGAGGACCCTCCATATTCATTATATTTGCTGAAGAAGTTTTGCTGCTGGAAAAGGATTTACTTTGTCTGTTCTTTCAGAGATCCGGGGTGGAGGATTCTCCCCCCTCCACAATCTTTGGCTTTTTGAGCTATATGGAATAGGATATTTCCCAAGTCTCATTCTCCTGAATCATCTTGTCCTTTCCTCATTGGTCAGCATCCTTGTATTTATTAATAAAAAATAAGAGTATGAACTTAATTTTTTATTCAGAAATTGCTGATTGGTTCTCTTTGAAGTTTCTGGGTTGTTTTTTCCTTTCCTTATCCTTTTCCTTATCTCTTTTTTTTAGTTGCTTGAACTGAAAAAGTGAATATTTTCTAATTGCCAATCCAAAACCTTTTTTCTACCAAAGTTACTGGCAAGCCTACAGGTTGCAGTTAGAAATCAGGATGATGAAGGACTATTAGATTTATAGAAAGCAGATATTTTTTTTTTCTCTTTGACTAAATTGCAAAACTTACACCAGAGAATTCATTTGAAAGTATACCACAGTTTAACCATAAAAAAAACCAAATAAATAATGAAACTTTTTTACTAATTTCTCTAATGTCTCATTAGACCTTTCATTAATACTTATATCATCTCTGTGAAGGATGTTGCTCTTTTAAATAAGAGCCTTGCTTGACTGATGATTTGCTCATTCAAAAAGCAAATTCATTTTATTGCTCCTCTCTTTCAAGGTATACATACTTTTCCAGAGTTTCTGAGGACAGCTATCACTTTTGCTTCTCTTTCAGTAGGTCTCCATAATGCATCACTTTTCAAATAGCATCAGCGCCAACCTGGAAAATAAATCTCCTGACATAGATAAAATATAATTAAGCAATAGTTTGAATGAATTGTTTCCATGAAAATAAAAAGGAATTAATAACAAAGTAAGCCTATGTAGCTCATGCTTTTGACAAAGGACTAGGTGACAAAATCTGCAATTAATAATAAATAGTGTGTTGTCCTGTCCATTCTTTCCATTTAAGAGTTTTTAAATTTAGTATAATGATTAATTAAAGTTCATATAGCTTCTGTGAGGTTGTCTGTGTCAATGTGTGTAAAGTTACATCATATCAGGCCTGAGAAGTAAGTAATTTACTTGTACAGTTCCAAGAAATATTGCCAAAGTTTGACAATATCTTTTCTTCAAGGAGGTCTGTAGGCATTTGAAACAGAGGAAATCCAGCACAAAAATTATATGGCAGAAGGAAGAAATAGGAAAATATATTCTCCAGATATTTTAAATTTAATTAAATGATGACATAACTGGGTTTATCATGAGAATTTTTGTAAAAAGATTAATTACATGGTAATTTGTAAAAAGATTAATTCATGCTAGAAGGGTATGAGAAACTTTATGGTGCTAAACCATTGTTGAACACATATTTGTCTTTTGAGCTTGATCGTTCCAGAACGACTTGGTCAACAACTCTGCTAAGAAATTTTTAATGTCAGCTACAAATCCATGGCCTGGATTGAAACCAATGAGTTTTCATCTGTTCATGGATAATCTAGGTAGAAGTGTAATCAATATAGAAGGATTTAGGGAAATCCATCTAAGGTCATTCAAGTCAATATACACAATTTACTAGGGATATAATTTATAGATAAACTTTAAAGGCTTATAATGACTGTTTTTAGCAAAATTTTATCTCAAGTTGACTAGGAGAAAATGCACTTCTTTCTAATACTGTTGTTTAAAATTGCACTGAATTTGCTAACATATTTTCATGTTTAATAACAAAAGAATTTTTGTAAATGAGGTTTGGTGTTGTTTCTATTGGTTTTGAGTTATATATAACATATTTTGGTTTAACTTTAAATTGTCATGTCCCAGAAGGCAAGTGGACACACATATTCCAAAACTGTCTTTATCTTTTCAAGAGGAGGAAAAAAGTATGAAAAATAGGGATACAATTAGTATAATATGAGGATGGAGTTCTTGGGTGGCCTTAGAGCCAAGGAAATAATGTCTTCAAGTAATATTTTTCTTGCATTCATTTCTTTTTACAACTAGAAAAAGTTAACAAGATTATATTTGAAAATAATTAATTTCTGAAGCAGAACAATAAAAAGAGATACTACATTTCCTTCTTTTTTCATGAACTAAAAAAGAAAGAGGAAGATTTTAAAAAATGGTTGAAATCTATAATTTAAAACAAAAAACTTCTGTGGAGAATCTAAGATAACTGGCAGTTTACAAATATGGTTTTCAAGAGCTTATCTCCCAGTCTTTCTGCAGACTTTCCCATATGGTCAAATTTCATACCCTACTTTCCCCTACCTTTCAAGTGTAATACTTACGTATTTAAATCAGAAACTCATAGAAGAGTCAATTTGGAACATCTAGCCTGGCCACGTGTTTATTGGAAGCGAGTACATCATGCTCTGAATCTGTAAGAAGATTTTGTGTAGCTTCTAGAAAAATATCTAATTTCATCCCCGAGTCTTTCAGTAAAGTGAATTAGTGTATCAATTAATCTATTAACCATGTTGAGATCTTACTTCAAGGTCTTCCTGAGACTGCATTTCTCAGATAATAATCATAAGAAATAATAAGCAGTGGTGCCACTTTCTGCAAAGTGGTTTAAAAGACTAGCTTATACCTTTCAAGTGTTTTTGACCCAATGTGAACATCAGAGAAAAAATGACATCAGTGTGGTGAAAGTTCTTTACCACCCAGTAATCATTTTTATTGATTTTGCTTCTGTCTTCCAAAGGTTTTACATAAATTGCCTGCCTCAGGATTACTGAGGCGCTGTATTACACTATTTTCATAATGCTTAAATCACTTTTTCGCCCCAAATTCATACTGAGAGTAAGAGATTTCCCCTAACTTCATTTTCATAGCTGAGTTTCAACCATTTCTTTTCTTGAAGACTGAAGCTGCTTCTGAGATCCACAACTTCAATACACACAACCAGTAAAAATCAAGTGCTGTTCATGTTACATTGGGTTTTCACAGCAGATATTTACCTCCTATAACTACTTTTCAGCCCATTTCCATTAATTACTGCCTCATGAAGTTTTTAAATTCAATTGTCCCAGTTATTATTTTTCCTCTCTCTGATGTAAATTTTTTCTGTGGTTCACAAGTAAGGGATACTTCTACAAGACAAGCATATTGAGCTGCTGTATGGCTCGGGGCAATTAATCTACATTTTTTTCATACTATAAATCCATATTTACATCAATTGAAGAAAGGTTAGCAGAGCTGCTTATGGAGTTTGACTTGCTGCAGTCAGTATTCATTCAAGACACAGCTAGAATTATCTCTCTTCTGCATGACTCCATCAACTTGGCTGGCAGCTAATATTTTCAATGATTAAGAATTTTAAGAGCAAACTTTTTTTACCAGGAAACTTCTTTTTCTCTTTTAAATTCATCTTTTTTCTTCTGTTTATGCATTGCATTATTTACTAGGGTTTGTTTTTTTCATTTTCCTATCATGCACCTAGTTTTCTTACTTTCCTCAGAGAACAGCTTTATTTTTTAATAATCCTGACATCTCCAGAAATTCTTATCACAGTGATAATCTGCCAAAAATGAAGTATATCTTGTAAAAATTAGCCCAGCAGTGTGCCTTCAGAAGTGATGTGTAGTACATGTTACTAATGGTGCAATAGTTCCTGGCTTTGTCCTGTTAGAATTTCCTATACATTATTTCTACAGGACATAAAAACTAGGGAATAAGGTTTTCTTAAGTAGATTTTTCCTAGAACGACATTAAGTGTTTTATTTTCTCTTGAATAGATACATCTCAGACATCATAAGGGAAGACATTTTATGAGTAAAAAGAAGGCAATTGGGACACTGGATTTACCCAAATGGGTTGTGGTGTTGTATCAGGATAATCAAAGGATACTAATTGTTTTGAAAAAATGGTCTAATAAACTAAACATGTAACTTCTAATTAGATAGAGTTTATCTCACAAAACATCAATTTCTTCAACAATAACAAATATAAAGTTTAATAACAATAAAAACCTGCATTACACTAAAATGGAGAAATACCATGTGTCTAATGCTTTTAAAATAAATTTAAAATAGATTTTATTGAGATGAGCTCACTTTTTATTTCCACCCCTTCCGAAAGTATTTGGAACTGCTTTCTTCCTGAAGTACTCAAAAAAAGAAATTTTTTTGTTTTCCTATAGACTGAAAAAAATTGTATAATTTATAAATTTTATGATATGGAGGTATGTTTTGTTGGAACATTTGGTCTTATTTTTTGCATTATTTATTTTCTGGCAAAATCTTGTAAACTGAGGGTTTTTATTAAATATAGGGACAGGACAAGGAAACAACTTAAATTGCCTTTAATGCAGTTTCACATATTGTCACTAGTATATAGACTCAATGAGTCTGACTCAAATGCCTTCTCACATTTTGTAAATATCATAGATTTAAAACTTAATTTTCTATACGAAGATCCATAAAGAAGAATTGCCTTTTTAATGGCCCCTTCAATTTTGAATTATACTTCAAACTAAAATTTTAAGGCAGTAAAGAGAAAAATATATATACTTATAAGCCCCAACTTAGTATCCAATTCCACAGGACAGAATTAAAAAACTGTATTTTGCCATTTTCATGGTATTAAATAATTCTAAGTCAAGAACAATATCACATTTTAAAGGATTCATTTTTCAATATAAAAAATGCAATAAGCATTTTTGTATGATATCTTGCTGTCTATCTAAAAAGAATTTTTGTGGGTTAAAACATACTGAAACATGCTTTGAATTACTCTATATTTCTTTAAAAATACTTGATAGCTCCAGTAAGATTTCACTTTCAGTTTTACAGCTGCTCTGATCCTTAGCACTGAGATCTATTATAAAAGAACTGAATATCTAAAAAGGGAATTTTATGCCTGCATAGCAATGTCACGGGCAAGATTTCACAACAGAACTTGACAGAGTAATGCCTTTTCTGAAAAAGGAAAACTCAAAAAAATCTCAATACGGTTTAAGGTTTCTAGATTTTTTAACAATACCTGTTTCTGTTGATAGACTTTTTGATCATCAGATGATAAAAGCAAATAAATGAGAGGCCTTTCTTATGCAATTTCTCTACTTGAGAGTAAATGGATTTCAGATGGAACCCTAGTCTTTTTGCGTAATTAGTGCTCCACAGCCTGTCTCTTTTGAGCACCCACTCAATGTTAAAGTATTTTCATATTAAGTTGAAGAATATGCCTGAAAGCCAGATGATAGCTCCTGCTAAACAAACTTGAGAAGGCAATAATAATGATAAAGAAAGCAAAAACAGAAATGATATCCCATTAGGGTTTAATGAATACTAGGAGTCAAACAGAAGTAAATAAATTCAGTATTTTTTATCCATGAGACAGTGTGAGGATTAAACTGTGTGCCTTCTAATTACTGGATGGAACTCCAGTCCCACAGAATGGCTATTTAAATAGCCATTTCAGTGAATAAGGAGCATCTGCATGACCAGATACAGCAGACTTACCAAGTAATTATTATTTTCTAGTTCCAGGTTCTTCCACTTGGCAAAAAACATCATACAAAAATTGAGTATGAGGGAAGAATACAAATATATTAATTTTTCATATTTGGAAGCAGAACTCTATTTCAATTAATATCTTCAGCAATTTTTTTGGCATCTGAACTACTTCACCTGAAAATATTTCACTTCACTTTTCCCTGAAACACTTCTGCTTTCTTAGGTTCAATGTCTCCAAAAATCTTTTGTTTCCAAAAATTTTTTCACCTGTTGAGTTGTAGATAGAAATTTTATAGATATAAACAGACATTTATTCACCAGTGAATTTTAAAATTAGAAACATGGTACTACTTCAGTATACTTTGGAAGTGAAAGAGAGTAAGTGAAGCCTGGGTAGCACAACAGTGAAGTCATGTCAGTAGCCTTGAATCTACTGAAGAGGCCACTGGTAGGATGTTGACACTGGTATGTCCCTTGAGAAGGGGAATCATCCCTCTTCCATGGCAGCACCACAAAGTGAATTAGTCTAAAGATGGTGGATGCATAGGCAACTGCTACCAGATGTTTATCTCAGATGAAAGGGCAATCTCAATGAGCTGAGTTTATAGAGACATCAGGGAGTGTCCAAAGCAGGGCCACGAGGATGGAGAAGGGCCTTGAGGGGAAGCTGTGTGAGGAGTGGCTGAGGTCACTTGGTCTGTTCAACCTGGAGGAGACTGAGGGGAGACCTCATTGCAGTCTGCAACTTCCTCATGAGGAAAAGAAGAGGGGCAGACACTGATCTCCTGTGACAAGTGACAGGACTTGAGGAAACACATGGAGCTGAGTCATGGGACGTTTAGGTTGGGTATGAGGAAAAAGGTTCTTCACCCAGAGGGTAGTTAGGTCCTGGAACAGCTCCCCAGGGAAGTGGTGAAGGCATCAAGCCTGACAGAATTCAAGAAACATTTAGGCAATGCTCTCAGGCACATTGGGGTGTCCTGTGCTGGGCCAGGAATTGAACTTGGTGATGCTAATGGGTGTCTTCCAAATCAGCATATTCTATGATTCTGTGATTTATCATGTTTAAAGGTGAAATATTGGAATCAGTCATCCTCATTATTTACTGAGAGGATGTCATCAAAAAGAATGCCTCTCAACTTAAAGATATCTACAGAAAAGTCAGTGGGAAAACATTTGGCATATCCATGCAACAGAAGGTAATTTTTGTTACCCCAGGCAAGTCCAAACCACCATCCTAGCTATGATCAGTACCCAGCAGTGAAAGTGTGCATTGGTTCATTGACATTTTACCAACTACTGTTAATCTGACAATTCAAACAGTGAATAACAGTCATGACTCCTTGACGTGGCATCAGGAAATCAGCATCCCAAAGGGACAAATTATATTTGCTTCTGTTTCCTAGTGATCTGCTGAAGGAGCAGATCCTGGATTCCTGAGAGCCTTTCTCACAGCACCAAAAGCAGAAAGCTGAAGAATCTGTTTTCAGTTGCCTGACCTTTGGAGGAAAGTGGTCAGGACAAGTCTGTGTTTAAATTTCCCAGACAGGGGAGGAGTGACAAGATTGGTACAGGTGTTAGAAGTCTCAGTTCGGCAAATGTGAGGAAGCTGTCTGGTTTGCATTATGGAGACCACCACACAGAACTCCAATTCTTGTTGACTTTTTCCCCCTGAAAAAATTGTTGCTTTCTGCTGAGAAATTGTGGAGAAATAAATGAAAACTGAGTAGGAGGAGATATGTGTGTGCATGTGAGAAGGACTGACACTGTGAGCATTTTCACAGTGGAGGCCTAATAAAAGGGAGACTTGGTGTGCAGATGATCTGAAATCATGTCAGATTCTGATGCCAGACTTTGAAGGTTATATTTTATATCCAGAAATTAGTGACTTCTTTCTTAATCTGTGATGGGAACATAGTTTGGTCCTACCCATGGATGCGGCTGATACATCCTCTAAGCATTTGGGACATTTATACTGAAGAGATATTTGCTTGAGGCTGTCACAGGAAAGCCCTAATGTGAGTTGAGCATTTGGGGCTGACCTCACAAACATTGGATAGAATTTTTTGCTTCCCCTCTTCACTAACAATGTCAGATGAAGCAAGGTCAAGGAGGTTGTCAAAAGGTTGCAGTTCAGTGAACCTCTTACAGTGGTGGCCATTATGTTACCTGCTGTGAACAAGTGGAAAAGCATAAATATAACAAAAGCTGGTCTTGAAGGAACTGGTATTAGGATAGATTGAGAGCTTCTCTATATAGTGTAAATTTGTGTCTTATTAAAAAAAAAGTAGCTTAGATGTCCTCTACAGGAGATCTCTTTCTCAGGCCTCAATTCCACGTTTGCTAGAATTTTTTTTTTTTTATTTTCTCCTTCTGAACAGGCGATTTTTGTCTTGACAAAGCTACTTAGAACCTGCTCTGGTTCTGCCTCATGTTTTCTGTGATGGCCGTGATTTCATCCTTGTTCTGTTAGCTGCTCACATCTCAGTAAGCTGATGCCTACTGCAGTTTCCAAGTCAAAAACATCAGCATTACAGTGAAATTTTCACTCATTCCAAAATAATGTATTTGATTCTGGAATTAATTTTTCTCTTTTCCTTTTATATCTGTCTTTCTTTGATGTTGGTGGCCAAAACCTTTCTTGTGTCTGTAATTAACATGACTCATTTATAGTACTCTTCCTCTTCTCGTTTCCTTGGAAGCCACATTTGGACAGACTTTAAGCAGATCTCATTTTCTAAGGGTACCCTTTAGCTTTTAATATTTTCTTTGAAATGCTGTAAAAGACAAATTTAGTCAAATAGCCTCATGAGCTGGCAGATATTTAATATGTGTGTTTTCTTGTAATGAGAATCATTAAACTTTTGGGTGAAGTACTAAAGTTGTCACTAAACTAATACATCCTTTCTCTATGGGAAATCTCCTGGAGATTTCTTTCAAGCTCAATATTTTTAGATTTCCAAGTACACTGTATTGGGCGCCTGAGCAGTAGAGAAAGATCTGTTAATTGAAGATCTCATGACTCTGAATACATGACAACTCATGAGCAGCTCAACTTTTCAGCAGTTAAGATTTATTACCCATTATTTACACTTGTTGATAGAAAGCTGATTCAGATCAGAAGGTTCAAGGACACTTTGAAAACCCTCTAAAAATGTGATACTGTGAAAAAAATTTAGGTGAGTTTTTACATAGCACAAATTTATTGAATGTGAAATTTAAGCATTGACATAGTCACATGAAACTTGGCAAATTAAACTGAACACTTGCACAGAAATGTGTAGCTCATCTGTTTTCACATAATGATATTCTATGCAGTGATTTATCTGCAAATGTCTCCACAAAAATGCAGCTCCAGTTATAAGTCCTGCTTTTGTTTTTAGCTAAAATACCAGATAAGGTGGAAAACAGAAGGAAGTATTTTGTTTTGGATAATGTGTGCAGCTGCTGTGGTAGCAAGCAGACTTATGTCTGCAAAAAGCAACCTCTGTATATGGTTTATAACAACTTCCTTTGGGCTGAAGCATCAGCCTGACCTCTCAAGGGCCAGGTTCTGGCATGTTTGTTATCACTGAGTACTGTGTATCCTGTCCCCAGCAGTGAGCTCAGATGATGCTGATGACTAGGACAGAGAAGTAGCCATGTGTATTTAGACCAGGAACTAAGGCAGAATTACTAAATCCTATATCCTAGTTGATATTATCAGGGGCAGTGATGACTAACAGTTGTCTCTAAATTTGCTAGAGTTTACAATTGCTTAACAGCTACTGGAAATCACGCCATGTAAATTTAACTGCCAAAAAAAGGCCTTTAGAAACCTGATGTTAGGCACTCATAAATAAAAAACCTGATAGTGAAAACTATTTTGATCCAGGATACATTCTGGTACAAATCTGAACATTTTCTTACATATAAGTTATTTTTTTCTTGTTGCTTAATGTACATTGAAAGGAAAAATTAGCTGGTTTATTTCCAGATATTAAATAATGCCTTTTCTACTTGGATTCTTAATAAAAAATACTGTATTTTTCATGGCTTTGGAGATAAGCCTTGTGTGTCTTAACTGTAGAAACTGAATAATCAATTGTTTAAATGAGCCTGCTGCTCACATGCATTGTTTGTTTTAGCTTTTTTGTCCAGGGGAAAAAACATGAATAGTTTCATTTTTCACATGCAAGGAACAAAAGGGCTTTCAGTGCACTAAGCTGTGCAGCCTTCTTAACTTTTTTTGTAATAAAAGCTTAACACAATAGCAGGAAGAAAAAAAGTGAAAATTAATTTTAATTACAAAGTCCACTTCAGAATTTCTACTCAAATATAAAATGTTCTGAAAGGGCCAGGTGTAAGAGTAAATATTCTACCTTAGGACACATATTTTTATACTGTTGGTTAGTGTGTATGTGGCAGGAAACAAAGAGGAAGAGATTGGTTATCAGAAAGGAAAGAGCATTTTAATATTGCTTCTTGAAGTTTTGAATCCATAAGTGTTCCCTATAAACAGGCTGTATTATCAACCACTCATTGGCTCAACATAGCGGTGACAAAATTCCAGCTGCAGGAGCTATTCTGGTTTTCCTGTGGCATATTTCTGTCAACAGAGGTGATGGAAAGATCTCTCCAAAATTAGCATTGCTGGTGGCAATGTCAGCTCTGGTCATTGCTAAACCTACACCTGTACTGTCCAAGCTTTGCAGAGTTGATTAATTTAAACCATGTAGAAACTCAAACTAAAGGCATGACTGACAGGCCTCCTCAGCAAGTGCAGCCCCAGCCATGACCAGTGTTAGCTGTACTCCATAGTACAAGAGGTAATATCCAGTTTGTCATCTTCTACACTGATTTGCTAAATCAACAAAATACATGAAGACCGTTCAGTTGCATATTCTTTCCCACTTGCCTGTACTGATGGAAAAGTATTGTGACTAGTGAGCAATAAATTTTCAACTTTGTTGATTTGATTTTTTGCAGTCCTCTAACTTTATAGTGGGGGTTGGCATCCTCATGTTTTTCTGCACTTGAAGCCAAGATCAAATAAAGTTTCAGGTTTATTTCCTAAAGATCTGGCTGGTTTTGAGATGTCAGGGAATACTGATTGCTGTGAAATGAGGGTAAGGTGAGGAAGTTATCTGAACAACAGGTCAAATCTGATTGTTGAAATTCAAAGCTCTAACTGGCAACTCCAGGTATAAATCACAGAAGAAACATGAGCCAGTAAACCAAAAAGTCTATAAAACAACCAGCAAATTTAAGAAAAAAGAGTTTGTAGAGAGTTTTTGTCTGAATGACCTCTGATTCCCAGCTGTGTTGGGAATAGGCTAGGTACGATCTGGGCGAGGAGTTGAAAGAGCCCTCACCTGACTTTAAGGTGAGAAAACTTAAACAGGCACATAGAGACATAGTATCTGCTTTGGGGAAATGCATCTGTTGAAAGTATTACATTTAAACTGTTTAATGCCTCCCTCAGAACACTGAATTCATCAATATGAAGCAGAATAAACCTTCTGAACTGCTTGTCTTCCACTGAAAGTACAAACAAAATTGTTCACTTTTGTATCTTCATTAAATGCAGTTATTTTGGAAATCAACATCCTCCAGACATATCAAATGTACAGATGCCACTTATGTGACAAAGTAGATAAGCAAAACTTTTTTTCTACCACACAGTTTCGTATGCTCAAATTTCCCAATTGTAAGGAGGAATAATGATGGCTTCTGTTTGTTTATTTTGCATTTGATAGGTATTTAGGGAAGGATTTTTTTCTGGTTTTGCTGACACACAATCCTTGCGAAAGCTATGTTCCACAAAGTATGAATTGACTAAGAAAAACTTCCCAAACCCTCATGCAGAAAAACAAATTATTCATTTTATTAGTAATCATACTGACTCTTTTCTGATGTTCAACTTAAAATCTGGTTTCCTGTTGATTTCTTTTTGTACCTACTTCTATTACTTTTCTTTGTCAGCTACTTTCAAGTATGGTATGTGTTATCTAAGATTATAACCAGTGAAAGGTAGGAATAAAATTACGCTTTCTGTTCCTTCTTCTCACTTTCTTTCAGAGAAAAGATGACTTAAAAAATGTGTCATTTTCTTGGTTTTGCCTTAAACTGCAGAACTGGTGAGCTATGCAAATCCAGCCTACTGCCCTGTTCCTTTGGGTGCCAGGTTACTGGAGGCACTATTTTCCCTTCCTTCCTGTTTTGGTGGTTGAGTTTGTTCCAGTGAAACTCAAGGCACACTGAAGAAAAATTTGTACCCTGACCTTATCCTAATGTGTAGTCAGGACACAGACAAAATATGTCCTAACACAAACAAGTTGAGAAGTTCAGCTGAATCACATGTGATTTAGACATTCATAATGCAGACAGTAAATATGCTTAATACATGGCCTTATGAAACACATGGTGTCCTGGTACCTGAAAAAACTTGAATGGTTATTTATGAATATCTGTGAGTAATGCAGCCTCCTAAGTACAGCAGAACTCTCTGGCAATGTCCTGGGGCTCTTTGGTATTGCAGAGTTGTTCTCAGTTGGTTGAGGATTGCTTAGGTAACTCTTCCATGGAACAAAATTAAAATACTGAACCCCAAAATTTTAATTAAAGCCAATACTGAGAAATGGGAACCATAACTGGCTTCCCATCAGTCTACTGCCTCTCCTTCACCACCTCTGCTCTACCCCTCTCTATATAAAGATTACAATGTTAAAAAATAGAAAAACAAAAATACAAAGTAAAAGAAAAAGAAAAAAAAGTCTAAAGACTGACTATTTATGTCTTAATTTTTGCAAGGAATTAAATGTCTTTTTTTGTGAGGGCAAGTGAGATCAAGCCATAAAAGTTGTTAGCTAAATACAGGGTCTGCACAGAAGAATTTTGGTCTCTAGCTTTGTATGTTTTTATATCTCTTGTAGTCGTGACATTTGTAAGTGGTACTGACAGAAACCGCATACTAAGTTTGTGATCTTGAAACATAATTCCCTTTTACCGTAAACAGCTCCATGTGCTGACTCTGAAGGGAAAAAGAGGTGAACACAAAATATATCTCTCAATCTGCCCCAAAGCATGTATATAAAAAGCCTAAAAATAGCGTATGACAAACAATGAAGAAATCATGCAATATGATAAGAGACCATGATGTTAATATCTAGATAAATCATATTATATAGAACAGACGTTCCTTTCTAAAAAGAAAGAATGTCTGGGAGCCTTAAACATCTAAAGAAATATTTTCATTTTTTCTTGGTTTGCTGTTGTTTTATTTGGTAAAGTTTTGGGATCTCCTTTACCTGCTGTGGATGGTATTAAAAACTAGGCTGGTCAGATTAGTCTATCAGATGTCAAGGAGATTTATACATGTAAGTATTACTGTCTTTTTACCTTGAAACCATACCCTTTGACAATAGAAAACTTCTAGGAGAAATTAAGGTTTAGACTTCGTCAGCAGTCTTAATGGCTTTTTCATTCATTTTCTTTAAAGCACAGTTTATGTCTGAGGCATTTTTGTCTCACAGTTTAGTCATACATTGCAAAGGGAATTATATTTTTTTTCCTAACTGTCTCACCTCTTCTTAGGCTGGTTTTATTTTTGCCATCTTAAGCTTCTTGATATCAGGAAAGCCTTGCTATATCTGATGAGGAGGCTGATGATTCCTACTATTTATTTAAACAGCATATTAGAGACAGATGATGAAAAATACTGCTAAATTTCCTGATCAGGAGAAAAGGATGAACAGTACTTTGGTTCTTCCCAGTGGAAATACTGATATTTAGAGAGATCTCTGTGCAATAAATGTAGAAGATAGGAAAATCTCTTAGTAGAATATTAAAGCCTTTAAAATTGAAAAAGGAACCTCCTTTTAATTGATTGTTCTGTGACTGGTCACATCAGAGAAGCTATTTGTCCCTCTCTGTCTCTTTTACTCCCCTCCCCCCCCAGCCATTTCTTCTAATAAAAAAACCCTAAATTAATAGAAAGGACTTTGGCAAAATATGGAAGGACAGATACCCTTCTGGGTATCTTGTGAGAAACCAGATAAGAAAAATCCTGCAGGACTCCTGGGTTTCAAAAATGGATCAAAACTTTTGTCTTGATGTAAGCTCTGGTTTAATCCTGGCCACTGGGATGCCTGAGTATATGGTCACTACTGAGAGGACAACATCATACTGGGTGACAGCAAAGCAGTGATATCTGAGCTGCCACAGTCTTTCCCTATAAATAGCATAATTGACTACTCATTCTCAGATGACTCCAAATGGTATTTAAAAATCAAAGCTGACTTTAAGTGATGACTTGTGGTTGCCAGATATATCTGATGTGCCCTATCCTTTTATCTCTTCCTGTCTCTTCGACAGAATTCTTCCTGTTATACATTTTTTTCCTATTTTTTTACACACTCATTTGCTGGTGAAATCACTCATTGCTATTTCATTTTTGTTGGTATTTTGGTTAGGTTGTTATGCATACTCAATTCACTGTTTTCATAAAAGGGTCTTTTTTAAATACAAGTAAAAATTGCTCATTGCATAATTTACATACTTCTAACAGAGCAGAAGAAAAAACTAGACATTAATATTACTGCTGATGAAATTGTATGTAGACTGCTAGTGAAAAGCATTGCTGTGACAGCACTCAGTGTTTAGCTAAAAGCCCCCAAATTGTTTTGCTAATGGTCTTACTATCCACAAGGGATCTCATATGCCAGACAATAATTGTTCCCCCTGTTTCTCTTTTTAATGATGGCCTCTTGTATGAATATGCCCCCTAATCAGAAAAGCTTTTAGACAGATTAGATTGGATCCTGATTACAACTGGAGAGGCTGCTAAAAGTTCCATGGAAGTTCTTATTTATGTGTGGAGTACTGTAACTGGGCATAGACCTGCTGTGTCTGTGGGGCTCTGCGTTCCAGGGATCCTGCCTCTGCTGCATCAGCAGTTTTCAGATTAAAAAAACTGTTAGTGGAAGTAGAAATAAACTCAGCAGGGATTAACCACCTGCGAATTTATCCAGCTTCTTGAGTGTATTTCGCCACCAGTACTGATTTCTATACTGTGTCTCACAATGCCAAATTTTGTAGCTTCAATCCCAACTCATACATTCCATAAATGTCTCCAGGTGAATTTTTATTTTTATAAAAAGGCTGAGAATTGTTTCTAAGTTCTCTTGCTTTTCCTTGTGTACAATTCTCCTTGCTTCAGGAAGGATCAAGTTTGCTATGAGGTTTGCTATGGCACACTTTGCTATGGGGTAGATTTCCCTAAATTACTTGGAATGTTGATGACAATCTGTAGGGAAGATATATGAACTCTAGAAAATTTTTTTAAAATTATTTAAAAAATAGCATGGTGTTTATACTTGCTATGAAGAAAGATAGAGTCTTTATGCAATAATGCTTAATCTCTTCATTCAATTAAAATTCAGAAGTCCGCATATTTAATAATGTAAACTATGCTCATCTCAAAATGCTCTTTTCAGAGCTCAAAAAGCTTATTCTGACTGCAGGGACATGGTTTCCTTTTTAAAAAGTTTCTTTACCTTAAAGAAACATTGATTTTGGAATCTAGATTTAAAAGTAGTTAAATATCAATGAAGTTTCTAAAGGAAAACTGCAAAATCTGTCTTTCAAATCTTGGTGGTCAACTGAAAATCTACTTGTAGCCAAATCCATTACTATTACACATGCTCAGCGAGATCATCTAAACAGTTGAAAGAAGAGACAATTCTGTGAGAGAAAAAAAAAGGTTCTTTAATAATAAATAGGCAGCATAAAGGTTCTTTGACTTTCTGGGAATCAGATAGTTCTGAAGGATTGTGAAGAAAAAGGAATGAAGAGAAAATTTCAAGATTCTTCCTTCCTTCTGAATAACAAAATAGAGTAATAAGATGATTCTAGAAATGAACTGCTGGATAAAAAGAAAGACTAGTATTTTTGGACCACTTTCAACAAGAAACAGCAGCTGTGAAATCTGGAAGGTCTCCCCAGCCTGATCAGGACAGTGTTAACTTATCTGCAAGGTGAGAGTGTAGAAAGGAGGTAAAATAGAAAAATTCTGTAGCATCAAGATATCAAGAAGAAAATTAATTGAAGGACTGTATGAAATTAAAGAAAGAAATTCTGGACTGTCTATACTAGTATAAAGAATCTTGGCAACAATAAAGAGTATTACATTATTAGTCAACTCCTGAGTAACTTTTATTAACTTTATATCATTGACATTTTCTTGAAAGACTAGAGACATGAAACCACATGCATCTAAGGAGGATGGCAGCACAATGTGTTAAAAAAGGTACCTTCTGGCTATATCTATAATAATAAATTCACAACACTAGGAAACTTTACTGTGTGTTGGGACTACATTGTCCATACTGCTAAAAACTAAGAAAAATTTGTGGCATGGTTTTGGCCTTCATCAACCAGTACTTTTCCAAACAATTCCCTGGCACATTATGGATGTTAACATTGGAGAGGGACCATTCCAAATAAGCAGTTTGTATTTGGTTACCCTGTTTGGAGTTTAAAACAAATTAATAACAAGAATTTGGGGCCCTAGGAATAGGGTGGGGGACAGGAAACAAATAGACTTCATTTGTTGCTTTTTTTCAAACTGATAAGTGATAAAGCTCTCATTCTCTCACTGTTAAAATGCAAAAAATATAAATTGCTTTCATAGCATAATATATCTGAGAATAACTTTTAATAGACTCATATTGATACACAAGAGAAAATTATCAAAGAACTTGTGCTAATTTAGGAATGCCTTTTTTTTGTAAAATGAGATCATTTTTATAACTTACAGGATATTCATTGACACAAGCTTCTCCCAAGCTATGAGGGAGGATACCCTTAAAAGACTGTAAATAATTACATAATAAATCACCTGGGAAAGAATAAATTGAAAAAATGTGAATGATAACTGAGAGGATTTAAAGAATGTTTCACTAAGTGAGCCAAAACAATAATCACACAGTCAAGAATTGATACCGTAATGATGAATTAAAAAAACCTCTAAGTTGACCAGGTTTTTTAATTTCTAAAGGGCAATGATGAAAAAATAATCTGATGTGAGTGACTAAAGCCAAACTGAATATAAACCACAGAAAACTGAGAAGGGAAGCAAATGTATAGAAGACACGCCCATCAAAGTTTAAGGACAGCATGAAAGGATTTTTT
The DNA here is from genome assembly GCA_013398275.1 of Promerops cafer. Classification (NCBI taxonomy): domain Eukaryota; kingdom Metazoa; phylum Chordata; class Aves; order Passeriformes; family Nectariniidae; genus Promerops; species Promerops cafer. Next base: position 402,744 of record VZSE01010483.1, read on the forward strand.
AGCTGTTCCTGTCCAGATCAGCAGGAGTGGGAGTGGTCAAGAACCTAATGTTATTCAATACCATCTTACATCACTGCCAGGGGCCAGGGGAAAGGGACCCTCTCCCTTCTGTGAAGAAAGGATGTTCTTTTCCTGTTAGAGGAAAGCGTGGCAGGCAAAAGCCCTGTCCACCCCTGTTTTTCGTTGTCCTGGGACTGTTGAGCATTTTGCATGTAAATCACGCTCTCTTTGTACACTTTTGTTATTAATACTGGTGCTGTTATTGCTTGCTTTGTCATCGTATTTCTGTTTCCAGCAAATTGTTCTTAACCCATGATCACTCACTTTTTTTGTTCCCCACCAGAGTGGGGAGGGGAAGGGAGTGGTTTATGGGTTTCTTTCTAGTGGAAGTACTAAGCTGGGGAATACCATTCCTAAACCACAACACAGCACAAAGAAAAAAGAGGTTACTAACAGGTGCTAGTACATTCACCAGTAGAAAAAGGGTAGAATCATTAGAAGAATTAAAGCAACAGAATCCGAAATGTTGAGTGAATTTATAATAAATATATTGTTAGGGGAAAAATGCCAGATATAGTGTTTTTGGCAAATTTTAATCATGACCTTTCTACTCCAATAAAATTCTTAATAACTCCTACAGGAGATGAATACCTTTAAAATGATTGGGAACTGGTAGTATGGATATAAATGTTTTGGAAGAGATATCAGATATTAAAGAATCACAGAATCACAGAGTCACAGAATCTTCAAGGAAGAGAAGATTGAAGGTTGGAAGAGACCTTCAAGATTATCTGTCCAACCACCAACCCAGCACCAGAATAATCACCCCTAAGCCATATCACCAAATGCCACATCCAGGTGCCTCTTAAACACATCTAGAGAGAGTAACTGCACCACCTCCCTGGGCAGCTTATTCCAATGCCTGAACACTCTTTCAGTGAAAAATTTTTAATAAATATCTTGTCATAACATCTTAAACTCTGGCAAAGTAGAACAATGAAATTGTTGCTGTTAAAATATGTAGTTATTGAGCAGCATGGCATTGTGGCACAGATTGCTAACACAAATTGATTGGGCCATTTAATAAGTTCAGGACAAGATGCATTTAAAAAGACCAAGTACAAATAATTGATTTTGAAACAAGAGAAACCACATTTGGAGAATATAGATGCTGAGAAGATGCAGATTATTTTTGCTTTTTCTTAAGTTAGTGGTTAGAAGCAAGGTTCAGAGTGATAGAAGTTGTAGGTGTGGCAGTCTCCTTATTAATGTTAATAGGATTAACAATTTAACTGTGTTGGATGTAGATAGCAGTATAAGGTAGTAGCAATGAGTTTATATGAACAATGTTTGGCACTGGTGTGATGCTTCCTTGAATTCTGTGTCCAGTCCTGATGGCCACATTTCAAGAAGGATTACCCTTCTGAGAGTCCAATCAAATGCTAAAAAGAGTAAAATAAAAGCCTTATATAAGAAAGCTGAAGAGCTCCCTTTGAGTAATTATTAGGTAAAAATTGCAGTAATTCAGTCACAATCTAAATGCACCAGCAATATGATCCAGAATTGATAATATGGTGCCTCAAACCATTAAAAAAAGGTTTAATGACTGAAACTAAAAGCTACAATAATTCATTTGAGAACTGTGGCTTCTATGACAGCAAGTTTAGCTAGCATCTGACACCTTAGTAAGTCAGTGGTGATTATTTCATACCTGGAAACTTTGAAAGAGAGTTTGGGTAGAGGGTTTCTTTCTGTAAAGATTTTTGCAATTTTACCACTGTTTCAAACAGCTTATCTTTTGCAGGGTGTCAAATTAGCATGACATGAAGAGAGGAGCAGTAACCTTCTGCACAGTAGCTCGCAGCAGATTACTGAGATTTAAAAAGCGTATGAGGAAAAACCATCTCTTGCATCTTTGACCTTTGTCTTACTGTGATCCTATTTCTAAGCCTTCACTATTGCCTGTTGTCATAAACAGGACACTGAGCTAGACTGATCATCGGTCCAACCCAATAAAGTTTTTACATTCTTACTACAGTGGCAATTCTTCCTTGAGTTCCTATGAATGTCAATAGAGATTATATTCCATTACACATAATTGTTATCTTTTGCAGGCTTGAGTGGAAGAAAATAGTGCCAGCTACTCAGGAAATTGTATAGCTCTTTTAATAGCTGGCTCTGTAATTATACACTGATGCCAGATTACCACAGGAACAATTAATGGAAGCAACTATGTAACACCACACAGACTACACACCTGTATTTTAACTGAAGTGTATTAATCTTGTTAACTATTTTGGGCTCTGTTCAACTTAGTTAAATACAGCACCTACATCTTTCAATTAATGCAGATTTCATCAAGGCTTTAATCATTTACTGCTTTCTAGGTTTCTCACCTGATCTTTAAGAGCCTGAGCTATTGGAGTCTTATGCCCAATCTATTATAAATGAGTGTTATAAAGCTTGATAAATATGAAGCTGCCTCTTATAAAAATGGCATTTTTCCAGTGGCAGAGATTACTTTAGAAGACATTTTGAGCTTTTCAGTAAATTGGTTGCAAATCATTTTGATGTTTAGAGTGCTGGATGCAGGGATAGTGACAGGTTCTGACAAGGCAGAAAGTGCTGTGGCATTATCAGTAAGCCATGAAAATGATTCTGAAAAGGGATGCTACATTACTTAAATGGAAAAAGTGCTGTTGAGACTTTCGCAATCTGTTCACAGAGAGCTTATAAACAGAGAGGTGAAATCAGCTGAAAAAAGCTATTCAGAAAGAAATATACACACACACGCCTCCTGCCTGAAAGTATATTCAGGTGTTCTGTCAGCCAAGTAACAGATAGATTTTTAAAAGAAAACAGAGAAGAAGTGTTTCTGAAATAACTGCAGACAATTCCTAGAGAAGAAATGTGATTAATTTGAGCAGGGTTTTGAGTTAGAATGGAGTACGAGGAGGGGATCTAAAGGAGGGTGGGCCACCTGATGGTCTTTTCTCAACACCCATTCAGCCAGAGGATAGCACTGCAATCTTACACTCATCCCCTGGACCAGTGGATACCTGCCTGACTTGTGTTCTACGTGCATGCAATAGTAATCTCCTATATTTCTAGTCAATCTCTATATGTGAAGTATACCCTGAGCACCACACCTTTTTGAACACCATGTCAACACAGTAATACACCAATTCACCCCATGTTCTCATGATAAATGCCTACTGCCATTCTAGTGACCATTCTGACAAGAGTCAGTAAAAAGTTTCTAACCTTCCCATCTCGCATCTGGAGAAACAAATATTTACTGAATTTGATGAAAACAAGTCATAGACTCATAGACTCACAAACTCACAGAATCATAGACAGACTCATAGAAACATAGAATGGCTTGTGTTGGCAGGAACCTTAAAGATCATTTAGTTCCAACCCCTCTGCCAAGGACAGTGACACTTACAACTAGGAAAGGTTGCTCAAAGCCTCATCCAACCCGGCCTTCAGCATTTCCAGGGATGAGGCATCCATAGCATCTCTGGGCAACCTGTTTCAGTGTCTCACCACCCTCACAGTAAAGATTTTTTCCTACTATCTAATGTAAATCTTCTGTCTTTCAGTTTAAACCCATTCTCCCTTGTCCTGTAAATACATGCTGTAGTGAAAGATCTCACTCCATCTTTCTTGTTGGATCCGTTCAAGTACTGGAGGGCTGAAGATTATGAAACTACACTCTATGTTATGAAAGTTCCGGATGTATACATTTTATTCACTGGCATAGGTGGCCAATTTCTTAATTTTATGATTATGACCAATGAAAAGCACTTGGTAAAATCTAGATTGGAGTTTTTCACTGTGTTCACTTTCTGTGAGAGTAAAGATGGCAACTACTGGCAAGCTGTAAACACATTTAAAAACAGTGACTCTATTCATTAAGCTCAAAACCCAACAAGATTCAGTACATAATACACATGCATGCCACGTTGCACTGACAAAAAAAACCCTAACAAAAAACAACCTATTTATGAAGCGCTTGCATTTTCCAAGAAAGAGGTCACTGCATGACTAATCAATTATATTTTTTGTAATTATAAAGAGAACAACAAATACCCCCAAGAGATGGCAAAAACTGCCTCAAAATTAAGCTAGACTTTGGTTCTGAGAGCAGCTTGGTGGGCAGATAGAGAGATGATAGTGCTTTGTGCAGCCTCTGGGGTAAGAAAGTACAGTTACTATATTGAGATCCTGTGAGTGCCTGTGCCCTCTGAGCTGCCCCATGTCCACAGCTGCCCCATGCCCTGTCAGGACCATGCCTGTGCCAGAGGCTGGCTCCTCAGTATTTCTTACTAATTCATAGAATGCACACTTGCACCTGTCACAGGAGCTTCTTCCTCAGTGATGGACCAGCTGATAACAGCATCCTTACTATCCACGCTTGCTGACTGAGGAAGAGAGCAAAAGTCAAGACACATTTTGGGTGGCAGAGCCTAAAAAGGATGCCTGAATATGAAACTGATTTTTATTAGGAAATGAAGGTAACACAGTGCTACTCAGTTTATTTTGGAATACCTTACCTCAGCAGATGAAATAAAAGATGAAAATTCTTTATATGTTTGTATATATATATGTATATGTTGTCTTCTGGCAAAAATTAGATACAAAATTGAAGTTTTCCCAGAAGTGCTAAATTGTGGATGGCCCATCCCTGAAAGTGTCCAAGGCTAGGCTGGATAAGACTTTGAGCAAGTAAAAGACATTCCTGTCCATGGCAGGTGAATTGGAACTAAATTATGTTCAAAGTCTCTTCCAACACAAATCTTTCTATGATGCTATGAAAACAAAGTTTAAAAAAGGGAAAGAGTAAATTAATTCACCAGTAGGGTATACCTGTGGAGTAAGTCTGGTTTTAGCCGTTATATACAGTTTTTCCACTGATCACCTCTCTCAGTTAGCAAAGCTGAGGGCTTACTTGAAGCATAACTGTGCACTTTGACTCTTCTAAGAAGAAATTTTTGGGTACTGCCCTCGAAATGACTGCAACTTCATTCAATAACTATTGTGCCAAAACTCACTCTTCAACACACATTTTTATCCTTCACCATCATCTTTCTAAGAACTCATATAGTTTTTCATTTTGAACCTCAATAAAATACAAATAAATCATATGAGGTACTTGTAGGGAAAGAAAATATGATAAATATGTAGATATCTGCTTTTATTATTTCTGTGCTATTTTTCTCCTTTAAAAGGTTATCTCTTGGACACATCTAATAATGCAAATGTACTCGAATAGTTTCTTTAGTGTTGTTGCTTTCATATTTTCTCAGTAAATTTAAATTAACTAATTTTTTTAGCATGGTTGTGTTCTTGATTATTGGAATCAACAAGTTTAAGTTTATTACATAATTTATAAATTATATATCAGAAGAATTGTATAAATTATTTAATAATTCCTATAGCCTTCATTTTTGTCTTTTCAAGGCAAAAGATGACAACCATAATGGAATATGGGAAAGGTAAGTTTATGCTGCTTAACAGCAGTTTTTCTAATATTGTATCTCTTAGAAAGCTCTTTCAAAATTTTGACTGCCCAAACCACATAAAAATCTGATTTTGTGAGTGTGGTTGGCTCCAATGTGCTAAATTCTTAATACAGGTGTAGAGGCATAGAGAAAGGAATATGAAAAAGGAAACAAATCCACAGAGCTAATTACATACCGATAATCTAAAGACTATATTTTTGATAGGCTACTGTCAAAGAAATAGTAAGAGTACTATTTCTGCAGACACTAACTTACTACAGAAGAAAATAGGCTATTTCAGTTGGAAGGGACTTACAATAATCATCTAGTCCAACAGCAGACACATACTTGCAGCACAAAACAGGGACAATTTAAGGAATACTGATTGTCGTTTCCATAAAGCCTGTAGCTGTGCATTTTTTCCTCCAAGGGTGAAGCTGGCTGCAGAGGTCATACTGCTCATACTGCCCTTCTCATTGAGGAGGCTGTGCACTTACATCTCTGCTTTTTTAGCTGGCCACCTTCAGGATGGACTGTAAATTAGATCAGTGAAACATCCTGAACAAAACAAGTAATTTGGAAGTGACTTTCCAAGTCAGATTCCTCATTTGGCTTATGGCACAACTGAAAAAAGACAGTTGCATCAGTGTAAATGAAATCAGTGAATTATAGCAGAGGGGCTGGACACAAGCAACAGGGAAAGAGAAAGAAACTGCCTTTTTACAGCTTTTATCCGTGATGGAAATATGTCATGGAATGGCTACCCTGCCCCAGGAAGAGGGATGTGGCAGGAAACAAACAGTCCAGCAGTGACAACTCACTGTGCTATACCCACAGTCAGGACAGGAATTCTTGCTTCTCAGCAACGCAGTACTATTTCTGTACACTCATTTAACCATCATAGTTGCCTTAAAAGGTAGAGAAGGTGGGGGTTTTTCAATGCTTGTGTTGACTTTTTTGTCTGAATCTCTAGTAGAGTTAAATGAGATGTTGGTTTAATTTGTTGAGAAAAAGAAACTTTGTTCCATCTTTTGAAAAGCAGCAATGAAGCTTTCATTCATCTGCTTTTCATCCAGTGTTCTTTTCTGGCCTCCTTTCTGTTTCCTGCCACACAATGCAGTATTATTATGAAAGCATTTAAAGTAATGACAACTATATTAAGAACACATCACTTTGGAAAAAAATTAACCATTTTTCTGTGTGTAGGCAAAAAACGAACAGAAATTTGCTTGAATTATGAAGGCCACACACACACACCGGGCAAGTGTTGCGTGATCTCTGAGAATTATCTAATTGAGCCACAGCTGGAGACAGTCACACATAGCTGTAGCACTCAGAGTGCCTATGACAACATTTCTTGTTCTCCACTCCCACACGGTTTTTTAGCCAGATTGCTAAAACAGGAATCTTACAGGATATTGAACACTGGCAAAAGATATGTACTTAGATATCAAAGTTAATGTGCTAGTCCATCAACTCTTCCTATGCATACTCCACAGAGGAACAGAGAAATGCTTCTTCAGAGTTGGATAAATTAGGATCTTGATGTGTATGATTTAAATCTCACTTTGGTGAAGCCTTTTTTTTCCTTTCCAGTGGAGTCTCAAGGGAAATTGAACAACTAATGTAGAAACAGTCATTACCTTACTAAAGATAGACCTTGTCTGAGAAGCATTCATGGGCATGCACGTAGGCACAATTTTAAGTACATGGGTAGCCACCGAAGCATTTTTAAATATATTTAAGCATGTCTGAGCATCTTGTTAGGTTGTGTCCAGTGAACCAAACTCAAGCACTAAGAATTTTGCAAGTTATTTTGTCTGGGCACCCCACTGACTTTGGGGAGTGCACCAGGAACACAGGCTTCTGCTTCTCTGTGTTCAGCTTGAAAACATGGGTCTAATGTCTGATCTCAGGCCAAGAGAATTTGATGGACATTTATACTTTGAAGCTGAATTCTTACGGAGTAACTCTTATATTTCTTGCCCAGCTATGGGCCAATAAAATGGCCAAGGAATGCAGGAGAGCTTTCGAAAACATTATAAAGAAAATAATAAAAAAAAAGTGAATAAGAACTACAGAGAGAAAGAAAAAACTAAGAATTTGGGAAAATGGCTTTCAGGTTTACATATTGTGCCATATGTTTGGCCCTTTGAAGTCTGTAAATATTTACTTCTGTATTAAAAATAGTTAAATTTTAGCATAACCACAACTGGTGTTGAATTCAAACAAGGACCAATCAGATCACATATTTAATATAATTAACTAAAGAGAATATGGGCTACTGTCCCTGTGTCATAGAATTGTACTTCTCCGCCATGAAATGCATAATTCTGAATTTTTAAGAGATAAACAAGTCATGAGAAAAATTGAAAAATGCTTTTTTGAAAAGAAAGGTCATAACTTTCCTGTTATTAATCTTTCATATCCTTATACTATTTGTTACATGCTCTAGCAAGCATAAATATAACTCAAGGCATACAACACTTTCTTGTATAATGCAATATAATGAGTCTTTAAAGTAAGAATCAATCTGTTTGAATACAAGGTAGCAGATGTGTATTCACTAACATGAAAGAAAGACTTCTCTCACCAGTGCATAGAAAATTTATGCTTGTAATTCCTCCTAGAGGATGGAGAAGAAATATTCATGAACAGAAGGCACAATGCAGTATGACCTAATGGATCAATCTAATGCTGAAACCCAAGAATTTCTGTGCTCATCCAACTATTGCTGTCAATGTTTTGAGACCTTTGTTTTCTTTAATTCTCTCTCTCGGTCTTCCCAGATGTAAATCCTGTGCACTCCAATGCTTTTAAATTTCGATGTATAAAATGTATAAGATTAGGAGTTAAAATAGTGTGTTATTTTTCTAATCATCTATGATTCAGACTGCCAAAGAAGGAACATGGAATGTACATGGGATGTGCTGAGTGCATGCAGACATCCTGATGTACCTAAACTAATTTATATTTTGATAAATTATTATGGTGGATGGTTTCACCCACTTCTTATTAATTGCAAAATACATAAATGAATGTATAATAGAAATAATAAGGAATAATATGAAAAATAAGCACATCACAAGTGGCTCCCTTCCTTGTACATCCATGCATTTAATGCAAGGTAATGATGTAGCATATTTGTCTTTACTTCCTATCTGTGCTTTAGTGACATTCTATGAAATTTGAGAGATTAAATCATACACCTTGGGTACAAATGGGGGTTGAACCTTCTTTCAGGGAGCATTACCTCTGTCTAATACTCTTTCCAACCTCTAGGACTCAGAGGTACTCTAGGTTGAAGCCTCTTCCCTTTAGAAGCTCTCCCTCTTTACATGGAAGCAGCCACCTTCTACTGGGAGCTTTGGATTTGACTTCAGTGACGTCAGGATTTCAACTTAGTGTGTAATTCTAATTCACTACTGAAAATAAGAGTTTGGATGGAAAGTCAGTTATGTGGTTTTAATATATGGATGTGTAGCATTTTGGGAAAAATGCTCCTTCCACTCATCTTTCAGTAGCGAAATGAGACACAAGCAGAATCTGATCTGAATTATGTCTTACACTTAACCTAAAGGAAAAACTGACATTTTTACAAACATTTACATCTTCAGAATATTTTAAAAAGTCACAATTAATGCCAGATCAATATCCTTGCTTTAGATCTTTTGACAAGTAATTGCCCCCCACACACACCCTGCCAATTCTTTGCTTCAACTTCCCCCACCTCTTCTGCCAGATTTTAGAATTTGAAATTAAAAGCATAAATTATATGTTGTAGCTTGGAGCTAAAAACTGATTCTGTCTCTGAATGTTCTTTTAGAACCACAGCCAGCCAAAACTAATTCAGCACAGTCTCACTGAAGTGCTTGGAGCAGTCTGCCTAAACAGCACAGGCCTTCTTAATTTACCCAACGCTCACACGGCCTCCGATTAGGATGAAAGTGACTGTGCCATCGAAGAAAAAAGTAACTTGGCTCTTTCAGGCAGCAGCTGAGATAGTATGAAAACTTGCACAGATCAGGCTTTTAGACTCAGGTCAGCTCCATACCTTTAACCTTCCTGAAGGCCTGACAAAATATTTGAGGGAACAGGAAATCTTCCCTGTTTGTATAGCTGCTGGACATCAGAAGCTGCATCTGCCCTTGTGCAGACCTGGCTTTTGTCAGGTGTCAGTCACCAACCAGATCATTTTAACAGACTGTCTCCTTGCAGTCCATTTTGGGTCATCTCCCCGAGCAAGCTAGAGGATTCCTGAGCTCTCCCATGCTCTGCTCGAGCTATCATTAGCTCTTCAAAAGCAGACAGTGGCAGGGATCTCACAGGAAAATGCAGGAAAGCTTCCTTCATGCAGCCACATAAAGCTCTGTACCAGAGCAATCCTTTGCAGGAGGAGATGCTTCAGCTTTTGCTCACATGTTCAATTCTCTTTTCACACTTCTAACGAAAATCTATGCATGTAGAATTTCAACTTGAGATCTAAGGTGCTGGAATATGGTACTAAGGCACAGACAGGAGGTGCTGGAATGATGATTGCTTGTGCTTGTCACTTACAGCTACAGCCATAATGGTCCATTGGATGAGTCAAGGAAGAAAGACTATGCAAATACAGAATTAGAGCTTCTAGTATAAGTTGACTGCACCAACAGGAAAAAGTAAGGTTGCATTTTCTGACCTCGGGGTTTTTTGCAACTTTAATAATATTCTTTTATTTAGAATACAAAAAAATTACTATGCCATATTATTTTCTGCAAACTATGTAAACAAATTTGTCATGACAGCAACTTTATATTTGTAATCTATGTGATTAATACTTTCTTGGCCCACCAGTATAGAAAATAAAAATAACTGGATTTTTTCTTAAATTATGCCTGTTGTGAAGCAAAAAACCAATCATTTGAGGTGGTCTGCCTAAGTTATTGTGTAAAACAAAAAAAAATTAGAAGGAAATATGACTTTTTTTAATCTTCAAAAGATTTTGGCTTAAGTGTGAGATAAAAGCTTAGTTGGTATTTATTTAATCTGATTTATTTTCCCTGTTACTAAACCTAATGTTACATAATTGTAGAGGGGTAAATATATCTCAGAGATTGAAAACCTCAAAATAATAGTGAAAACACATGAAATTTGCATGGTTAATAATATAATTCTTGAACAATATGGCTTTTAAGGATTCTTGAACTTGGAGATAAATAGCTGAAATACTAGAGTCCCTGTTCTGTTACCAGGTTTTTCACAGGATTGTGTATTGTTTTTATTCAATTTACTTTAATATACCTAAATAGTTGAAACAAATTTGACCTATTAGGGAAGCTGCAAAAACCAGTTATTTTATGATGATAGTAATGCATAAAAATAATGAGGGGAAATTATTTTTTATTTTATCCATGTGCTGGAGAGAAATTCCATCAACAGAAATCTCTGTGCTTTTTGAGATGCTTCTGTTTCCTCTCTCATATGTTCCCATGGAAGCATTAGTCTGGAATGAAAATGAAGACAAAGGATGTAATTTAAATCTTCACAAGAGAGTCAATTTAAAATACAAAAAGTTCACAAATCAATAGTATTAAAACAGTTATTGAATTTAAATATTAATAAGATGGGAGGAATTGATGGACTGGAACCAGAGCTACTTAAAATCAAGCACATTATATAGCTAAACCATTAGCTGAAATAGGAAATCTAATTTTCTTACAACTAATGTACCTAAAAATTGGAAATACACTGTTGTGACTGTGATTCATAAAAGTGGGGAGTAACTTCTCTCTTTCATAACCCTTAACTCAGTGAGTTACATGAACACTTCATATCTTCTTTTTGACACTATGGTAAAGGTCAATATTAGGCACAAAAAAATCTCCAGATAATATCAATGAATTGCCTATCATAAATACATACACAAAATTTAAATGAGGAGCCTGGCCCTGTACTACTGAAATCAAGTTGGCTATAAACTATACAGCAAAATTCCTTTGACTTTCTTGTCACATCACTAACCATGTTGCTATGCCAGAAAAAGGTTTAGTCTCATCATTTCCTTCAGTAGAATTGTGAAGGCTTCATGTCATTGCATTGCACTGTGTCACTAAAGAAAATTATTTAATTACAATTTTTTGTGGACAGGGCTTAAATTTTTACTGCGAAAATGAAACAGATAAGAAGGCATATAAGAGAAATGTCACAAAGGTACTATGAACATATGTTTTCTATAGTCTGGTTTCATGATTTCAAATTCATTATGGTTGTTTTCAGTGTTGTTGAGTTTTTTTTGGTGGATTTTGTTTTGTTTTTTTGAGTTTCCATAAAAAACAAACTACAGAATAGTGTCTCACCTTCTTTTAGGGCAGTATCAAGCACTGAGAATTATTTTTCAACACACCGCTAAAAAATAGATTTGTATAAGATGAAAAAAAACTGTATGTCTATTAGAAGCTCATTTTAGAATAGTCTTATGGCAAGAGTACATTATGAGTGCCTACAAGTGCATGTAAATAGCTCTCAAGAATATATAAGCAATTTTAGTATTTATTTGACCATTAAAACATACTATTGCACAGTGTACTCTTAACCTGGAATATGCAGTAAGATTTTCAGTGAGAGCTGCTGGATTTATTCTTCCTGATCTGTAGTAATTCTTTACATTTATGAGGATCCATGCAGTGCCCCAGCTACCTAAGCATTTGAATAGCTGGGCTGAAAATGTTTGTTACTCCTGAAGTCTTTCACAACCTTACTTCACATCTGGATGAGGAAAACAGACTTACCTCAGGATGAGTCACTCATCCGCTCACAGGATATGATAATATTGCTTGTCTGCTTTTTCTTTGTTCTGCTATTTTCTTCCCTCTTATTGAGTTAATTAGTGTGGTAGGATCTAAAGGCCATGAGCAAAACAGTGCATGAAACACTGCAATGAGCTGCTGCCCATTGCTTCCCAGGGATCAGAGAAATTCAGTCTCCAAGGTGAGCAGCCCTGGTGCTGTCACAATTCATAATAGAGCTCTCCAGTGTGGTGCACGGGGGTTTCCCAAACCAGAAGAACCAGTGGGGAAACTGGCAGAGCCTCCAGGAGTCTATAGCTCATGCAACAACTCCTCTTCCTTGAGCATATGCACAGGATAACAATCTCACATGAAATAGTGTAGTGCTATATTTACCCACAGTAGTACAGGCAGGGTTCCTTCCCATTAGAGCAGAGCTGTGCCAGCCTGTGGGAGTCAAAGTGGTTTATTGACTGTGCTTGTGGTGCTGAAAAAGGCAATTCCCTTGCTGGTGTTTGGCTTTGTCGTTCTGTGAAGCCCAAGGCCTGACTGAAGGCTTTGGTGAAGTCTAAACCAAAGTCTACACTATTCAATTCTTTCCCCCACACCCTCCCCTCTTCCATCATACTGGACATAGTTTCTCAGGTTTGGTAGAAGCACACACTAATAAAAGCATGAACAGCCTTGTTTAAAACTGCATTGACTGGTAGTTTCAACACTGTGAACTTTTCTTTTGCTATGAACTTGAATCTCTCTGTGTTCACGTCTCTTTACATTTCCATTGTGACCCATTGAGTCCTGTTGCTATTTGTTTTCTAAAGTCTCCGATATGCCTAAATCTATGTGGTTCAAATTTTAATTTTTTTTTTTCTGTTGTAAAATTTAGACAAATTTTCCTCTTTAATGCTTTTGATATTTGCATCATCATCATCATCAGATATTCCTTTTGTTGTGTTTTCTTTTTGTTGTTACAAGTGTATGTTTGAATTCTAACATATAAAGAGGTTAAGGGTGAAAAAATGTGTGAAATAATGGATGCTCATATCCAAAACATAAAGTCAGAGCAAATATTGCTATCATTTGACTATATGATAATGCGGCAGATGACAAGATTAATGTTAATCAGCCTACAACTAGAGCAGCCTACACTCATAAATTAACCACTTTGAAAGACAAATGAAATGAAGCAAACACGCATACGATGATGAATTCATGGTCACCTGAAAATCAGAATAAATTAAGTTTTCTCAGAAGGTAAGTTTTCTTCTCACGGGGAAGAAAATAATAAAAAGTTTGAGTTCAAAAACTGGAAGCATCCTGAGCATCCATGACTCTGGACAGTGATCAGACAAAAATCTCTAAAGTTAAAATTTAGAATTACTGTTTCTTTACAGATATAAAGTATCACTTGTGGCTCCTGAAAAACTATAATTCATAACTGAGGTATTAATTTATCAAGGCCACCTCGAATGATGATTCCAAAAGTGGGAGTCAGTAAGACAGTGCCTTAGGTAGGGTAGCAAATGCACTTTGGTCTTACAAGGTCCATGTGTTCCATAGATCATCTAGCTTGTTGCCTTTAAAAGATAACAAGACATAATAAGAGATCTGAAAATATAATTAGGTGTGTATCATGGAAGATAAAATATGACAATTTAACATCCTGACACACTAAAGAAATGGGAATGACAAAAGAAGAGACAAAAGTACAGTGGGAATAAAACTATAAGGCTGACTGGATGTTTGATTCTTTTTTTTTTTTCCTTCAAACTTCTAGAATTGTACTCAGTGGTGGGATGACCATGGCTGGACGCCACGTGCCCACCAAGGTCTTTTATCACTCCTCCCCTCAGCAAGAGGGAGGGAAGTAAATAAGAGAGAAAAACTCAGGAGTCAAGAAAAAGGCAGTTTAATAAAGAAAAAGCAAAAACTGCATACAAAAGCAAAGGAAAGCAGAAGAATTATTCTCTATTTTCACTCAGCAGACAATGTCCAGCTGCTTTGCAGCAATTAGGTCTTAAGAACATGCAGCACTTAGTCTGGAAGATAAATTTCATAATAACAAAACACAAACACATCCCCTCCCTCCCTCCCTCCCATGGTCCCCACCTTCTTTTAACAATTTTTTTGCTGATCAGATGTATGAAATACCCCTTTGGTCAGTTTGGGTCAGTTGTCCTTGTTGTGTCCCCTCCCAAGTTCTTGTCCACCCTCATCCTACTGGTGTTGGGGGACTTTGGAGAGACAGCCTTGATGCTGTGTGGGAGCAGTGCTCAGGAGTAGACAAAACAGTCGTGTGTCAACAGCTCTCTAGCTAGAGAAGCCAAGATGACCACTATGAGGAGAAATCAGCACAACTCAATATATTCACCATGAACCTTTTATGTTAATATGTGGGTGGATTCCATACACCTCAGACGACTCTACGTTCCTTTCAAGGAACACTGTGAAATAATGATGGTTTTCCTACCCTGAGGAGCCCATTCGAATTGGAAGCCATGTAGCTTTAGAGTTGATTCTGTGGAAAGCACTATATTTTTGCAAAGGAAGAGCATCTATCACACCTGGGAACTGAAGAAACCTCTTGTTGACCAACTGTGTCAGTCAAGAAAAAAGATTGATGTACATAGTCTTATTTAGTCTCAAGTTAAAGTTTTGTATTTCAGCCCTTAGCGACAGAAAGACTTCACTTCTTAGGATAAAACATAGTGGCAAGAAAGAGGCTAAACATTTATAATTCACAAGCATGGTGATAATTTGAGGCTGAAATATCAAAGGACAGATGAACAAACAGAAAATATAAGCAAACAGGCTCAGTGTAGCCAGAGTTGTCTGAGATGAGCCAGATCATGACAGTTCTGTGAGGATGGGGATTGATGCCTCTCGAGAGAAAAGAGGCACATGAGTAGCAGCTGTATCATGGTTGTGGTTCTTGGCATTTGTGCTGAGCAGAACCACATACACACACACACACGGATACACAGCAAGTGCCCTGCTGCAGCAGAAGACAGCTCTCCGCTAATATGGTCCTCTGGGTCCGGCTGTATCAGCTTTGTTATGTAACTGATTAAATTGGGCTACATAATAATTGCATCTCCCATGTGTCTATCATCAGTCACAGAAGCATGGCTGCTACACTGAGTGTGAGAGCATGTGTTAATATCTTCAGCAAAGAACACATCCGCCAGTAGGAGAATCCCCAAAGTAGCTACAGTCTTATTTACTTGAGCTGTGGAAGCTCATACCCACATGACAGCTCAGATGACAGTCATACCATATGAGTCAGGCAGGCAAGAGTATGTCTCTGGTACTCAAATGATTTTAATTGCTATAGAGAATCTGCAATGAGCCCTGCTGGCCTTTGTTTTTTTAGTCTGTAGCAGAGCGATTAGAGACATGGGCAGGGTTAGACTGTGTAGCCAAAAGTAATTAATTTCCATTTGTGGGAAATTTTAACCTTAGCATCACAGAGAATGTGTGTGTCACTTCTGATGCATGCAAAGGTAGTGAAGGATAAAGAAAAGCTGGGGGGAGGGAAAGAATTAATGGTAAAACCATTGTGACAGAAAAGCAGATCAGACAGACTTGTAGGCATTTCAGTCCCACTTACACTGCTTCAGAGTACTGACTATTTGCAATCAGCAAGACAAAATCTGCTGAACGTGAGTCAGTTGGATAGGGAATAGATTATTTATAATATTAGTAAAGAATTCTTCTATTTACTCTTTCAGCTTTGCATTATTATAGCATCTTTCCTTTTTATTTATGAGAGGTTGAAGATGTCTGCATTGAAACGTAATTGGTTATGGCTGCTAGCCACCTGACAAAGTTAATTGTTGGTTGTCTATGCATTGGTCCTGTGAGAAAATCCCATGTCTGTACAAATTAGTTGGAGGCCACTGTCTTATAAAACAGTCAGAATAAAACCTTTATCTGTTCCTAAACAGAATTGTGATAGATTATTGGGGTTTTTGAGGGAAAGGGCAAAGTGTAGTACTAATCTGCTATTCGTGAATGACAAGGCTTGTTCACCATTGAACTCAATTCAAATCAAAGGGTACAAGCATTAAGGAACTGAATTCACAGATGATTCTGGCAGATACTAAATATTTTCAAACCCATTCTACTTTAACAAGTTGCCGGTGCTGAGTGGATTATTTCAGGTTTTGAAAGACTGGGATTATTGTATTTCTGCTATTTAACTCCAAAATTCATTCTTCCCCTTACATTTTGAAATAAAGATATTTTTAAGTACTTATAATCATGACTTTTATGCCTTCAGATAACAAATTTTTCTTTCAATCTTCAATCTCAACAAATTTAAGAGGCTCACGTTTTCAAAGTATTTAAACACTGAATACTTACAGAACATTTGAAAGGCGCAAGTTAAGACTTCTCTAAAATCCATCCAAACAAAGCTCCCACAAAAGTAGATGAAAACTTCCATAGGATGCAGGATATTATCAGATCCAGATATTGTCCTATTAGCATTCAAGAGCACAGACTTAAATATTTGTTTGGCAATTGTTTAATAAAAAACATTTGAAAATACTACCTTTTTTTCCCTGCATTAATTTACCCCTGGTGAATCACAAGACATAAATGAAGAAATAGAGACAAGGTCTTGGACTTAGTGGTGAAGTAAAGTTCAAAGTGGTGGAGAAACCCCTGTTTAGGAAGGCTGTTGACACATCACTTCACTCTGCCTGCAGAAATTTCTGTTCTCACTCCCTTACCAGCTCTTTGTCACTGTCCCTTTTCACATAGGTTACTGCCCCTGGAAATTGACCACTCATCTGAACCTTCCTGCTGAGCTTTAGTTCAGATGAAGTTGGGAAGGTTAAAACATTGGCAACTGGAGGCAGGCTGGAACAAAACAGTATTTTTTTGCCTGCACAGCTGCAATCAGAGGGGGATGTGTGAAAAAGCCTTAAGGCTCCACAGCTGCTTCCCAGAGTTACAGTAGCCTGGTCTTCTCCTGCTAGTGCAGATAGCTGCCATTGCACAAGAGAAACAGTGGCTGAGAAGGCAATAATGTGTCTAGCAGGACATCCTTTGATCCTCTCTCTGCCTGATTCCCACTAAACCCTTTAGTTCCCCCTGAGCAGGGACTTTATGCTAAATCCACTGTGCAGAGACCACCTGACAATTCAGAAGTCAAGGCAGAGTTTATTAACTACCTAGAAAAAATTTATAAATTTAATAAGAAGTATTTTCTTGCTGAAAAATCCAGTTTCTGAGGTTCAAATATTCATTAATATCTCACAGATAATTCAATGTTGTTGTTCTTCTGCACTGTTATAAGAAATGTATAGAAATGTGTCTCAAGCTTATAGGTAGAACCTTGAAAACATAACCAAAAAGCTTTGAAATCAGATACTTAAGAAAAATTACTGTAACTAATGATTTTAAATTTTCCCCCTCTCCCACCACCAATGATCATATCATTTGGACTTATATAATACTTCGAGGTTTATAGTTTGCAAAATTGTAATAACAAAATTACTCCAAGTACTTGAATTTTCTACCTTAGTTTAATTTGGAAGTAGATTCTAAACAAAAAATAGTCCCCGACATGCACATTATATTGAACAGCAGTAAATTGTTTTAAAGAAAGAAACATAAAACTCACCTCTGGTCTTGTTTAATTTGTGCCTGTCTGTATATTCGTAGTGAAATCAGTGAAAGAACACTGAGATGAAATAGAAAAAAACAAGTAAGTAATTTCATTATGCAAAAAATGCAGTTAGGAGCAAATAAGAAAGTGATTGGAATAGCATGAAACCATCTTTTTTTTTTTTTTTTCTGTCTAACATTTTTGGGAAATTTTCAGCTTGAAATGGCTGAAAAAACATGGATAAGTTTGAATGCTTAGCTGACTCCAGACACTGAAATCTTTGAAACTCTGCCATTACTGCAATCAATTGTTGTTTCAACAATGTAATTGTGTGAAAAAAAATTACAACCACACTGAGCAGAGTGAAAAGGCTAGAGAGATATATCTGTTTCTGATACTGACTCAGGTCTCTGTTTTTTTAGGGACAGTCTTAAAAGATCAGCTGTTCAGCATACTTTCTAGTCAAACGGAGTGATTTGGCACTACATTCAAATATTGTCTCGTGACAGAAATCAAAGGAATATTAACAGCATGGAAATCCCTTTTAGAGAGAAAGCACTAAGTTTTAATATGTATATTTGTCCACAGCCATTAAAAATCTAGCTTCTTTCACAAACCAAAACACCAGAAGCTTAATGCCCACAAAAATACTGATGGTGTCTGAATGCCTTATTCAGGATTGACTGTTATTAATAAATTAACTGTCAAGCAGAAATTTTAGAAATTAACCCTCCGTTCAAAGTAACTATAGTTATAAATAATTCAGAATCTCTGTTCTTACTAATTTCTTAGCTCTATAACTATATTGAAGCCAGAATTACACTCTTTTTACACAGTCCCAGTGGGATTATACTCATAATTTCTGACAAGACATATAGCAAACCACCCCCCCTAACCCTTATATAAGAAAAAAAATCTCTTCTAGCATATGGTCTTAGACCAAAGGAATGTGAATAAAGCTAAGTATAAACCAGCTGACTTCTGTATTTCAGAGTAATTTTTAAGAATGTCTAACTTTTTCCAAGCTTATCAGAAAATTTTCAGAAAATTTTGTAGAATAGAGGCAAATAATTTTCTCTTTCTGTCAAGACTTTCTGGACTATCTGTCTTCTCTTGCCTGAGAAGAAAGTTAGAGTGAAATACCTGCCAGGCATATCAATGAACTTTGTACAAAGCAGCAACATTCCTTCAAAATAGGTAAAACATTTGGTAACATAATGGCTGTGTTTCTGACTGTGAAGTTCAGAGAGGTTTCTTATTAATACAGAAGTGAACTTGTTTTGAGTTCTTGTCCTCTGTGCTGGTTTTGGCTGGGGTAGAGTTAATTTTCTTCCTAGCACCTGGTATGGGGCTGTGTTTTGGATTTGTGATAAAAGCAGTGTTGACAGCACACCAATACTTTAGCTATGGATGAGCAGTGCTTGGACAGTCAAGATCTTTTCTGCTTCTCACACTCCCTGCCAATGAGCAGGCTGGGGGTGCACAAGGAGTTTTGTGGGTACACAGCTGGGACCCCAACTGGCCAAAGGGATATTCCAGACCAAGCGATATCAATGCTCACACATAAACTGGAGGGAAGGCTGGCCAGGGGCTGCTGCTCAGAGACTGGCTGGGCATTGGTTGGTGGTGAGCAATTGTTTTTCTTGGGATTTTTTCTCACTTTTCAAAATTCCTTATCCTTTTAACTACATTATTATTATTATTATATTGTAATTCAGTTTTTAAACCGTTCTTATCTTAACCCATGAGCTGTCTCTTATTTACCCTTCCAATCCCCTTCCCCCAGCCTGCTGGGTTTGGAGGGAGGGAGTGAGTGGCTGTGTGGTGTTCCATTTTCAGCTGATATTAAACTAGAACTTCCTCATTCCTTTTTCCTCCCCAAACTGTCTTCTTCAGCTTCGCAATAAAATTTTTTGCTGTGAAGTTGCTACTGACCCAGCATCCATCATGAAGGATTGATGTGTACCCTTAAGAGCTTTGGAGGAGTAGAAAAGACTAAAGTGATTCCTCTTTCCAATGAGATAAGGCACTGTGCAAGCTCATACCAGCATTTTTTCTTTGCTTTTTACTTTTACTCTTTGAGGATGAGAACTGCAGCTGTTACAGAATTGTCAACGGGATGTTGGATCATGCAGAAAATAGCCCCACAGTTTAGGCTCTAAATCTAAATCCCGGCTTAAGTCAGCCAAATGGAAGAAATTTCAACACAGAAATACTGATTCTTTATAACAATGTCTCTAATTGTATTTTTTCTAGTAGTTAATGATGAAAATGATGGGTCAGGCCCATAAGATCAAAGTATCTGGGAGAATGGAAATGCAGGAATTCCAGATAGATGTATAACAGCAGTCAGCTTACTGCTGTTATGAGTTACTACTGTCCAGTAACTGAGCTCTGGTAAGTCCATATTCAGAGTGACAGCTGAGAAATAAATCTCATTAACATAAAGCATGATGGAAGGAAAGAGGGAGAAACTTCAAGAAGTATCTGATTTTTGTTGAGATGTATTTTTTTTAATTTCAACTTTAGTATTTGGTTTGGTTTTATTTTGCCTTTACTGGATCCTGAATTAGCATTCTACTTTATATATTGGTCTGTTAATGTTTTGCTTTAAACATTTACATATGTGCTCAAAAAAATTTCTACATTATTTGCAGTACTTGAAGTCCCTAAAAATATACAAATTTTAGCCTTGTAGTAACTAAAGGGACATTTTTGTAGCAATTACTATTTTCCATAAAAATGCAGTCAGTGCAAAAACCAATCCCACTCAGTGTACTATTGGCAAAGGATGGGAGGAAGGAGCTAAGACAGAATATAGGGATTGGTAAGATCAGCCAAATCAGAAGCAGAAGAGATTCTGAAGGGTTGGGAATGCTGAATAGTACCTTGAATTTTTTTATAATACACTGCATACACTTCAAGTAAATGGTAAAGTAGAGGGATTAGAATAATGATAAATGAAATCTTTCACCAGACTTCTTTTTTTCTGAAGAGTTTGATATGTAAGAGGTGTGTATTAAAAGTCACAATAGGCACGGAAGTTGCTGCATTAATTTAATCTTAAATTATTGTGAATTCTTTGAGCTTAGCTCAGTTGGTTTGGGCATGGTGCTAATAATGCCAGGGTTATGGGCTCAATCCCCATGTGGGCCATCCAGTTAAGAATTGGACTTGATGATCTTTGCTGGTCTCTTCCAGCTCAGAATATTCTGTGAATAAGATGCATATTACTTAGAAGTAAATAGAACCCGAAATTTCGTGTACAGCAACGCCATATATCTAATTTTTAATGAAAAATATTAATTTTAAAGAAGTCTTAAATACAGAAGAATCTATCTATAACCATTGTTCTATTTAATTTTGGTTCATATGCATAATTATATTCTCAGTTTATCTCAATTATTTCAAAACTTTTTATTTGTGTAAGAAATCAATATAAAGCAGACCAATTCCAGTTAATGTTTGCATGTGAATGCTTTATTTGATCAGAAATTTTTAAAAAGTGTAAATTAATTAGGTTCTTTCATTCAGTAAGTTTTGGGAGTTTTGCCTCTAAATTCCTTTGTCTTCCTTGGAAAGCCTATTTAATATGCTTTGCATGGTTTCTTCGCATGTCTATGAATGTATAATGCATTGCTTAAAAGTCACTGGAAATACTACTGATTGAAAATAAAGAACGTCTAGTACAATAAAATGTAGTTTCTGCAGATAATATTGCTTGCTCTCTTAGTGGTATCAGTTTTACTGGAAGTTCACTCCCCAATGAGCTCTGACAAAGATATATGTCATATCAGATGATGAAAAAAATTAATCACCGGTTAAAAGTCATTTAGTGGTCAACATGCCACTTGCCCTCAAAATAGAGTTCAGCCAGAATTTAAATGGTGTGTGGGGCCTCTTGCAAAGACTGTACAACTGAGAGAAATGGATCAGACTAGGAAGATGGCTTTTAGTCTCACTTGGCAAAGGGAAAACTGCTGCAAAGCTCAGGTGAGTTGAGCTACTCAGTCTTACACAGCCAACAACCAGCTTGTGTTGCTATCAGCTGCTCACTGCAGTCAGTTCCATCACTGAACAACTGGTGATTACAAGCAAGAGTGTGTAAAGACAGCACAAAGGTTTCTTAATCTCATGAATAAATTTTTTCAGATTTTTTTCTCAGTATCATGACCTATCAGTTTCTTCATTTACAGCAGATATCAGACAAAAGCATGTATAAAAAAGGTCTGCAAGACTTGCAGGCACAGGGGTTCAACAGTTTTTCTTTACATAAGTTGACATAAAGAAGAAATCTTCATATATCACCAAAAGGAGATTTCAAAACTAAGACAAAATTAAATTCATTTCACATGGATAACTTATTGCATGCCAGTTACCAGTTTCAGATTTCAGTTCATTACTGTATGAAAGCCATGAGAAATACGAGATGTGTTGCTGTCTTTTATAAAATAGCTAAAGGAATAAAGGACAAA
The DNA here is from genome assembly GCA_013398275.1 of Promerops cafer. NCBI lineage: Eukaryota > Metazoa > Chordata > Aves > Passeriformes > Nectariniidae > Promerops > Promerops cafer. The sequence goes on from VZSE01010483.1 coordinate 425,107, forward strand.
GGTAGATTTGTTAGGTGCACTTTTCAATGTAAAAAGGTTCTGAGAAAATAGGTCCTGTTTACTCTAGCAAAAATAAAAATTGGGATCAATTTACAGGCCTGGAGCCAGAATTTGGACTTATTAAAATAGTGCATCTGGGGAGATCTGTAACATTTTAAAAAATTGTGAACTCAGCAAATTTGAGCAAATTTTAATATCAAAACAGGAAAAAAAATGCTAGTAAAAAATTCTGATGGGCAGGTGGATTTCATAATATGAGTACTTGGATGAGACTAAAATATCCTTGTATGACAAGCACCTTAAAAAATGAAGATCATTCTAACCTTTTATTGACCCAATTCATCCATGTCTGAGCATTGTTGGCATTCCATGAATTGTTGCTGTAGGAAGGGCAGACCTCAGGGTATAGATTCTACAGACCCCATCACTCTCAGCATTGAGGAATACTGAAAACAGAAAACAAACCAAGTAAGGTAACTTAAAATTACTTTCGAAACAGAGGGTATAAAAAATTCCTCTCTCCTGCCTATGAAAAGGAAAGCAAACTACAGTTGGAAAACAAAAAACATGCAGCAAACAACATCCAGCCTAACAAGACATAGGGGGAACAGCCTTAGTAGGTATTCCTGTATAGATACAAGCTCTTTAAGCCAAGTTTACTGTGCTGTTGAGGTTATGATGGTCATATCTGATAATTTAGAGGGTTTTACTGTCTGCTTGCAATTTATTATGATGTCCTTTTCCTGTAAAAAGTAGTGTCTGATTCATGTGTATCCGTGTGCATGGATGAGCAATTTGGGGACAACCGAGCTGACTGAGCAGAGATGCTCAAATGACTGTAGAATAAAGATTAGAGGACACTGTAAGGAAATAGGCAGGAACAGCAGAAGCTGAAGGACCACTCGAGGAACTCAGGAAGCAAATGCAGCCATGCTCTGGGATGTGGGTCTCTTCTTAGTGGTGATGATGCTGTGCTGACAGGAGTGTAGATGCACCTGTGACTAGCATGAAAGGACCAAATAACAGGAATAGTATTAACCAGGAAGATAAGCAGTTGCTATTAAAACTCCTTTTAAAATTTGTATTTCCATTCTGTTCTACTCAGTTGCTATGAGACCAATGTTAAAATTTGCATTTTCTTATTTAAATTTGATTTAGACCTTTCCATTGAATTTAAAATCTTTTAAGTCTTTGTGTAGCTAGGAGTTTCAGTTTTCTTGTCAAAGACATGACTGATTTGTAATGTCTCTTTTCTTATGTCTCTTTCTGCTTACCAATTAAAACACACTTTATTAGTGATCATCTGGCACTTCCATTCCATCTGTAAAATGTTCTTTTTTATATTCTCAGCCAATGCTTGCCATTCTTTACAGTCTCTTCAATATTAGTATAAATATCATATCTCAGTAAATAATAGACCCAGATGAATAATGGTTTGATAACTTCTTATCTCTAAAAGTATTCACTTGTGGACCTCATTGCCAATGCCACAATGTCACAGTGGAGAAATGAACAGGCACATAGATGTTGGCAAAAATACTTATAAATCTTGCAAAAAAATTCAATTTCATATAAAGTACCATAGCAGAATCAGAATCTCTTTTACGTGTACTCATATTTTCATAGTCACACAATCATTTAGTTCCGGATAAGACAATAATTAACAGACAGGCTGTTAAACATGTTTGAGTAGGCAGATATACGTTAAAACCTCTTACAGAATTTGAAAGTAATGCCTGGAAACTCAGGTCAGTTATTGCTGAAGACCCATGTATGGTCAAGGTATACTTCCACTTGCTTCCATCACTCCACTTCCAAAAGACTGAGCTTTTCTGACTTAATTATCTTTTTTTTTGGATATCACAGTGGAAATATCAATCAGGTAAATGAAGCTGAACATTGAATAACCAGCACCCATGGCACTGGGATTAGTTCTAGTGTGGTCTCTCTTTTCAAAAATATTTTTAAACACAGCAAGTGGACTAATTCATTCAAAGATGACTACCTGAAAACTGGTATTTTGTCTGTAGTTAAGATCTATTAAAATGTGCTCAAATGGTTTATGATTCTTGCTGCAGTTTACTGTAACAATACCTCATAGGTTATGAGTAAATTGTTTGGCTTTGGTTTTTTTATTTCCTCTATACTCTTTGATTCTGAGTTATTTTTCCCCTTTATTCCTGTAACTTGTATGCTGGTAAATGCTTTAAACTTTCTACAGTACTGTGGACAATGGATATGCTTTTTTGCTGCCCCAAGAAGTATATAGACTCTTTAAAACTGCTGTTCAGATAACATATAAAAAGATCATAATGAACTCATGAGAAGGTATCTAGAGAAAGAAACTTGGAGATTCTTGTGTTGGTTAGTTTTCTCACTAAGAGATATAATATTCAGAAACAAAATTTACAAGGTACCTGATTTAAAAGGTAGCTACTTATCAGTCTGGAAACAAAGCCAAAAGATGAAAAGAAACTTGAAAATTTCCCTGTACTGAAGAAATCCTTTACTTTCTTAATACAAACCTAAGGCTGATAAAATCAACAGTCCTGGAAGGGAAGGTCTTCCTGCAACAGAAAAGTCAGATTCATTGAACTGAAAGTGATGCAACCAAGTAAGGACAGCTATCCTGCTTCCCATCTGTTATGTGAACAGGCCTGCTCACTTGCATCTAACTTGAGAATTGTTACCCCTGGGTCTTGCATAGTAGGCTTATTTTCATTGTCATTGAGCTTTGAGTTGGCTATAGCATAGAAGGCATCTACAGAAAGGGTGCTTTGTTTCTTCCCAAAAATAGAACCAGAACCTGAGGCCACAGTCTGAAAGACGAAAGATTGTGTCACTCTAAAAGTTCTTACTAGAATGCCTCCTCCCTGAGCTTTCTCTTCTATAATTTTAGGTTTAAATTAACTACCATTAGAGAACTTGAGGCACAGTCCTCTCAAAAAATAATAAATTTATGCTATGTAAGGTGAAAGACCATCTGGAGTTTATATGGATATTAGAAGACTGATTAATAGTATAGTATTTAAAACTGAAGAAGAAAATCTCAGGCCAAGCCATTTGGCAAGTGCAATCCATTACATGAATAGACATGCCAGTGCTTCAGGGAGATCTCTGTCTTTCTCATTTCTCTCCATCTTGCTCTTTTAATTTGTGTTTTGTAGCTATCTATCTTCAGCTTAAAATTATGTTGTTGTCCATTTCAAGTCTTAGGCCTTCAGCTCCTTTCTCTCATTACATAAACCTTAGTAACTGTCCCTCCTAGCTACTTTTGAACTTGCCTCTGTTTTGAGGTACGTGATCTAGTTTTAACTACTTCTAGAGGAACATGAAGAAAAATATCAGCCACTGTGGGGGGGAAAGAAAAAAACAAAAGGAGAGAAACAAATAAACACACCCCTAACTAAACAACTCAACAAGCAAAAACTGTGAAATCACCTTCCAAAATCCTACTGTCTTTGTTGCTCCTGTAGGTACCATTAATCTCTGAGAATTTTTTGTTCTTTTCAGGCAGCAGCCAATAAAATGGAAGAAAATTTCTAATGGTTATAGGCTCTTAATTAACTATGCTACAGAAATTTTTGCAGAACTGAGTGCATCATCAAGAAATTAATAATTGGTGTGGCTGTTCTGCTATGCTGTACTTGTTAATATTCATTAATGACCATTTTCAAAACTATAAAACAGGAAAATTGAGAAAGAATAAAAACAAAGAAGGGATAAAGATCTACCAGAAAATATGAAGTAGAGAGAATGTAGTAGAGGGGAAAGAATATATGTGGAGTAAAACTACAAGAAAATAGAAGGAAAAAAGTAGATAAACATAGTGAACAGGTTTGTATAATTATTAAATAGAGGGGGAGAGAGAAAGATATTTCTATCTTTAATCAGGAGAAGAAAAACAAAAATATTGAAAAATTAGTAATTTCTTTGGAATATTAGAACACTGGATGAAATCCTTCTGTAAGTGAAGTCAGATGTGAGATTCTGCGTAAATATTTGACCTTTTTATTGACTATGCAACACAGTACTGAACAATGTATTTATAGCAGTATTCCAGTTTAAATAAAAAAACTTAGATTTTTTTTGTCAGCAGTCTAATTCATTATTGTGGGTTGCACCAGGTACATTAAGCAGCAATAGTAAAGTATCCTGACTAGATAACACTCCTATTTGTGTTAGAACCTATGGCATTTGCTTCAAGCTTCATGTTCAGTAATAGCTAGTCAGACCTTACTGTGCTCATTATTTTTTAACTGAGGTTCAAATTATTAAAACTTAGTTATCTAAACCTTCATGCATGTGGTAGAAATAATTAATCTCAGAGTCTCTGTCTTGCCACAGATGATTTGGTAAGTATACCCAGGTCTACTCTGTGGTCATACTGCCACAGATTAAAATCTGGAGAAATTAAGAGAAGTGCAGTTGTCATGTACATAAATAAATCTGCATCTAGACTGAAATAAGTAAATCAAAAGTTGTTTTTTAATAAGCAGAAGGAATGAATTGTGGTTTAAAATAAAGCAAAACTAAATAAACTTTGAAAGCTTGGTTTAAATAATACCCATACCTTTCACAAGATCAGTTCACAGTGGTGAATTTCAGCCAAGAAACATTTCTCTTGAGGAATTTTAGTGAATCCTCATTTGCAAGGGAACAACACTGAGAACCAAATCCTGCTTTTCTTACTAACAATTATAGTTTCGTTTGCAATGTCAGTGGCAATGGAATCAGACCAGAGACCATATCTGTGGTGGGATTTTTTTTTCCAGGTTTATAATGAATCCATTCTGTTTCTATGTGTGAACGTAGGAGTTTAACTGTGTAGCTGAAATTATCTGTGAGGAACAAACTGGAAATCAAATCTCCTTTGGGATCTCTATTACGTAAATTTAAAAACTCAAACACATAAAAGCAGTATGAATTCAGTAGAGGAGCATGCACTACCTTTCAGAATTTGCAACACACGTCATGCTCAGGAAAACAGGTTAATCTGCATTCCCTCTCTGTCTTTTGACATACCACCATGACAGACATATTTATTAAATCTATGTATTTTATGCCAGTGACTATAGATTTCATTTATTTGTTTAGTTCTTATTTATAACTCCTAGCTATTTATGTATTGATAAAACTGCCTCTCTTGATCTGTATTTAACCCTGACAGTGTCTGCAGATACACTATCCTATTCAGTGTCTTCACTTTGGCTGTTTTTCAAATGCATCTAAAACATGGAGAGATGTGTCCCATTTGACTGCTGGGTTAGTAAATTCGGAATGTGCATTATGAAATGAATGCCATGTACATGTAATTAAGAAGCATAAATGCAAATACTAGCTTTGAAGTTTGATAAAAGTTATATTTTGCAACATGCATGCACATAAATCAATATATATTTCTCTCATACATCTGTCACTGTTTGTCTTTTTTTTCCTTTTATTTATAGTAGCTACATCTGTGATAAATAGCCTCCTCAAAAAGAAATATTCCAACAAGGTAATAATTATGCTACATAGTACAATATGGACTGCACAATTTGCAATATGCATCACTTAAGGCTATTGATTTTTAAAAGGAATTAATATATTCTCCTAACATTCTGGCTGAGATGCTCTTCAAATAAATTCTCTAAAATATAGTCTTGACTGTTTTAACATATAAGCCTGATTGTTTCATTTTCCAATAAAAATGTGGAAATTCTTGAAGACTTGGTAGAAATTGAAGCATGGAAATATTGGACAAGGAGCTGGTAATTGAATCTTGGGTTTCTCTTTTTCCAGGTGACAATGACAGAGAGAGGACAATGTTGTCTGAATGTGTATTTCTCTTCAGTTAGCAACAATCGAGACAAAATATCTATATTGATTTTTCTTTCTACTGTCTGCCCTTATTTATTTGTTCTAAATTCATAGAATCAGGGAATAATAGAATATCCTGAGCTAGAAAGGACCTACAACCATCATCCAAGTCCAGCTCCTGGCCCTGCACACAACAGAACCAAGAGATACACCACGTGCCTCACAGTGTTGTCCAAACACTTCCTGAGCTCTTTCGGGTTTGGTGTTGTGACCACTTCCCTGGGGAGCCTGTTCCAGTGACCAACCACGTTCTGGGTTTAAAACCTTTTTGTAATATCCAACCTAACACAGCTTGATGCCATTACCTTGGGTCCTGTCACTTGTCACACCTGAGAAGAGATCAGTGCCTCCCCCGCCTCTTCCCCTCATGAGGAAGTTGAAGATTTCAATGAGGGCTCCTCTCAGTCTCCTCTTCTCCAGGCTGCACAGATCAAGTGACCACTGCCTCTCCTCATTCAGCTTCCCCTCAAGTCCCTTCAACATCTTCATTGCCCTCCTGTGGTGCCCCTTAATAGCTGTACATTTCTTATATTGTGGCATCCAAAACTGCCGCCAGGACTCGAGCTGAGGCCACCCCAGTGCAGAGCAGAGTGTGACAATCCCCTCCCTTGCCCAGCTGCTGATGCTGTGCCTGATGCCCCCAGGACATGGTTGGCCCTCCTGGCTGCCAGGGCACTGCTGACTCACATTCAGCTTTCCATTGACCAGGACCCCCAGGTCCCTTTCCCCTGCACTGCCTTCCAGCATCTCATGCCCCAGTCTGTCTGTACATCCAGGGTTGCCCCGTCCCAGATGGAGAATCCGGCACTTTTCCCTTGTTGAGCTTCCTATGGTTGGTGATTGCCCAGCCCTCTGATTTATCCAGGTCTCTCTGCAGGGCCTCCCTGCCTTCGAGGGAGTCAACAGCTCCTCCCAGTTTTGTATCTGCAGACTTGCTCAGTGTCCCTTCCAGTCCTGCAGCCAGGTCATTTATGGAGATGTCAAAGAGCACAGGGCCTAAGATGGAGCCCTGTGGAACCCCACTAGTGACAGGTCCCCAGTCTGATGTCACCCCATTCCCTGTGACCCTTTGTGCCTGACCTGTGAGCCCATTGCTCACCCATGACATGATGTGTTTATCCAGTTGTGAGCTGGATATTTTATCCAGAAGGATTCTGTGAGACAGCATGGNTGCCAGCCGGTGGGCCATCGTGCACCCATTGCATGATGTGTTTATCCAGCTGTATGCTGGACATTTTATCCAGAAGAATTTTGTGAGAAACAGTATCAAAACCTTTGCTGAAAATAAAGATTATATCAACTGACTTCCCTTGATCAACTGGGTGGTTTACCCTGTCCTAAAAGGAAATCAGGTTTGACAAGCAGGACGTTCCACTAATAAAGCTATGGTGGCTGTGACCAATGGTTGCATCTCCACTGCAAAGGAAGTCTGAGACTCCTGAGACTGTAGCCTTTTAGGAGAACAATGTATCAATCTCACTCTCATTCTCAAGAATACTGTGCAGATTGTCCCCTTCCTCTCATAGTTCCTTCAGGAGCAGACACAGCTCATTGATATGTTGTTACATATCTTCTACAAAAGGAATGACTGTCAGCCCTGGTCTCATGGGGAGGCACAGGGACTCCTGTCAGCCTAAGACCTGAAGAATTACATCTGCCATCAGAAGGTGTGCCTGGCTGGAGGTCTCTGACATGGCTACTGCAGTGACTCCATGCAGCTACGTTTTTATGCAATGGAGAATTACTTACTGAAGATATAATAACTGTATTTCTTCTAATCTTCTACACTGTTCACAGATACTTATTACACCTCAATTTTCATTAACGGTGGACATTTACCTTCCATCTTTCCATACAGAACTTTCAAATGAATATATGCTATTTTTGAATAGATTATTAATATTATGTGGGAAAATTACAGAAAATATATGCTATTATTTGATCAGCAAGATCACAGAAAAGTACTGTATATTTACATTTGTTTGAGTACTGGAAATAAAATGCTAAATGCACTTATATGCCAATAAATTTCTCTATTTAACTTAAAAATTTTAAAGGAAAATGTCCTTGCATGATCAAATGTCACCAAGATTGCCATTACTCACTATTATAAAATTAATTTGGTAGTCTAATTTAGCAATAGCACAGGATAAGTGTTGATGAGTTAAGTAGTTTAATGGAACTTTCCTTCTTGCAGGAGGTCAGAATTTATCAAATATTCCCTGCTTCCTAGCTCATATCTTCTAAAATCTTTCTTCTCTGTGTCTCTCTCTGACAGAAAAGAAAGAAGTTTGACAGAAGAGTTAATCCATTCATGAGTCATATGTGACAGACAAGAATTAAACCCAAGAATAAATTATAATAATTACATAAACTCTGCATCCTGAAAAGCCAAGACAATTAACATGCAAAATGTGGTAACCTCCTGCCAAGACAATTAGCATGCAAAATCATAGTCATTAAGGCCAGCACCAAGGGCAGATGTTATTGGAGACAGGGATTTTTGCTTGTGATGTTAAAATATGAAGATGAAACAAGAAAATGGAAAGTTTTTTTTTTTCTATTTTTTAGCATAGACTAGCAGGGTAAGTACAAGCAATGGGAGAGGCATAATGGGTAATACTTAGGCCATGTTTGAACAGAGCAGGTTGTTGGTGTTTAAAAATGAGCTGGCTAACTCAAATTTACAAGACTTGAGTCAAAGGAGAGAAAAACAGTATTCCAGGTATTTGAAAGCAAGATTATTTGTCTGACTGACTGGCTAGACAAAAGTGTCAAAGAGATGAAAAGCAGTCTAAAATCACATGATGATGTAACATGTCTGATATTTTCTGGTTTAAATTTCTCTAAGTACTGTACATGCTATAATATGCAAATTTTCTCTTATTTGAATCTGATTAAATCTATTAATAAATCCTAGTTTTAGTTATACCACTTGAATCATTGGATTTCTCAAGGAATGTTACACAGACTGTTCCAAAGAGATTAAAAAATGTTTAAGGTTTAGGATGATATCATGAAGGGAAAGCATCTGTAAGTGTGTGGCATTCTCAGAAGGGATTCAGAAGTTATCTCCTGAAAGGCAAGAAGTTTAGAACAAATGATAAATGCTGTAGTTTCCTGTCCCACTTTTCTAAGCTTATCAGGTTAAAAGGACAAGTCACTGGCTGTCATCAACACCAGGGGGTTTCCCCGCCCCCTCCTTTTTTAAATATTTTTTTTTTCCTTGCCTTCTTTGATAAGGGTGAAAGAAAGGTAGAAAATTAACAAATGCATCCAGCATGACCAAAAGTGGCAAATGAGGAAAGGCAAAGGAACAGACAAAAAAAAAAAAAGGCTGACAGTGATGAAAAATGGGACATGGAGGGCAAGACAGGATGTAAAGCTGAGGATGAGGTAACTGGAATATGGCATGATGTTGCAACTGTTTGTATGACCATGCAACCCAATATTCTATTAAATTAAGGTTAGTTGTTTGCTATGCTACATGGTCTCTGAAGTAAAATTTTCTTGCTGCAGCAACAGAATGTTCTGTATCCTGAAGAAAAGTACACCCTACCCAGGATCACTGGCCTGTCAAGTCTGTACTTTACAGCCCTGCACTGATAAGAGATGGTGTTCTTTTTCAGTGTTCTTCTAACTATTCCCCTGACTGCAGAGCTCCTTAAGTGTACATAGCATACAGTTTCTTTTATAATCATCCATGTAGAGCAGAATAGCACTTTTTCCATTCATTCTCACCTCAAATAATGCAAATCTTATCAGGTCTCATGCATGGCACAAGACTGAGTATCTAGAAACCTTTGCTTCGATGGGACTTTATAAGACAGCTACCTACTTTTTTCTGATTGTATTATTGTTACTGGTTGTCAGGTTGCCCCTTGAAGCAATATACCAAAGTGAGTAAGTGTTGCATGAGCTTCAAAACACCTGTGTCTGCCCTGAAGTTAAAGAAAAACCAACTCTACATAGAGGAGTATGATCTCTGTCTCACCCATGGTGCACAGGACACTCTCACCAGCATGCCTGGTTTGTCATAAGGACAGGTATTCCAAGTGTGGAGGAACCTGTTTACATCTCTACCTGGCATTCTTCATTCTCTTCATTGTCACTCAAATTAACATGGGTGCTTCTTCAGGCTGTTTGAGTAATTGACCAGAGTAAACTAAAACCTTCTTCTCCAAAATTCTGGAATATTTAACAAAGTTCAGTGGCCCAATTAATCCATGGACTATTTTTATACAGTTTTGGGGGAGTAGTATTGACCTCTTTTCAAGTGCTTCACAACCTGTCTTCTATGATCTTCACAAACACTCTTAAGCTGTTTTCTTCTAAAACAGATTCCCTTGTTGTTTTCTGGACGTTATTCTGTTCCCTTCCTCTGTCCTTTCTGAACTTCTGATTCCAGAGCTTGAATGTCATCAACAAGATTTTTTCCCCTTTTTTTTCAAATCATTAACAAAGTAACTAAGAAAGACTTAATCTGAGACATTTCTTCCTAATTCGATATTTTAATCTTTAACATTGCACTTTGTTTATGATCTTCTACACAGCTTTTAATCAAAATAACAATGTTTCTGTGTATCTAAAGTGATTTGAATTAATTTTTCAGGTAAGATTTCATTTTTCACTTCATGAAGAGATTTACTAGAGTGTTTTACATGTAGTAAACTTTATGTCATCTAGTGATTTTGTAATTCTATTTTTTTTTAAATAATGAAGCTATAGGAGCAAAATATTTTCTACTTCCTTTATAGATGTAAAATGCTTTTTAATGTAGCAAAACTCCTGCATAGCAAAACTAGTTGTGCTTGCATTCAGCAGGAAGTAAGGCTGGCTCATTGACAGAGGAAAAAATATAGTAAAAAAAGGGGGAAAAAAAAAAAAAAAAAGAGGCAGAAAGGAAAAAAGAAACATGCCAAAGTGAATAAGAAGCGTTTTGAACTATGGTAAAAGAGTATCTATACTAATACTTACTTCTGACAGGAGTCAAAAAGACGAAAAATTCAATAAGATTTACCAAATATATCCCCTTTCCTCTACCTTCTCCTGCTCTGGATTCGTGCTTGAATCAATTTATGGTTCAGTGAGTTCCCATATCAGAGATTGGCAGACATTACTTTTATGAATTTAACAGACTTCTTCAGCATTAAATGTCACAGTAAACTGGTTTGGTATTGTGCAAGTACCAGTACAGGATATTGCTTGTGACAATACTTCCAGAACTTGATCCCTTCATTTATGTTTCTGCATTTCATATTGTAAGAAGCACTGAACAGGACTTTCACTTATGACCTTTTCTATGTAATTCATGCTCCATGCACATGCACCATAACTCCCCTCCGTTATCATTTTGTTTTTTTCTAGGTTGCAAACTCATCTAGTTTTTCCTGTAAGAAAGTTCTTCCATACTTCTGGTCATCTCCACCTCATGCAATTTTTTTTCAGATTAAATTGGCAACTGTACATACAATTGAAGGCACAACGACAGCATGGGTTTAAATAGTCCTTAAAGGGATGTTTCCTATTTAATTATTTGTGTGTTTCCTAATATTCATTTTGCCTCTCTGATGGCTGTGACCATTCAGCTCATGTTTTTGCAATCTGCAGACTGATACATTTATCTGCAAAAAAATCCAAGATGTCTTGAGTGATAAGAGTTCATCTGAAAAGCCATCATTTTGTCACTTTGTGGAGGTTATTTTTCCACTTTCACATGTGGGTCATTTGTATTTATAAACAGTGAACTTATCTTTCATTTGGTTTTGACACAGATCCCTTACTGTCTTTACCATAAAACAAAGACCTCTTTCAGCTTCTCTGCAGTGTATACTAGTTCAAAGAATTAATTTAACTTTTCTTCTACAGCATTCATTTCTTTGGTAAGTGTGGAAGGTAAAGCAAAGATGTACATGACCAACACAGAAAGCAAGAAAACAGTAAAATGAGAAAGGAATTAAAAACTGAGGAAAAGGAACTTATAAAATCTGAAATTGCCCGGACTACTTGAATGACAATCACAATAATTTCTATAGCAAGATATAAACCCCACAGTCTCCAGTTAGCTCAGATCTCTTGCCCTAGAGAGAAACAGTGGAAGCCTAACATGTCCATCTGGATTTCTGGGTTTTGCATTAGTAAGGTTAGTGTGTGTTGAATTAGTAAGGCTGATGGACATCAGTTGCAAATAATGATCCATTTCCCAAGTCCTATACCTTTCTTGCTTTCTGGATAAAAATCTGCTTTCTGAGGTAAGTGTGACTTTTTTTTTTTCCTATCTGTATGGTGAGAGAATGCCTGGAGGTGGAGAGTTTCTCATGCAGATGGAGATGAGTGTGCTGAGTCACTGTCCTTTGGTGTGTGACAGACTTCCTGCAAAAAGCTGGAAAAGGCTTCAGTCTCTCTTCTGTACCCCAAGTACAGAATTAAAATATCTCTCCATCTTATTGAAGTGCTTCTGATATAATTTCTAACTTTGAAATTAGTCTTTTAAAAGAGCTGAATTTGATCAGTTTAAATACATTCAACATGGAATTAGTTATGGTGTTATGGCTCTTTTTCATTTTTTCATTAGTGGCTAAACTACATACATAAAGTTCCATCTAAATATAACATCATTTCGTTCTGAATATGCCTTTTTAGAATGTTAACTTAGCATTTGCTAGATAAGCCCTCTAAATAATCTAACTCCAGGAAAATCTTTGACAAAAAGTGATTTTTTAATGCTGAAAAAATCACCATGATTTTTTTCTGAAATTATCTTCTTTTGCCTTCTCAGAGTTTTTGTATAATGCCCCAGATCTACTTTATAGCTCTTGGGTCCTTTTCTGCTGGGGGTATCTGACTGCTAGATATGATATTTATCATTAAACATAAACTGGGGGATGGCAGCACGGGGATGTCTCTGGTTACAACTAGGAGGTTCGAGCGACAGAGACAACTCGAGTGTGGCTGAGAGTAACTTGCTCCTGAGGCACTAGTGATGCACAGGAATGTTTGCACACATTCAGGGGACAGAAAAATGTGCAGTCACTGACTCACAGCCATTCATTTGTTTCCTATGTACTCAGCTCTGACTTCTTCCATTTGCATAAAGACAGCAAGACTATTCCCTGATAGACATACAGCTAATCCTCTATACCATTATCAGATAAATTACTCGATTGCTACTGTAATTTGCCTTCTCTTTTTCTATCCCTATCCTCTCAGTGATTATCCCATGGATTTTTACCTTTATTGAAGGTCCTAATTTTAGAGCTAATATTTTAGGTCAACATTGTTACAAATCTTATGCCTTCATTTCAGCTATCACATTTTCCTTTTTCTGTTTCTTCCAGTTTCCTTCTTCCTTTTTGCTTCCTTGCTTCATGTAACTATTTCCTTACTGAGGGTTATTTAACTATTAGTGGAAAATTTCCATGGAGTCTCTGTCTTCTTAAGTGATGCTGGGGTCAAAATTACCAGGAAGACTGTGCAACTGAAGAAATAATTTCACGGTGAGGACTCAGTCATATTTATTGTAGAAGAAGCATTTGGGTTTGGGGTTTTTCTTTATTAAAATATGATTTTTATATATGGCTTTGCAGATATAATTTAAGTGACACAAATTCTTGGTGATAGCTTTGACGGATATTATACAAAATCCTCAGATAAATGTAGTATACAGGACATTAGAATCATACAACAGGACAGATCACTCTTTCACAGTGCCTTTTAAATAAATAATCAACTGGCAGACAAAGGGAAACATTAACAAAAATAGGCATTATATTGGAAGAAGATAATAATTTTTTTCTCTATATTGAATAAATTATCCTAAACTCAAGTCAACCAGCCTTGATCTTGCACCATCCTTGCATATTCTGATTCTCTTCACTATTTCCCTTTTTTCCCACCAGATAACGAAGAGGTACTGATGTTGTCCTTTAAAATATATAGAGATGAGACTATTGTCATAAAGTTAGTGTAATTTTATTTTTAAAACCCCAAACAAAATAAACCCTTTAGTCTAAGAAAGTATGATAATTTTAATAAGTCAGCCTCATGCTATACAGAGGTTCTGTTATGGTAAATTGAAATAAACTTTTGTTAGCTTGCATGCTGTATTTTTAAGTGCTCTTCGATTTTCACAAGTTGACTGTCAAACTGTAGACAATATCATTTGAACATGGCTTGATAATTTAGTGTGCTTATGATAACTCTCTTACTTGATTAAGTGATTTCTGGCTTTCTTAATAAATGTATGTTTTGCAGTGATCTATTGAAAAAAAAAGGGGTCTTAAGTCTTCTAGAAGCATTCCAAAACAAAAGCTTCTAGTGTTCTCAGGAATTGATGTTCATTTTCCTGAAGTATTATAGATGAAGTCTCTTTAGTTTCTTATTTATCCTTACAGAGTGCATACACTGTGTATATCTCATCTGTGTCAGATCATATCCTCTTCATTCAGAATGCATAATCTGTTTTATTTGGCTCTTGTTTCTGAAGTGAAAAGAAGTATAGCATAGCCTCATTTGAATTAACACCAGCAGTTCCAAATGCTTCATTAATTTTCACATAGCTATGAAGACTTGCAATAGCAGTGATCTCAACTCAAAAAACCTCAGGTTTTTATTTTTTGTTGTTGTTGTTTTGTTTTTGTTGTTGTTGTTAAATTTTGTGGACAATAATACACACAGCAGAAAGATGTGGAATGAACTAAGGTGAAAATATACAGTGTCATCACAGTAACTGTGAAGAAGATCTACAAAATCAGCTCATCTGGACTGACACCTCCAATATTAATGCTGCATGAGAATGCACATCCTGTATATTACCTTTCCATTTGGCCTGTGTTAACATAAATATATTACACGACTCCAAAGTTCTTAATTCATCACAGGACACTTATTTTTTTGCATTTCTTTGTTTTGCCAATTTACTAAGGAAGAAGTTTTGTGCTTTCCAAATATACTAGGACAAGAAGGATATGATGTGTTTGAATTAATTCCATTTGCATGGAAATTGATTCCAATTGCACTACTTGAGATAGATGTAAAAGTTCAATGGGACATTTAGAAAAAAAAAAAAGTAATTTGAAATATTAGGAGTGAAGCCTTGGTCTTGATGAACTTTATTTCCAGCACGGATGAGTATTTCATTAACATCTTGTCCTCAGGGCAAAATTTAAGGCTGACTAGATTAACAGGAGCTGCCCACGTGCACCCAAGGCATCGAACTATATGAATTTGTCAGTGACAAATTGTTTGAAACCAATTAAACATCCTTCTCTGACAGGTACCAGATGTCAGGAAGGGAAGAGGCTGTTTAAGGAAATTGTAAGTGTTAATGGTGTAGTTAAATCATGCTAAACAAAGTTTCATTTTGGGGTTATGGGAAGGGTGTGTATGTGTGCCTGGAAGTCTTTCCAGGATTTCCCCCCTCTTCAATACCTTTATTATATTTTTATAAATATCATCTCTTCAACTTTCAAGCAATAGCAAAGAAAACCAACCAAATAAAGAGTTAGTGTTTCCTGATGGCATTTGGAAGAGGAAAGTTTTTGTTTGTTTGTTTCTCTCTCTCTTTAGTGCATTTTCCCCTTATTTATCTTTTTTTTTTCTCCTCTTCCTATTTATAACTTTATTTTATAAACCTAATTTCCTTTACGGGGACAACAAAACTTGGCATTGATCACTTTTTCCTGAGTCCCACACAGGAAGTGTGTTCATTTATTACATGAATAGTTTTTGGAGGAATTCTGGATCTTTGGCATTACTGTGACATGTAAAACACACAAGCTGTAATATAAGGCATTTTCTAAAATTTGCAGGTTTTGCAAGGCAAAAGGTATTTTTAAATTTCTTTTGCCAACTGCAATGTTGAATGGACTAGGGGAAAAAACTCAAACAAGTAAAAATAACTCAATTTCTTTAACGCTCCTGAAATGCATAACTTATGATATAATTAATGTTGAGTTTAAGAAATATGTAAATCTAAATTATGTCAATGACTTGAAAGTCATATAAATGAAAATATAAGCAGAAATGGATTTTATTTGCCTTCAATTTTTTTATTGTCTAAGATGCACAAGTTTCAGACTTGTGAATCTATGTTCTTAAATCATTTTAATAAGCTGCAATTTTTAAAATGTAGATTATAATGATCAATTTGTGTCACAGAGACATTCTATCCAGGCACAAAACTGTTTTGTTTGTTCTCAGGCACAATGACTAATTTTAAGCATGTGTAGGGTGTTTCACTTCCCCGACACATTCACCTAAATGAAAACATTTAGGTTATCTTTATAACATGGTGATTTTCTTTGCAATAAGTGATTCATTCTTGATGTTGAGATTCAATGCTTCAGGTTATGATATATACATATATACACACACACACACACACACACACACACACACACATATATATATATATAACCTGAACCTTTTTGGATGAAATCATAGCTTACTGTTTTCTCTTAATTGTCCACTTAACAGGAGTTTAGAAAGGATTTGAGTGTAATTTGTCACAGTTGTCTGAGCAAGAGAGAGAGAGAGAAGGAGAAAGATTCTGAGAAAAGATGACCTCCAGCTTATAAGCAGTGAAAAGTGCAGGAACAGAAAGCAGGTTACTGTTCACATAAAGAGAAGTAAGAACAATGATTCCTGCATGGTATTATTGAGGTAATTGTTAGGGTATTACTACTATCCTTTTCAGCTAAGAATTATCCTTGTGCTCAGCAGTTAGAACAGTTTGTCTGAAGCTGCTTTTCTAGCCCAAAGTTGGAGAGTGTCTCTGCAAAGCACTGCTGTCCCGTGAGAGACACAGCGTGACAGTCAGAAGCCACAGTTCATCACAGGAACATATCCCACTGATGTCATCTGCTGGGCAGCAGGAGCCTATCCCAGCACTAGGACTTCCTTGGGGACAGGAAAGGAGCCAACTACAACACTTTTGCTGACAGCAATCCAAGCATTATTTTACTCTTCCATCTGTTTCTCTCTCTAGTCTACTATTTCTGTTCCATACAGAGAGAGGTCTTCTTCATTGTCTGTATATCATTAACAGCTCTGCATAGCAAGGCTATCAAAATGCCATTCTGCTGTATATCTTTAAATACACAATGAGGAGGTGCCAGAGTAAAAGGAAGCAATGGATTTTCTTCATATTTTTTTCTTTGGAATAGACAAAGAAATGAACTCTTTTCGTTAAGTACAGAAGAAACTGTTCTGTTCCATATAAAATACATGGAACGGAACATAAATGCATAAAAATAACAAAGGCATGTCCACTGATAAAACCTTCCAATTTGGAATCTGAATTCTTGGTGGAAGAAAAAGAAAGATCATTCATTTTCATTTCTTTTTAGCTTGCCTTTTCCAGCTCATTGGCCTGCTAAATGTGAGCCCCTTAGGCCAAACTTGGTGCAAGTTTACATACAATTCTCATTGAATTTGCATAATATATCTCTAAAATAATTTATAGTGTTTTGAGCATCGAGTACCACTGCCCTATATTATAACCCACCTCTGAGGGAGTGAAGGAATTCTCTAGCCACTCTATTTTCTGATAAATTGAACACTTTATGTAACTTTTCTAATTACTAACTAAAATGTAAGCCTGGCAGTCATTGACAACTATTATTCATTGCAAACGTACTGTAATGTAAATTGGGAGTAATATGGGGCGGGGGGGAAAGCACAAGCAAGAAGAAAGCCAACCAGGTTTCTTTTTTGTTTTAATATAAAATTCCTAAGGAAAGAAAAAGTGACTGTATTTGCCCCAAATATATAGAACACATTACTGAACTGTAGGCAATACATTCCTAAAAGATCATGTGTTTAAATCCATGAAAGAAGAGCTAGAAACTAATCTTCTGTATTCTTCCCAATGGAGGTTTAATAACCTGCTTCTGCAAGAACATTATACAAAAGAAAGAACTCAAATGTATTTGGAAGCAAGCACAATGGAGGAAATGTCTCTCTGGATGTTATGAGAAGCTGTGAAAACCATAGTGAAAAGCTGTGTAATATTGTATTCAAATCACAGGAGGAAAAAAACCCCATCAAAACAAAGAAATTAGAAAAGAAACTAAAACCAGGAACCCAGAGAACTCGTCCAGAATAGAGTAGACAGAAAAAGCTCTAATTCACAATTACTGGTCAACATACAGAGAAATAAATCCTTACAATTTTATATCTAAAGCAAAATGCTATTTTCAAATCAATGGTGAAGAATAAGCTCAGAGAAGTACTTGACTCATCAAACATTTTCAGCCTGGTTATTGTTGCATGTCTTAAAATACCAGTGCTGCAACCATAATTACTACATTTCAGAAAATAATGAAAGAATGCTGCAATTTCTGGGAGAAACTTAATGCAATTAAGTGCAATTCAGAGAAGTTCATGATGGCTGGGCCAAATGTTTAAAGTTGTTGATTCTTCCAAAACCTGAGTTGCTTAAAACTCCACTGTGATCTTATTAGTTTGAGCCATCCATTAAAAACATCAATGGATGAAGTGCTCGGCATCTGGATGGACTGAAGAAGGCACAGTAAAAAAGCCTAATTTAGTCCACTTTCACAGCAAATTTAATGGTGACTAATTAGATATTCCATCTGTTGTGGTTTTTATGCAACAGTGAAGAGCAACTTTGCAAAGCAAAACATTATTTTCTCTCTTTGTGTCTTTTGCTTTAAATGAAAGGAATTTATGATAAATTTCTGTTTGATAGAGAGTTAGAAAAGAGAAACATGAAAATTACAAAATTACTAGCATTCTAATTGCTTTCTTTGAGGGATTCTCAAACTACTCTTACAACAGGTGGCAGCGATAGCAGAACAGGTTCCTTTATGTGACTTCAGCCTATTTATCCCCAGCAAAGGGTAGGGGTGGATAAGAGAATCATCCAAACACAACAGATGGGAGATGTACCAAATCACCCATTTCCTGTGCTGTTTCTCAACCATCCTTAAATGATCAAGTACCTTTTATCTAATACCACAACATCCCAAGACATGCATCCCCAACACAGTTTGCTGATCTTTCCCTGATGTTTTTCACTACAAAATGAGTGACCCTAGAGCTCTCTAGTTCCATACTCTTCTTCCCTACAACAATATCACCTAGAACCATTAATTTGGGACTTTTGCTATCCCACATTTAGGGGTCATCACCCTTCTCCTGTGAGTAGTAAATGCACTTCACCTGATAGAGACATCCTCCTTCAGAAGTGGATACGGCCAAGTGAAGCATTAAAGGCTTTATTAGCCATGTAATATAGCCCATATTCTTTTTTTTATGAAAACTTGCAACACTACAAACTGGCTGTCCTTGTTTTCATTGTAGCCATTCCTGTTGGTTTAGGTCATTATACAGGTTCTCCTAATACACTATGACTGGAGGTCTGTTATCCTAAGAGTCTTCTTGTATAGTCTTAAGCAGATAAAAACAACTTCTAGCAAAAGTAATCCATTATATTTCCAGCTGCTAACAATACTCTTACTAGCAAAAAAGTGTTACAGTGCTAGTATTAGTGATAGCCTCCAGGTGTGCCTTCAGTGTGTGCGTGAGGTAGATGCTGCAAGAGCTGAATGACACACTAGCCACTACCTATCAGTGTTAAATGGCTGTTAAATGGAAAGGAATATTTTATGAGATAGGTACAGATACTGTGGAGAAATAGCTGTGAGAGACACAAAAGGGTTTGCTCTGTGGCAGCCTAAACTGATCTCAGTGCTGCCTGCCAGAGTTTCACTCTCCTTCCATCAGGCCTTCTTGGGCCAGCTCCAGCTGAGCTGACACAGAGTGCTGAATCATCAGAAAACACTTGACTTTGCTGTTCTGTTTTGTGCTGACTTACTGTGCTGAACACAGGGTCTGGCAGGCACTGGAGCCAGCACAGGGAAGAGACTGGAATGCATGGGCAGGGGCGGCAAGATGAAATGGCACTAGAGAAACCAGCAATTAGACTGGGTTTCAAGTTGTTAAAATTGCAGCCTATACTGCATCTAAAGACAGTCAGCAATTGTGTATCCGGGTGCTCAGTATATCACTACTCTGACTGGTGTAAGATGAGAATTTGTCAGAAACAAAATACTGACTTGCCAAAACAAAACATGAAAGACGACAAAACCAGGAAAATAACTGTACCTCAAAAAAAGGTCTTGGAAATCTAGACTGGGAAAGCATATAAGCATATTTTAAGATGAATTTGTTGTTTTCCTGATTGTTCCAGTGATGCCAAGATGATTTTTTGCCTTTTCTTCTATATGCCTTTTCATATAAATTTTATGTATCCTCAGTATTCTTAGCATGCGCACTTGTAATTCCTGAAGTCTGATGACTTATCATAGTCCTGGTATTCTGTTAGGCCAGGAGACCAAACATCCTAAAGGCCTCATAGTAGGAGGCTGGAAAGCCCTGCACTATCTTGGGAAACCAAGGTCCTCCCTAGAACACATCCTGTAAACTAAAGATTTGGCCCATCCAGGGGGGAATTCCACCAATGGGGGAATACCACACCATTCATCCAGGCCTCGCACTGGGGCCTCCTTGTTAGATATGCTAATTTTTAAGGTCTATAAATTGTACATGCCATTTATCCTGTGCGTGCATTGTGGCGCATTCCACCTTGGCAAAGTGGTGCACCAATAAGGATCCTTACTAAAATACCAAGGTAAAAATCCCTTATCCCTTAACCGTGTCTGGCTCTCAGTTTTTTTAAGACCAGGAAAAGGCATCACTAGGTAAACAGAATTGCTATATGTTATTTGTCAAACGAGGCAAAAACTATAGCTCTCTCTGGCACCAATCTCATCTTCTGTTAGAAATTGTTTTGGAGTATGCTAAACATCAGCTATATGACAAGGCTGTGAGTAATAAACTATAATGCTATTTGAAACAGTTTTGATCAAAATATTGTCTTACAAGACACTGAAAAAATCTTTCTGCTGAGGGTGGGCATGGCTTCCTCACAGCATATACCTGCAGCTGGGCAGGAGCAATCCTCCTTTTCCTACATGCTGGAGAAACTCTGTCCCTTACCTCTCACACCTGCACTCCTTGATAAAAGTTTTCTCACCTCTGACCCCATGAACTTGAATTGCTCACACATCTCCTATAACCCCTGCAATGATAATGCGGTGTTGGAATGTTCTGGTTTATACTACATATGTGCAGGAGGTTTTTTTTAGTGTCTCTTGTTTTTTGAGTGGTTGCAAATTGGTGATTATAATAAGCCTTATTTAAACCGCCATTGTCCAGTGGCATAGACAAAACACCTCTTCCCTTCAAAGAACAAGTTGGTTTACTGTGACCGACCAGATTCCAATGTCAGGATCACTTCTTTACAGGGACTCACAGTGGTAGAGATAGACAGAAGCAGATTCACTGTCACCTAAGTATAAGATATAAAAAATATCCTATATTTATAGAATAATACAGTTATAGAAATAACATTTATATATAAATAAAGGATAATACATTTATCTGTTTAATACACCTGTATTAATTTGAAAACAGCTTGTAATGCTGTTTTCTTTTCCAGGCTGTAGTATAATATTCTATAAGGTGGAAAACAAAACAAAACAAACCCCAAAACCCTGGGAAGCCAACTGTACCTTTAAACTCTATGGTTCTAATTACCAAACAACCTTGTCTGCCTCAGGAGCAAATTCAATACACTTCAACAAAATATCAATATTTTTATTAGCAACCTCTTTAAACAAAGCAAAATGCTATGCACTTATGATCTAAGAATGGGTAAAAAGGGCAAAGGAAACAAAAACATCAGAACAACAAAAATGCATTTGCTTTTTTGGGATAAAAGTAAAGAAAACCTTTTTCAAATGTGCTTCAGATAATATGCTTTGTTGAGTCAACCTTGCCCTTTCAGACTTTATCATTAATTATTCAACAGGGTAGTAAAGAAAGTTCCAAGTTTCAAGCAGGGTGATGATTTGTTTTTTATGCAAAATTCTGAGTTTGATTGCAATCCTTTTTACAAGCAGTACCAGTCAAGTTGCCAGGATTCATTTCTAGACTCACACAGCATTCAGCAGAAGCTCAATAGCTGCTAAAGCAGTGAAGCAGAACTGATCAGGCATGGATCTTCTCACAGGCAAGTTTTCCTGATAAATTTGTCAATCCTTTCTTTTTACAAAATTAGCAGTCATTTTTTTTCCATGGCTGTAGATGTTTCTTGAGAAAAAGGCTTTGTCCACATGTTATTGACAAATGGTCTCCAGTAGCCCAATTTGCACATCAGTCTGGACACTGCTGAGCTTTCTGCGGCAAAGGTGGCATCTCACAAGTCGTCCTAGAGAGACAGCTCTGAAAAGACAGAGCTTCCTTTGGAAAAATACCCCAGCATTTTGAAAAAAATGACAACAGATCTGGAAATGGGAGTCACTGTGATGAAGGTCTCCAAGTTCTGTCCACAGAGATTAGAAGAATTTTCTACCAGGACCAAAAATTTTCAGTCCTGAAACCACATGATCTTAAAAGCTCTTCACACCACAGGCTTGCCTAATTTCATCCACTACTTACTTGTTTTGCTAGCTATGTGTAATTTGATTACACAAGTTTTATCAGTTGCCCAAATACCCTGAAAGATGACTGGGAGAAGATATGAATGTCCCACACAATTAAGAGCATATTTTGGAGTATTGTTTTTCAGGATTAATTTCAGCAATTGAAATAATTGAAAATTATTTTTCAGATATAGATTCCTTCAAATGTTAAAATCTGTTGAATTGAAGGGGTAAGTAACATTTCTAAATTTTTAAAGTGTTACTTTTGCAAAGCTATCAACTAACATTGGAAAAAGTAATTTGTAATTTATAGGTGCTGATATTTATATGGTTGAAAAACACACATTTCATTTTTCAACAATGAAAAGGGAATACTAATTTTCAATATTAAAATACACATTAGAAACTGTATAACATCAAGAATCTAGTGCTCATGACTGAACCTGTCTTCTTTATTTATTATCTTTCAATGATTTCCTCTTACAGCATCATGCAAACCAGCTATGGTATTTGCTTTGCATGCAGACAATTATGCAACAATAAAATTCAGCTAAGTAGCTACTTTTATAAACATGTCAAAAAGGCTTGTTTTACTATTAACTTCCCTCAAATTTAGTTGACTTACAAAGAGTCCAAGATAAAACAATTTCTGAATTTCTCCTTTTAATATATCTCAACAGAAAATAACTCCTGAAATTCTCCTGCACTGGAAACAATTGCATCCAGCAGGGATACCAAATGATTCAGGAAACAGAAAAATCCTACAAAAGCTTTTAAGGCAGGAAGAATCTAGTTCGATTTTCATTTGTGCCAACTGAAGTCTTACTTCAGTGTTTTACATCAGGCAGCAAACATAATTCAGTGTTTCCATTTATTAATAAAAACTCTTCATGTTTTAATGAACTAGTCTTCAGAAAGAAAATAGATTATTAAGTGAAATACTCTTTGGCAACTAAGGTTAATAAAAAGCTTTTCATTCTTTATTTCCACACATTTTTATGTAAAAGCTGAGCAAATCACATTGGAAAGAATAGGGTTGAATCTGAAATTGGGTAATTTTTTCCTAAGTTGCATCTTTTTCTAAGTCCATCTGTGAAAAAACATTCTGCTCCTTTTTTTTTTCTCAAAATTCATAGTTTTCCTTTTTGTTTAGTTCAGTCCTTCTAACTTCAGGAAGTTTCCTTTTTCTGAGTGCATGTTTGCTGTTATTTTTGCTGTATTATCATTGCCATTGTCCTCTTAGTGTGTTTTTATCTATAAAAATTTCTAAAGTATTTTTAATATTTCAGTCCATGCCTGTCTCAGAACACTTAGGAGTTTACCTGACATTGCCATCACTTGAGTCAAACTATTCCATATTTTCCCTAGTTTTAAAAAATCTTGTTTAGGTAATCCTGGGACTATCATGCTAGTGATCTGAACTTTATTGTTTTAGAACCAAATTTTGCACCATTAAATAGATATGGCAAAATAACAGGACAGAATTTTTTTTTTTGAGCTTTCTCAGGTCAGTTTGAGAAATCAGATGCCTGAAAGATTGTCATCATCTCTTCAGACTTTCTTCTCGTGAGTGTTTAAAATAGATTAAATATTCCCTGAAAATAAATACTGTCTTTTGTACTAGAGGTTAAGTATCCATACCATACAGACTTTAAAACTTCATGTGTATAAATAAATAATAATGCAATAATTTAACTAAATTAATTAATCTGTTACCAAAATCATACTCGCATTCTTCGACAAACATGTCTGTGGAAATTTTTTCTGTGGGCCCTATTCTGCCATAGCCTTGCAAAATTAGAGAAATCTTGATGAGCATTGCAGAAGGAAAAGGAAGAGTTTGGGGCAAAACATCTTCAACTCTTATTGTGTGATCACTCACTCAGAATCACAGAACATTCTAAGATGGAGGGGACCCATAAGGATCACCAAGTCCAGCTCTTCAGTAAATGGCCTGTACAGTGATCATTTCTGCCCTTGGCATTATTAACACCATGCTCTACCCAACTGAGCTAATGACCTTGCTACTAGAAATGGTTAAAACTAAAGCACCAGAACACCAAAACCTGCTTTTTTATTCCTTTATAGGTGACAGTTTTCAGAAGTCCTTAGATAGCCTTTTCTAGTTCAGATAAATATCTCACACTAGCAGATGAATATGGGACAAGAATCCTGTTTATAATCTATTTATCTGGGGAAGAAGGGCAGGCAAAGTAAAAAACAGAAGAGAAACATAAACCTTGTAACAGAAGGCCAAAGAAAAGAACAAGGAGAAAGAATAGGCATGTGTTAAAATACCTGTCTTAGAAAAGGCAAGGCAAACAGAAAAATCCATTGTCAAATGGATTAATACAAGATTAAAACAATCAAGCCAAGAAGATTAAAGGAGAGCTGAAAGCAACAAAAGGTGTTGAAAAGATAAGAGCAAGAAGCACAAAATGGGGAGGAAAAAAAAGCAGCAGCTGTCTGCAAGAACCAGCAATTTTTAAACTGGTGAAGCAAGGGTCTGAGAAGCAGTATAGCCACATAAAAACTTTAAGAGCCTGTGGCTTGTAGGAGCATAAACACATAGGTTTCAAGAGTCTGGTTTGGCAGGTTGCTTGTGTCAGCCTGTCAGAGAGGCTGCTGGCTGCTGGCTAAGGGTGAATGCCCTGGGTCTCCATGAATCTCAGCGGTATCCAAATCTGCACTCTCCTTTTGAAGACAGAGATGTCTGGCATTGATGCCTGGCATTCTGCAATTCAGAAGAGATTCCATAAGCATTTACAGAAGTTTTGATTAGAAAATTCCCTAGTGACAAACACATGTGGTATCCCAGCAACTTCTTGTAGATAATGAAAGTTGTTCACATAGCAATATTATCCCTCAGGAGGATAGATTCAAATCATTACTGGTCTTAATACATTAAAAGTCCCCACACGACAACTAGCCTCTGCTAGAATGAAACCTGCTGCCAAAAACTTGATTCCCAACACAGCTAGTGAAAGAAGAGAAATCAGTGCCCATATATGCATCTAGTTTTCTCAAGCTGAATAATCTAAGCGTTATTTCTGCCTTCATTTAGTGCAGGTATGAACCCACTGTCAACTGCAAATTTATCCCCATCCTCTTATACTCTCAAAATGTAGTGAGATGGAAGTTAAGCTGATAAATATACCAGTGTAAATCCAAACTGTTATGGTTTACAAGATATGCACATGAGTCTGGTCCACTTCTGTTTGCTAGCAGATATCCTCCCTTGTCTAAACAAAATAAAAAATGAGCTATAGCCAAAAAGATGGAATATGTGGATATGTCAGTTAGGACATATTTTAACATGTTCTCTCAAACATATTCCTTATTTTACAGGCTGTGGCTACTCTGTTTATAAAAACGGGGTAAGGCATTGACATGCAGCTTCCAGGATAGTCCCTGGCATAGTTTTGAGTCATGTGAATGAGTGCTTGCACAGGCAGTATCCATGTGCAGTTTGGAGCTTAGTAAGGGCTAAA
Organism: Promerops cafer; assembly: GCA_013398275.1. NCBI lineage: Eukaryota > Metazoa > Chordata > Aves > Passeriformes > Nectariniidae > Promerops > Promerops cafer. Next base: position 450,971 of record VZSE01010483.1, read on the forward strand.
ACCCACTCCAGACAGGCCATTTGAATAAAGCCTTTCTGGTTTGGGCAGTTGCAGAACTTAACTGCGGGGACATGAACTGTTCTGAGTCAGAGATGAGTCCCTGCCTTGTATTTACTGTTCCATGGAGGTAACCATAGCAGTCATAGTGGTTACAGGGTTATGCAAACTTCTCATATTAAAGAAAAGCTCTAGTTAAAACATTTTACTTGTGGCTAGATAATCTAATTGCAATTTTTTGCCCATGGAGAGGCTCTTGTAAGTAGCATTTATTTTTCCAGCTAAACCTGGGATGAACACAAAAATCACATAAAATAAAGACAGAGAGGTATACTTTCAGCTGCCATTAAAAATCTGGAAGACCTGGGCCTGCCCTCTCCATCATGCTGCAGATATTCTGTTTCAGGACATTGTGAGTACTAACAGGATATTTAAGGTCATATCTCCTAGCTCTGTTTACTATGGCTGCTTTTCTTTCCCTGATTGCTGCAAATGACTGCTTTTGCTAAAAAACAATCTCCTTCCCACTGACAGTCTTATGGCAGAGAGTTTTTTTAAGTGGTAAGAGGAAAATCTCAGTAGTGAGTCATCCAATCAGTCAATCAAGAAAATAGTGAAGATTGGCCATAAAGCAATCTCATACATATATATTCCCCTTTGCTTTGCCCATCAGTGTCAAATTCAAAATGCAGGTGCATAAATGCTCTTCAGTGACTGCATAGTCATTATCACATAATTTAACTAGTTGATAGGTATGCTCAGTAACATGACTCACTATTCAGATTTCCTCCTCACCAGGGGGAGTATTTTCTTTTCACATTTTTTTCTAATTTGCACCCAGTGATTTTGGAAGAAATTAAGAAAGATGGGGATTCAGCATGGGGATTCTGGTTTACTGGCACAACAGTAGGCCTCTTCCCTTTTAGTCAGCTGCCATTCATGTCTTCTGCATGGAAGAGGTCTTATGTATAACCTGCTTTTAATCACCGATAGTTGACATTAAGTGTGACCATTCAAATGCTCACTGCCTCCAATTCTGGGCTCTTCACCTCTGTAGTTACATCAGGAACCCTAATCTAGACTTCACGAAGAGCTGGGGTTTGCCAAAAGACAATTCAAACCTATGTATCTGCCTGCTGTTCTGGATAATGATGTGAAAGGGTGTGTTTTTCTGTGTTGTTTATATTTCAGTCTGAAGAAACTGATTTCATAATTTAGCCATTAAATTTAGATGTCTAAAATTTCATATGGAAGTGTAACTTCTGCAGTGTTCCCAAATTGTTAAGGCCAAGCTAAAGTGCAGTTGTGATACAATCTTGCCCCCAGAATGCAGTCACTTGTACTTACTTTTCTGGTCTTCCCTGACACTGAAGCATGCAAAAAACTGGCAAACTGGCAAACCATTTCAGGGTGCTATCATCATGTAAAATTAGTTTTGTGAAAACCTGTCTGCTGTTTAAGCTTCATCAGCTTTCTCACTCAGTTGTCAGTGCAGAAAGAATGAAATGAGAAGCGCAAAGCACTAGTCTAAATAAGAAGTGCTTTAGATCTGTTTATAAATTGTTTTGAAAAAACACCATGAAGTCAAAATCCAGAAGAATGTAATATATTCAAACTCAAAGATGCAATATAAATCCTCAACACACATGGTTTCTTAGATGGCTTTAAAAGGCTGACTCAGGCAGCTGTGACTCCTGGCCTAACAAGTCCCCTCCATGAGAGGCATCACTGGGACCCCACCAAGGAGTGAGAGAACTGAGAGAAGTCCAGGCCCTTGGTAGTTGAAGGGTATCACACTTACAGGGTTACTTGCCCCTGTAGTGTCTTGGAAAGAAACATCCACCATCTCTGCTTTGGAGCTGGGCCACTGCATGTCCTGTGGCAGAAAATTCTTGCGTTCAGGCAAAAAAGGAAGGGTTCAGCAAGGAGCTCAGTTCCTGAACCTATCTCCACACACATGAAGAAGCAGACTTGAGTTTCTCTGTGTCAGCTCTGAGGCTGGCTACAAGAAGCTATTCTGACCCATAAGCCACACAGAGGATTTTCTGTGGCACTATGCCTGACCTGGTAAGCCCACAGCTTGTTAGCTTTGGCACAGCACCAGACCAGCATGGCTAAGCAGTTTCTAGTTCTGACCAGCTCAGAGTCTGAGCAGAACAATACTAGGTCTGTCTGAACTCGTCTGTGTACGTTAGGTGTCACGGCATTTGATTAAGTGGTGAAAGCCCTCCAGTACTGCTCTTTAGACTCCATTTATGTATGAGCATCAGGCAGTTACAGATGGACAGTTAAGGCAGGTAGGACCAAAATCTAGGGACTCCTAGTTAAAAACTTGCCATGCCCTTCTATTTCTCCTCAACAGTCTTAACCTATCCTGGAAACCAACTGAAAGAAGAAAATGGGGAACTACTTCAGTCCTGTAAATGAAGCCCTATACAGCAGAAATGTAGGAGTTACTGAGATTGAACACCAGTCAAGGGAAGGTTCAGCATACCACATATAGGGGACAAAGAAATGGGTTTCTTCCTTTCCAAGTCACTTTTCCATGTTTTTCTGTCTCCATTAGACTCTTGAACTTCCACCTCAACAGAAAATCATCTTTTTTTTTTTGCCGGTGGCACATATAATTTCCTGGACTACAAACACATTAATTTCAAATCTACTGCAGCTAAGGCATACAGCCCTTAGCACGAGGTCTTCCACTTCCTGGCTAGTCATGGGGACTGCCTTTATGTCAATATTATGCCTTTCATATTGACTGTAGACCTCAGTAAGTCTTTAAGCTTCATGTCCTTAGAATTTAGAGGGTTGTAAGCCTAAATCTGGAGTGCAGAAAAGCTATAAATAGAGATTAGTAGCTACTTCTTGAGAAAACACACTTTTGAATCTGGTTATGTATTTAAAATTAGGTTAATACAAAAGGTTAAACAATAAGTCAGCCATTGACTTTAGGGACCTGAAGGCTTAGTCAAAGCTTGAAATCCAGTGAACTGCTATTGGGGATTTCAAGGGCTTTGAGGCACTTCAAAATCTAAGACAGACAATGCAAGCTTTAGCCTTATCATTAACTAAGGAGAGAAATTTGGTTCACCAGTTTCTCTTCAAGCATTCTGCAGCCTACGGGGTACACAGGTCTCTCTGCTTCAGAAGCAAAACAAGGGTGACCCTTGTTTTTCAGCACTTTGAAAAGCTCTCAGCCTGGTACTTACAGGTATTCTCCTTGAATGTAAAGGTTATTATTCAAAGCACTTTCTTCTTCCTTACAGCAGGAAGAAGTTTTCCATTTTCTAGGTCAGCACCCACCGAATTGGGCTGGTTTTACAAGACCTCTCTGCTTTGAGTTGGATACAGTGTAAGGTTAGGTACGGAGTCTCAGGAGGGTGTTTAGTGAAGGGAGGCACAGAACTGCCAAGCTTCTGTAACACAAGCAACCACAGGTGGAAGACAGAGATGGGGTGCCAATCCTGGGTGTGTACAGAAAATACAGTACAGAAATACAACTGTAGGTTTTTAAAAGAATTCTTGCCAGGAAACATAAGCAGCTAGAGCTTTTAAGCAAGTTAGAAGTGGGATGAGGGGGCGTTCTTGGATAGCCCTTCTGATCTGTGGTTTATATATTCCATTTAAGGTGTTTATGAAGTATTTTCGTAGTCACCTTAAGACCTTGTGAAAAATTTACTTCAACTTTTGGCTCCTTTGCTGAAAGTAAAAATGTCTTTTTTTTTTTCATCTTGGCATGCCCCTATATTTTGCTTTTCTATGAGATGCATACTTTGTACTGGTAATGTTTTGGCTCATTCTCTATTGTGTCTCCTATAAAATTCCATTATTAAGTGTATTCTCTTTATTTTAGAACTTACATAAGTGTAAACGCATTATATATTGTTTCCATTTAAATATCTACAGCTTTGATCCCTTTATTTTGTACTGTTGGCTAGTCTAAATACTTTAGTGTTACCTGGAGACAGGGAAATGAGAGCAACAGTTTTATCTTTCTCATTTAGGTTCATACTGAATGCATCAGGCTCAAACATTTCCCTCTTTTTAATGTATTCCATTAATTGTTGAAAGGCATTAAAAAAAAAAAGTACTTACTGTTGCCATCACGGTGTGGCAAATTTTTCACTATCTTGCTAATATTGCAGTCTATATTTCAGTTTGACCTTTTAAATTTTAGTTAATTCAGCTACAACAACTTTAATCCAATTATTTAATATAAGTATGTCTAGGCATTTCAAGGAGCTTACGTTAGTGTCTTATTAGCTTATGTTAGTTATGTTATTTCAAGTGTTATCTTAGTAAACTTATGTTAGTGTCTTGACTGGGATACAGACTAAGAAATAATCCCTACATGGCATGTTGAATATAGATATTTTTTGACAGATGAAAATAATGTAAAATTGTCCTTGTTAAAAAAAAAAAAATAGGCTTTGCATGCTTAAAAAGTGTACATGGACATGGGACAGTTGTATGTTCATTTTTAGGATACCTAGACTTTAAAGGTATTCACTCTTAGCCTTTAGATTATCTATGATCAGTTTGAATTGGGATAGAAGACACCATTTGAAGGCCTGATTTGAAGGAAAGGGTAACAAGAATATTTCAGTTGAGCATTTTCTTTGCCATGGTTTTAGTATTCTCACGTCTGCAAAAAAATTACCTTTCCTAAACAGGTTTTTCAGTTGCATCACAGACAGACTTTCTAGTTGCCAGACAGAAATATGAGCTGTGTTCACAACAAACTTGGGTGGACATGTATTAACCAAACACTTTGTTTGAAATGAGTAGCTGTAAAGATAGTATGGATAACATCTTGGAGTTACATCCTCCCAAATCCTATCACTTCTGGCCCTGTTCCAGCACATGAGGCGTCCCATTATGGTCCAGCCCTGTACTTTAGTTATTACTATTAAAGTCAAGCAGTGTTCAAAATGAATAAAAACATCATAAACCATCCTGCAGAGTTTCTATTCCATTTCTTATAATCCTCAGCATTTAATTAAAGAAAATTCTATTCCTCTTCCATCCAAAACTATTACAAGTGTGGTAGGATACATCTAATCAGAACACAATTGAAAAACATAGTTATTTTGCAGTCATGAGTCAAACTTTTCAAAGAAATTTTAAAAGAAACTTCAAGCTGTGATAAGTTAAATATGGCCCAATATCAAGACTTGAACAGGAAAGAAAATATAACTGGTAGCCTTAAAAGAAAGAAATTTTAATAAAAGTATTTCCTTTGGGATTTCATGAGATTTCTTTTAAAGGACTATGGACTTTGCAAAGATGAAACAATTGGAAAAGAAATGTTCTTTGTTTTGGTTATTCTGAACTTACTAAGGTATTTTTTCATTTCTGAAGTACTAGTGAGATAAAGATATTTGAAACATCAGAGATATGACATTTATAGCTGAGAGATAAATTTTAACCACATCCTGTGGTTAACCTCTCTCTGATTGTTAATTTTTAACAATAGAAAAAAATGAAGAAATTTCACATATTTTAGCCTACATACTTCTACATCCTTAAATTAAATACCCCATTTGACTTTTTCAACTTATGTGTAAGGGACAAGGGTGCAGTTTTCTGGATACCAACATACTTATACCCATATACAACTACATATACATCTGAAGTCAAAAAATATTCACTCAGGCACATGAAAACACTGAGGCCCAAATGAATAAAAAATTACCAGCTGAGGAAACCTAACCAAACAAAACCCAAAGCAATTAAAACAAAAACAAAAATCAGGACAAATAAAAGTTATAAATTAACTATATGCATTTTTCTTATAGCAGCCTGTGATATTTATTTATTTAGAGCTGCTTTATGTTTTATTGAAGCAACAAAGCTATACTATATGTTTGTGACTTTGAATTATCTCATAAATTCACATGGTAAAACATTACTGCTTTTTCCAGGCTCTAATATTTATATTCTGAAAACCATCAATTTTCACTAAAGCTGTTCCTTCTGCATGTCCATAGGAAGCAAGTGATAAAATTGTCAGGAGACCTTTCCTTTAAGGAATAGAAATGCATTTGTGGAGAAGGCTACAAGCCTTCTTTAAAAAGTTTGGGATTACTTACCAAAAAGCCCATATAAATCAAATTTATGTAGCATGTCTTTATGCATGCCAAGGCCCCTGAACCTACTGAAGCTGAAATGCTTCAGAAGTTTTCTAGAACTTGCTATTTCACTCAGACAGTAAATGCTGTTTTGCTTGGTGCTTAATCTAGTTAAAAAATGAGGGATTTCATGCACTTAACTACCATGTCCAAAACCAACTTTCTCATACAGTTGAAACACAAACATTGGTTTTCTTAGCTGTCCTGAACTTGGTATGTGTTATATGGAATGCAAGCACACTCTGTGACAGTTGAACTGAGAAATTTATCTTTTCCCATGTTAATCTTGCCAGTGATGTGATTATATTGTATATCCAGGATATTAAATTGGAAGACAGACCCTACCAGAAACCCTAGATTGTAGCTTGCTTGGAGCAGTATTAATGCATTCTCTCTGGAAAGCTCTCTAGTTAACACCTGCTGTATTTATTTAAAAAAATATAGAAAAAACCCATATGAATCCTACTCACTTAAAATAGCAGTATTGTAGGTCTGACTGTCAAATAATAAAGTGAGGGCAGCTAGTTGAGAAGTTTTATATCTTTCACAAAAATATTTGATATAACTGAAAAGTCAATACATCATAAGGCCCACAAACCTTTCTACAAATGACAATAACATAGAAATAAGTAATTGTTCAGGACCAAGATTCTAAATTAAGAGTAAATTAAGAAAAAAAAATTGTGAAAATTTCACATTTAAGTAAATCTTAATTCTATTTTAGAATATAGTTATAATGTGAACTATCAGTCACATTCCTAAATTTACAAGGCAGATTGTGCAAGATGACACACACAGAGACAGTAATGCCTATCACCCTCCTCTTCCACATGATCTTCCCACTACCCACTACCATTTCCCACAGTTCCAGTTCCAAGACCTTGCTGGGCTCACAGGATAATGCAGGGTTCCCCTTGCAGATGTGTCTGAGCAGTGACAGACTTCATCTTCTCTCTCCTTGTCCTAGGGCTGCAAAGTGGTACTAGTTTGTGGGGCAGGGAATTCATTAGTCTCTTGGTTTAAATGTGTAAAGTCCACAACCCCTTTAGAATCTGTGTTCTAAATCTGTGGTGTTAGCAGGGAAAACTTTGATAGGTAGATATGTTTTCTGATGATGGGAGGAAATGCAGCGTATTCTGTAGTGACTTTGAACCTCCTTATCAACTGTGGACTGAAACAAGCAATTTTGGGAGAAACGTGGTCTGGCAATGCATGAATAGTGCTGGCATAATTTGATTATTTAAGACTGAAATAATGAAAGAGACACTTGTAAAATAGCAGGTAATAAAAATGTCTGTTTTCATATGTAAATTAAATCAAACAACAGAATAATTAGAATTAGGCTTTTGGAGGCAGCTGAGAAGGCCAATATCAGTCATTTCCTTTCAGGAAAGACCTGACAAAGAAAATAAACTCCTAAATAAGTCTGCATTTTTACCTAGTGCAACCATGAGTTTTATACAAATCCTAAGTATTGTCTTCATTTTTTCATGCACCATAGTGCAGAAAGGTGCTTACAATTTTTGCTGGGGTCAGTGGACAGGAAACATCACGTTTCAGTAGAAAGCTTCAGTCCTTCCAACAAGGTTGATGACTATATCAAAAATAACTGTTCACATTGCCCTATTGTTACTGCCTTCTTCATCATCATCATCATCATCATCATCTGTAAAAAGTCCCCTGTGGCACACCTGTGTACATATTTTTCGTCTTCTCCTTTTCTAGCACTGATATCCTCCAGCAATCTTGACCAGCCTCCTCTGGAGCCCCCACCCAAACCCTCAGCCCCAGGAATCTGTCTAAGGCCATTGTCCTCGATACCTGTCTGAGTTGAGCTGTAGGATTATTTATCTGCAGCCCTGTCCACGAGAAGGACATCGGACACATCTCCTGGATGAGCTCCTCCTGTATTTAGTACCTTGTCCTCAGTCCTGTCTTTAGCCCTGTCACCTTGTCACACTGATGGGACCCCCGATTACCTCCTGGCCCTTGTTCAGCCCCTTGCTGTTACCAGCCACTGGCTTTCCCCCTGCTCAGCCCCAGGAGAACACTGCCCAGTCAACAACCTCAGCTCCTGTCTTCCTGCCCCTCGGCTGTAGATGGTCTTCACTTAGCCCTGAGATCAAGTGGGTTCCCTTCTTATTTGTTGTAGCTCTTTACTGACCTCTTTAGTGTTATAATGAAGAGAAGGCTGTCCTGTGAAGAATTAAATTAGGTGTGCTCAAGTCTTGGAGTCATGTCATTGAAAACTCAATAGTATTTGAGTTCAGTTACAGAAGATAAGAAGACAGAGTCAGTGTCAAGCAGAAAGGTCAGAAATTGACTTATTGGAACAAAAGATGATCTGCATTCCTTAGATGCTTTCCCATATTAGTTAAGATTTGTGATGTTGATAAATAACCAATGCACTTAAGTGAACAACGTTAAACATTAAAAAAAAAAGAAAAAAAAGCTGCATATCTCTGAAATTAAACTACTTTAACTATTTCTGTTCAGAAGAGATTATTTGGAAATCAGGTCTGAACTTGCAATTACGTTCTGAATTCAAAGACAGTGAAACTTGTAAAGAGATCTTTGTAGTGCTATTGACAAGACACGCACACATTCTGGTATTTGTATAGCACAAATCTCTGATCTAAAGATAGAATATAAAATCTTTCTAGATTACTTTACTAGTTTATGAAACCTCTCTAGGTACTACAAGTAAAACTAAATTAAATAATATGAAACTACAATGTGAAAGCAATATCTTTCTTAGCAGTTATTGTAATAACAACACTCACACACTATGAACTTGATGGTCCAGTCTTGGATAACTTCTGAAGGTACCCTTGTAAATAGTGTATACCTTTGAACGTAGTACATATGTGCACTTAGGGAAAAGCACAGAACTATAAAGGCAATAAAGAATACTAGGAGACAAAATAAAATTCTCTTGGTGATAAAAGCTCATAACCCGCCACAGATGGTAAGATCTCAACAACAGTGGAAAAAAAAGGAATTAATGTTCAAGAAATGTAAATGTTCTCTAATTAGGAAGAAGTAGAATGCTATATGTATCAGATTAGGAAAATGAAATGCTTTTTCAGACCATTACAACCCCCAGGGAATAGGAAAAAATCTTCTACTATGGATATAGATGTTTAATCTGATTGTCTGAATAATATGAACCAAAAAGTCCAGGAGGAGATGGCTGAATCTGACCTGCTGATGCTTTGAATTTTTAAAAACCAGGAGATTCCAAGGGAATTTTGCAAAACTAGAAGAACTGTTTTGCCAGGAATATAAAGGGCAGAGAAGGCAAGTGTGGTAGCTATAGCCCAGCTGGATTATCAGTATAAATATTGCCAGGTGGGGGGGGGGCAGAAAAACAGATATAACAGAGTAGTGATTTAATTAAGAATCAAAATTATTGTAGGTTCTAACCAGTTGTCTTGGTCAAAAAACTGTCAGAAACTGTCAAGAAAACACCAAATTAAAAAAAAAAAGCAAGAAAAACCAACCCATAAAAACCCCAAAAAACAAACAAACAAACAAAAAAAAAAAAAAAAAAAAAAACAAACAAAAAAAAACCC